>JAUZTA010000025.1:14789266-14801468 GCA_034780835.1 Ctenochaetus striatus
AGGAGTAGAGAAGAATGGGGGGGGGTTTGCTGATGAGGATGATGATGACTTAAATTGAATCCAGACTGTGGTTTGCTGGCTAGTGTTGCTCCACTGCACAAGCATATGCTTTCATTTGGTGAGGTGTTTTTTACAGAGTGACTGACCAGACAGATCTTCTTTTTATTTCAAGCTTCCATTGTGTCACAGGACATTATGCTCTGATTACTGTCAGGGCCCCCCAACAGCTCCCACCGGCCTACTTCACCGCGTTACGCTACATCCCACAAAACACAGACCCGTACACCTGGAGCCACATGGGGTAACCTCGGCTAAACATCCTGTTTCTAAAACATGAGGCCAAGAGGGCGAGACATCAGCCCCTTCAGAAACACTTTATGCTCTTTTATTCACCACAAAAAAGGCGAAGGTATCAGACAGTGTGGGAAATTCCAAGTCCCACGTTTGTGTCTGTGTGTGACTTTGAAACACTGATTTGGAATATCCGAAAGATTGATTGGAGTTGACCTGCTCCAGTCTGGTTTGTTTGGATTTACTTATCTCTGTCTCCTCCCGAGCTCGTTTTGTCCATTTTGGAAGTGGGACAGAGACGGAGGAAGGATATATGGGGGTTGTGTCTGGCACCTGTTTTATTTGCTCTTTCTTTCTTTTTTTTTTCTTTTTCTTTTTCTCTTCAGCGGGCTGAAGACGAACAACTGGAAACCACAACTGAAGAACGCAAAGTGCAGGATCCAGATGTCAGAGGATGGGAGGAAAAAAAAAGGGCCGAAAGGAAACAGTGAGACAGATAAGGTTGACGGGAGAGAATGCTTCAGTTTAGGAGATAAACAGTTAAAAAAGACAACAGGAAGAAAAAAAAAGGACAAGAAGGAACAGTGCAAGAAAAAAGGCAACAATCCAAAAGGAGACAGAAACCTGCACGTTCCCAGAGTAAATAAAGAGATTTTTTTGTAAATCACTCAAGTTTTAGCTGGGAGAGTGAGTTTTTAGAGTGATCCAGAAAGAGACAGAGAGAGATAGGGAGGGAGTCTGTGTACATATTTCTTCTGAGCAAACAAGAAGAAAAAGGGAAGACAAAGGGAAGGGAAAAAAAGGAAAATATGGACACGCTTAAAGGCAGACAGATGGAGAAGTTTTGGGTTTGGATCAATGTGTCAATGATCCAAACCATGCACACACACACACACATAAGCAAACACACAAACATATATATATACACACACATCTCTAATAATCCTAATCATCTTATACATCTCCATCCAATGCTTCACCTGTTTGTTAGGAGAACTCATCCATCTTCCATCATGTTTTTCTCCTTTTTCTCTTCTCCTTCCACATGGCGACTATTAATCTTTTTTACTGTTTGTTTTTGTTCCTCATTACTCTTTTGTGCAGTTTAAAGACACTCCTTAATGTGGGTTTCAATTAAGGAAAATCTTAATGCTTCAGCACGGGATGTTTTCCATTTTCACACGACAATAATGCAATGCCACGTCCCTACTGAAATGATTAGCAGTTTGGTCCAGAACATCTCTTCTCTTGTACATAAGCCGATTTTTATGAACAGTTTGTTATTGTGTCATTCCTTTCACCTAACCTGCCAAGAGACTACGAATGCGACTTGGCTTGAAGCTGTAATCTGGTGCAGTGCATCAAATGGTGACAATTATATCTGAGCTGCACACTGTTCCTTTTGACAAACACATAAATTCCAGCAGCCAGGTTTTAACATCTTGTGGAAAACCTTTACAAAGAAGATAAACCTCTAAATCAGAAGCATCATTATACTGATGCCTATGATTTTAAAATGACAACAATGGAAAGGTGGTATTAAGTTGTCCACATACTTTTGGCCTTATTTACTGCATTGGTTCCACCATGCTGAGTTCATCTGTGCCATTTTTTTGTTTTCCCCCTTTTTTCCACTTAAACAACACCATATGCCTGTAACATTAAAGCTAAACAATTCAACACATGACAGGAAAGTTTACACACTACCTGTGAGACCATCCCTCACCCTGTTTGTGTATGTGCACGTGTGGGCACACGTGAGACTCTGGGAACTGTTCTTCTCGGTAATTTTGGACCATTTCCTCTCATACTTTTTTTTTCCCCCCCGAAGTAAAAACAGAGAAGCTCATTATTTTCCATGAATGATGGGGGATGAATTTCATTAAAACTAGAAAATAGCTAGAAAAGAGAGGATAGCATTCACCATGAAAGATGGAACTGGGAGAGAACATGTATTTTCAATTACAGCAACCCGGGGGTTTTACTTTGTTACAGGAGCTTTTAATTGGAGGAGAATTTGGCTGGGCCTGTGATTCTAGTAGGGTTTAACAGATGGACCTTGAGCTGTCTGTTTAGGGACTGAATCTTGAAATAATATATTAACACCTGGTTGTGTTTCTCTGTGGCTGCCATGAGGAGTGAGGATTGCAGGAATAGATTAACACCTGGTAGTGTTTCATGGGACATGTCAGTGAAGTATGCGGTGTTTGTGTGTCAGCATGTGTGAATGACTCAGAGGGGCACTAACATTAGAGTAGATTAATGCTGTCAAGGCCAAATAGTGCGTGCAAATGTGTTTGTCTGCACATGGTGGCCACAGGTCTGCAGGCCGACTTGACTCATCAGAACTCGACTCACAGGAAGCAGTGATGGAGAGAGGGACGTTACCAGCCAGATGTGAATATTTTGGCTTAGCCAGGGGGGTACGGAAACGCACAAATGAGAGAGAGAGAAAATACTGTAAATGTGCTGTGTACACGTGTGAGACTCACCCACACATCTGGAGCCGTCTGTGCTGGAAATGTAGCCTCTTGGACAGGTGCAAACGTAGCTACCAGCAGTGTTAGTACACTCTCCTCCATCACACACACCAGGGATGGTGCTGCATTCATCAATATCTAAAACACAAGGTCACACAATAAATATATACGCTTAAATCAGGGGACACACACACACAAACAGGTTTTCCAAATTTCACAACAAAGAACCGCTGCACTAAAAGTTTATTGTGTTGAAGTAGCAGTTCCTCCCTGGGGAGAAATAGACAAATTAACTTGATCAGCAGTCTACCACAGTGCAATGATTTGACCCTGTGTGCGTTCTGTTGAGGTTAAATTTCAATTATGTGAGACACGTAAATGACAGGAACAACAATCTGACAGTAAAAACTGCGAAACTTACAAAAAAGTAAAACAGTAGCAGCACAAACCAGTGTGAATGACTCATACTCAGCCTTATCAGCGTGTGCAAGAAAAAAAAGGTCAGGTTATGAAAATGGAATGATAATGAAACCGCAACTTGTGCAATAAGATAAGACAGTCTTATAAGGATCCCATATGGGGAAAGAAAGAAAGAAAAAAATGTGGGGAAATTCTTCCACTAATGAGGAATCCTGCCTGTTACAAGACCAACCATTTGTGCATGCACCACTCAGCATTCGACCTAATTATATGTGCAAATGTGGGATCTAGAATTGCTTCCAGTCTTCAAAATGGCAACTAAATTGACACAAATGGTCATAATTTGAAAAAAAAAAAAAGATCTCCAGGTTATGGTGAAAGAGATTACCTTATTTTTTAATCTGACTCAGAAATGTGCACGATATCTGAGAGTGGGCACGCTGCTTGGCAGGGCCCACCCTGGTGTGGTGCACTTTATGATGGCATTAAGGTGTATTATTCAGTAAGAGGGGGCCTCATTGCTCCATGACGGAGGGAACCCAAAGTGAAGTTCCAGAAGGTATTGGGTTTTTATGATGTGTCACGCTTATTTATACGCACACGCAATTACTGCACCACTGCGGGGCATAATTACAGTATTAGTGCAGACGCGGTGCCCCATGCGTTTAGTTGGAAAAGTGAAGGGTGTGTTAGTGTTTGTCTTCCTAGAAGTAAAAAGAGTGCGTAACTAATATCCAGTGTGTGTGTGCATGTGTGTGCATGTGTCTCAGCGTGGATGTGCGTAGTAACGCCTGCCGTGGGAAGCCAAGAGGCTGTTCTTCCCCTGCTGACTCCTGTCTGACAGCAGTGGCAAAAGGCCTAGGTGAGGCTGTAAAAACCCAGCCAAATAAACCTTGTGTCAGCAGCAGCAACAGCACGCCAGACATTACGCTCCACACAGACACAGCGCCGTGGGACTGACTTTGTTTGTGGGGAAATGTGTGTCACCTGGATGAATGTCTACAACTGAGGCATCAAGTCTACCATGTGTAACTGTGTGCACATATCCGTGACACTCAACAGAAAACTTTAGACAAAGTATTTGTGTCATTTGGCAAGTGTGCATTGGCACATCTAATCTAAACTTGGACGTGTGAACTGTTGGTTTGTGTGTACAGCGCGAGTGTGTGTGAGAATCCGCGAGCGTCAGAGCAACGTGGAGGTCAAAGTGTGCAATAAGCAAGTTGCACAGATGCTGGTGAGTGTTTCTTTGTTCAGCACTAACAGCTGGTTTCACGCCAAAAGACTGTATTTATGGAAGGAAAATGGAATGAGAAGCAGAAAAAAAGGAGAAGAAGGGGAAAAAGGGAGAAACTGTTAAGTACAGTCTGAACTAAAAGTAGGCTGTAAAACCAGGTGCCTTGTTGTGCCTAAAACAATCAGACATGACATCTTAACTGCACTTCATCTTGACTGCTCCAAAATCTCACTAATTTCTCCATGAGAGCTTTCAGTGAGGTTTTTTTTTGCATTAGCTAAAAGGGCACTCAATAAAAACAATCTCTCCCAGAAGACCTTTTCTGATTGTTTGTGAGATTTTACTGATTTTACGGGGGTTCCTGTTGATCAGTGACTCCAGATACACACTGCAACTGTTCTTTTTGTTTTTTACGAGCTTTGCAAACACTGAACTCTTTCTCTTTCGCACTGCATGGGTCAAATGATAAAATCCCCAGAACAACAGATCAGTTCATTTTTCACCGGAAAACAGAGACGATGTAAAAGCTTTCTGACAAAAACAAGTTTATTATTGCAGAGGCATTCTGTAATATGAAGATCTAATTGCTAAACTGAGTAATTTAACCATCAAAGTCTCTAATAACTATTTTTTTCCTCCTCTCCTTCTCTCTTTCTATGCCTTCGATCATTAATACAGCAAAGTAATGTAAAAAGAAAATTTTGCTGATGAGTGAGAGAGTTGAAGGGTTGTATAGCTTTTTAACCCTGAGCTGTTGTTGTGACTCTGTCCTTGAGTGTCCTTGACTTATACCCGCTCAACCTCTCTGTGCTGTTTGGTACCAGCTGGAATGTGATATCCACGCCCAAATCTCCTTAAGCAAGGCTCAGCATCTCCCCGGGGGCGGTCATTCTCTCCTTACTGTAAGTCCTGAAACGCTGGTGGCGTTCACCCAAAACCACAACTGAAACGGGGATTCTGGTGGATTTGGTGAAGTCATCCTCCCCGTTTCCTCTTTCAGTCACCGCCACATAACTCACTTTTTGTGTGTGTCCTTGTAATTGCTTCTCATGAATCTTAAGGTGGAGACACTTTTTTTTTTTTTTTTTTTTTTTTTAAGCAATGAACAGTTGAATTCTCCCTGTGCCTGGTGAAGCTCTTATCCATGCTACAAGTTAATAAAAGGAGAATTTAGATAATATTCATGCGCTGATACACTTCGATAGCTGGTCCAGCCTTGGTCTTATTCAGTAGAAAAGGTTTCATGTGGCTGGAACAGTTTAAGGGCTCTCTTTAATTCTCCCGAAAGACTAAGAACAAATCGGCTTCAGTCCAAGAGACACAACCCCTGCTTGGCCAACTATCGGCCTGTTAAGCCTGAGCATTGTTTAAATTCCACCCAATCAACACATTGTAATGTGAATCCACTCTGCGTCCGTGTGCGTGGGTTTCTATGTGCACATGTGTGTGTGTGTGTGTGCACATCCAGACTTCTGAATCTCTGAACATGTCGTCACTTTTTAAACGCCCCGCAGAGATTTGACAACTGATCCCAGCAACCCCACAGTTGTCATAAAGTGCAGGGTCCATGACTGTCTCACCATTAACTCAACAAATCTAATCTACACTCCACTTTCCCTGAATGGTGATGTGTTAAAAATTCACAAATAATCTGCTTTCGCGTGAAGTTGATATAATTTTTCAAAGATTTTTCAAAAGTGCCATTTTTTTTTCAGATCAGCGTGTTGTTATTAGTTTTTATCTGGTTAAGGTTTCTGGTTTCCTTTTTCTTCATTTCAATGTATTCAGCTGTGTTTTTTGGATCAGACTTCATGTGAAATCTTACAGCAAAACATTTCAATTTAAAAATAAAAAAAGGAAGTGGTTTCTGTGTCTGTGACCCTGGTTACTTCAATTTCACTGCCTCTCTCTTGTAAGAAGTTTGAAATCCAGCTCACACTGCACCGCTGGATCTACCTTACAGTATTTCCCCTCATTCAGCATCTGGCAAATTAAGACAATAACTGCAGCGGATCAAAGATGGCCATCAGTCTTCATGGTCTGTTTGTTAATAAGGCATCTGACCACTATAACTTGGTCCTCATTATGAAGTTTTTTCTTATTTTTACTTCACTACTAAGACTCACCTTCACATTTGTGGCTGGTTTCACTCTGACGGTGGCCGGCGGGGCATTTACACTCATAGGATCCAACGGTGTTGATACAATTGCCCCCAGCGCAAAGACCCGGCACTGCCTGGCATTCATCCACATCTAAGAGAAGGAGGAAAGAGACAGATAAGGAAGGTTGTAAGAATGAACTGCATCTGCATCTGCAAAGTATTGGTTTGATAGAGAGAGACTAAAAGCTGCAAAAAAGGATTCAGTGGAACTTAAAACTATGTGCATTCTATAAAATACACTCACTACAGTTCAAAGGTTCTTTTATTCCCCTTTATTTGTGAAGGGAATGAGGTATAAAGTGAGTAGTAACTTGGCACTAGGTGTTACGCCTGAGACAACATCCAGAAGGACCCGCTTCTGCTCTTGTTTGAACAGGAAATGACTTTAAAATGTACGTTTTTCCCGGCAATCAATGTGAGTCACTTTTACCAGTATTGAGGATATGTCAGTGGGCGGTTTCCAACAAGAAACAGTAGATACCCTGGAACACATTCACTAACACACACACATACACACAAAGTGGGTTTACGTTTATCTCAGTTACTATAAGCGTTGAGACATTGTGAATGTGCAGTGTTATTGTCCTTAAGAATGCCTAAACATAAAGAATTCGTACACCTGCACATTTGCACAACCACATATATATATATAAAGTCTGTTTTGAATCATCTGGATACATTCAATCTCTGCTTCTTTTTAAGAGAGGCAGAAAATACTGTCTGGTGTTCAGGAACTCTCAGTGCCAAAGGCTGGGAGTGAAAGAATGAAAGCATGAACGCTGATGTGGAGCTTGGAGTGCAATCCTTACATTTGGATTCATGGTCAGGTGTGCTTTGTACTGCTGCCAGCAAGACATTGCTCTGGGCTCTCTGACAATTAAGTGCCTTTGGTGTGTGTCTGTCTGTGTGTGTGTGTGTGTTTGTGTGAGGAGAAAGAAAAGGAGAGTTACAGAAAGAAAAGACTAGATGGAGAAGATTCAGAGAAAGAGGGAAGAACAGACAGACAGACAGACGATCAGAGAGAAAGAAAGTAAGAGAGGAAGATGCGCCTCACAGAGACGTGAGTGACTGACTCATGTTGGCATACCTCTAACATATGAACAGCCTGGCAGCCATGTCCAACAGGAAGTTGTGGAGCTAAATACGAACCAGTTACTGATCCCAGATGTTTTGTCTTTATGAGATATCCTCATAAATAACATATACAGACTTATACATATAGCTGGTTGGATTGTGGAAATACTTTGCAGTATCTTATGGAAGAGACTGTTTCATGTCTTTGATATGTTTTAACACGTGCCTATCTATTTACATATGTATTTATATACGTCTATGTCAAATGTACATCACTTATCGTCGAAACATAGAATAACTGCTTTCTTTATGACCCTTCGATCATTATGGTTGCTGATGCAGCACATTACAATGTAGAGTTTTACTGTTATTAATGAATTTAGAATGTAGAAAGTGTCACTGGACAAAAGCTACAAATTAACTGGAATTTTGAATGTTTGAGAGAGCACCGTACATGTTGCAGAATTCATATGCATTGCATGTTTCTTAAATTCTTATCCATTTAACTTAATTCATATACTTTCCCAACATGAAGAACAAATATAATACAATATAACAGACTCCAAATAAGCATCCAGGAGCAGTTGATGAAAAGGTTGATGTGATTCTTGACAGGACTGTGTCTTCGCTTTCGTTATAACTGAAGCCACGAAAATTACTGGTTTGTGCTGTTTCATGGTAATATGAGGACTCAAAGTGATATGCATAAACACAACCGAGCCACTCCACCCATCTCTGCATAAGTGGCTTTGAACAATTAAAAACTACCAAACAGGCACATACGCATGAGAACGAACTTGCTGCTGACAAACAATATGACCTTGTTTGCACTACTACAAGCTTTGTGCCTGGTACCTCTGCATGCCAGCTTGATAAAGAAACTGAA
Source organism: Ctenochaetus striatus (assembly GCA_034780835.1). Taxonomy (NCBI): domain Eukaryota; kingdom Metazoa; phylum Chordata; class Actinopteri; order Acanthuriformes; family Acanthuridae; genus Ctenochaetus; species Ctenochaetus striatus. The sequence goes on from JAUZTA010000025.1 coordinate 14,797,816, forward strand.
GGGCCATTTTGTTTCACTCCATTTGTTCAGTATTTAGATCTGGGATTTAGATACCAGCCAATTAAGCCTAACACTGAAAGCTGCTATAGTCTCCAACCTCCCAGCTTAAACACATGAACTGAATGACAATTGTGTGATAAATGTGGTACAAGAGGCTATGTTTTGAGCGTTTGTTTCCCTTTTTTGATAGTGTCAGTTACACATCAGCCATCTCTACCTTCCTAGTCTGATGCTGGGTGTGTCCATGTTAGAGGAGCTGGATTAAGGCAACCAAAATCCTGGCTAGGATCATTTAACCAGAGACACGACTGCCACATGTGTCACATTGTTGAAGTCGTATTTCTTAGTCTGGTCAGGGCCATAGGTTATTAGAGAGGCATGCGGAGAGAGTCTGATCTGGTCTGAGGGGGTTGTGGAACACCAGCAGCAGGAATGTTGATGAAAGAGGGTCAATCTCAGTTCATATTCCCTCAAGTTATCTCGTGCAATCTCCATATTTAACTCTTTCAGACCCATTTAGACCCAATGAGCTGCTGGACTCTGATACGTCTTTACTGCATCTGTTGAAGAATGGTAAAGTTTTTCTTTTTGTAAGTGAATATTGCTAGTTAAATTTAATGCTTTACTACAAAGGTTTAGACAATGTCAGGATAAACTATCATTTTGACTTCATGGAAAACCGATCTGACATCACTTGTTGAAAATCACACAGAGATACTAACACGTAAAAAACACCTAAAGTTGTTTGCTGTTTACAGTCTGGCAGATTACGCAGGAGTATAAAGTTGCAGGCACACAACTTCTGCTCAATAAGACCTTAATAGGGAAACACAAGAAAACACGAGCTTGTATCCTGCCCACTACATATAAACACCCTTGGTGTTGTTAGCACTAGCTCAAGGATATTGTAAGCAGGAACTGCAGCTGAGATGATGACAGATAAAGTAACAGCTATAGTGTTTATTTGTGGTGATCGTGTGTGGCTCAGGAAGGTGCGTTCGAGCATGTTGTGTGTGTGTGTCCTCCGTCGCTGTTAAAAAGAAGTTAAAAAGAAAAGATAGGTGTGTTAGTTTTTTGTGCTCCAATCTGACCTTGACAGGCTCCGGTGCGGATGTTTGGGATGAAGCCTCTCCTGCAGGGGTGTGGCTGGGCAGGGCACTGCTCACAGGGGTGGCCCCATGCTCGACCAATGGTGGCGCAGCAGAGGGTCTTGGTGCAGACTATGCCACTGAGCTGGCCCTGGCACATCTGGTTGTTCACCTGAGTGAAACACGGCCCAGTCCTGTAGTCTGTTGGAGGGGAAAAAAGGCAAGAATGTTAGTGCTTGATTTAACACGTGATTGATTAAATGATAAAACAGCAATTAATTCCCTAAAACACATCTGGTGTGGCATTAAATAGAAACCAGATTAAGTAGGCTAATGCAAAAGTAATGATAATGGCGAAGGCATGTTTCTCGTCATATCTAACTTAGTGAATCACCGTTCTTTTTTTTCTCTCTTAAATTTCAATGAAACGACGAACAGAGGAATGGATGTGGGAAAGAGTTGGCACAGCATTAGAGGATGATTTTTGGAGAGGTGGCTCACTGGATCTTTACACATGTTATCACAGTTTGTTTATTCCTAGTTTGGAGCAACAATCAGCATACAAAGCAGTTTATTTACAAGTAGCAGGCTTTTAGCAGGATTTAAGAAGAACAATATGAGAGTCGGTAGCAACATCATGGATCATGTCTGGACACGTGATTTCAGGCATCTCATTAAACCTGATTTAACTGAAAACACACTGTTTCCTTCAGCATGAACTTAGCAGAAAGATTGGAATGACCGCTATGTATTAAGACTCTGTGATTATACGTTAATCCATTGAGTTGACATACTAAAGCACATTCCATTACTTTAACCAGGAGTCGTTGGTTGGCTGAACAGTGGTGGCGTCTGTTTCCATCGATATGACAGTACAGCCAGCTCATGTCAGCGTGGTCGTCAGTAACGGTCACCCCATGATAATCATTTACTCCAAAATTGTATGTGACATTTCAACGTCATCTTCGGGACAAAGAACTTTTTGTGTGTGTTTGCAAAAACACGCACCCTGTTACAAAACATCTGTTGCCAATAACACAAAAGTAACACAAATGTCTGGTGGAAGTCTGACAGTTGTGTTAAAGCTTCACATTCCATCTAATAGAAACAAATAGCAATAACTGTGACCGTGGATGTAAGTTAATACACAGAGCCGTTCGAACACATTATGAGAACAAAATGTTCCTATCTTTAGCGATCACCTTGCCTCTTTGCTGCACTGCTGAGTGCCAGTGAAATCATGGCATAATCTCATTAAATGCACTCCACAAATCAGGCACAATGACCTCATGCTGAAACCATTTCAGCAATACAGTGTTGGTCTTTTCAATCACATGCAGCCTAATGATGGATTCTCTTGTTGGAGAAACCTTTATTAAGTTCTTTGCAGCGGCGCCGAACTTAATATAGCCTTCATTAAAAAAAAGCTGATTGTTAAATTGTTGCAGTGGAGATGAAAGACAAACTTCATGGTTGGCTAGCCAAGGCAGTGACAGTGGAGAAAGAGAGCGGCTCTAAAGGACAGAATGAGAAGGAAAGATAGGAATCAGTGGTGGTGGTGGTGTTTGGTGGGAGTCCCCCTTTAGACTTATTGGTTCCTTGTGCTACATAAAAGGGGATTGCAGAGAATGGGGCAAAGAGAAGGAGAAGCAAAAAAAAAAAGAAAGAAAAAAGAGGGAGAGAGGAAAATAAAGTAGGTCAAACTAAGCATGTAGAGTGCAGATTGGGGCTCACGCCAGCTCTCCTTCTCATCCATCTGTCTTTATTTCTCTTTGCCCGCTTTAGGTCTTCCTGTCTGTCTGTCTTCTAGTCAACTCATCATCTGCTATTTGAACTTTCCTGGCACAGTGCAGTGGCAACCTATACAGCCTACACAACTGCAAATTAATAGACCTTTGGTGCTCGAGTGAGCACTTGCAGTGACAGGTAGTATATGTGCTATTAATCTAAAGTTAACTATACTGCCAATGTTCATGGTAATGAAAGCACATATCAACCATTAGTTACAATTTGGCTTTCTGAAGTGTTTTAACGGTCTGAGTAAAGACAATCTGTCTTCGCTATTTAATTACCACATTAACCTGAAAGCAGTTTAAATAGACGTTAGATAAACAAAAAACTGAAAAAGAAATAGCAAAAAGCAAAAAGCAACAACTGAATGACAGTTCAATCCATCCAGTCTCTGACTGGACGAAAAATTCAACAGCAACTGGACTCTCCCACACTCTGCTCTTACAGCAACACTAGACAGTTGGACACGGCAGCCAAGTTCAACAATGTATACATGTGCGCTAAATTAAATACATATACATACACCCTTCTCTTTCTCTTTCTCCTATGTATACACAAGAAAGTAAATACATGTCTGTGTAAACACCCTTGCCTTAAGGAAAACACAGCATTTGTGTTCATCCAAACAAAAGACTGAGGCAGCAATTCAAGCTTTTCTTTAAAAGTAAAAAATTAAAAAAAATGTGATGAAAGGCTGCCTATCTTACCATGTCCCAATCAACATGTGTACTCCATGTGTCAGGATTTTTTTTTTTTTTTTTTTTTCATTTTTCA
>JAUZTA010000025.1:14803075-14815797 GCA_034780835.1 Ctenochaetus striatus
TGTGTTTGTATGTGTGTTTTTGTGTGTGTGTGTGTGTATGTGTGTGTTTGTGTATGTGTCCATCCATATGCTTGGAAGTTTTGTCCTATAGCCAACAAAAGCGGCCTCTGTTACTCTTATCAGCACTATTATCAACAAGCTTGAAATCACTCTTTATCTTTATCTGACCATTCCTCAAAGACTTTGCCCCCTTTTATTTCCTCCACACCAAAAGCAGCCAACCTAACGTGACTACATGTTGAGCACAGTACAAACACACTGGATAACTACTGTGGGAGAATGGAAAAGGAAGAGATTAGCCTTCTGCAATCTACTAGAATCTAAAAGTCCAAGCCCTGAAGCTAGCTGTTGTGTGTGAAGGTAACATGAGCACATGGAAAGTTTTAACAAAGCTATTGTTAAATATAGTCGTTCTCGGGCATTTTTAACTTAATAACTTTGAGTATCTATACATGTTGGAACTATGATGTCATATTTCTTGGCATAAATTCGTTCCTGTGACATTGTTTTGATATCTCGCCCATTGTGCTGTGAAATCTATTTTGAATTCTATGGCTATTTTCATCTGCGTTGGGAACTTCCTGTCACAATACTATCCAGAAGTGGAACAATAACGCAGACTCTATTGAACGCAGACACTGCCAGGGACAAACATAGTCCGGCAAGTGGGCTCCAGACTCTATCAACAACTACCGCTCAGGGGACATGTTGCCTTATTCAGCAGAGCGGAAGTCTTTGTAGTGCTTTCTCAACTGCAGCGAGAGTGAATTGGTCCATTTTTCATCAGGCCAGATCAAAGACAGCTTTTGCAGCCTTGTCTCGTGAGGTTACTCAAATATTGATTTGAACAAACCAAAGTCTCTGAATATGGCCAATGCAGTTGTGAATAATTCCATCAACTTTTTGTTTATGAGTCGGATCGTCAAACTGAAGTAGCCCCATGAAAAGCCGACGTTAAAAACAGCTTGTGAGAAGTGACGGTTCTAATTACACTTAAAACGCAACACGATGATTTAATTCAGATTATACAATCAGATGTTGTCTGGATGAAGCTCAAAGCTCATTACTCTATGTTAGTCCAGTGAAACACATTTCCAGACATGGATTAAAACATAATGTTGTAATATTTTTTTACTAAGCCCGTTCTTATGACTATGTGCTCACATGTGTCCCTCTGTGGCTTGACAGGGTTCATTTCGCATCATGCAGCATAATTTTCTGCTTTAACAAAAAAAACACACAAATAGGGTCCATATAATGATGCAATTTTAAGCTGCATTGGTACATACTTTACAGAGTTGCTGTAAATCATAAAAATTTAGCATGGCTCCGAACTGGCTGACTCAAACTAAATTGACATTGGAAATATTTTCCACAGAGTTGCCTGTGTCTGCCCCTGAGTCCCACCCATTAACCAGTGCAGCCATCCTTTCCAGCCATGTTCTGTCTACTCTTATCCAGAGTCAATAGAGCAGAAAAAACACAATTTCCTACACTTCCAGAATCTTGGGATGCCCTTGACGTCACCGACTACTGGGGGGCTAATTTACTCCTCTGTGATTATTGGCTTATTTGTTTTGGACTGGGCTGCAGGCTGTGATCCAGACTGACCACAGAGGCTGTACAGGTTCAATGAGACATACTGAACTGAGCCAGCTTAATAGGCCAAGACTTTTTGGACACACACTGGTACCACTCCCTGTTAGTGTTCATGCAGGTGAAATGATGCAAAAATATACAATATATAATCACAAATGCACTGGGGCACATATTTATGTTTAATGAACAAACTTAATGTTGCATAAAGTACATAACTAAGAGTCTATAGCCACGCTAACAGCTCTGTGAGGCTGTATGTAGGTACTGCAGTTTTGAGCTTCATGCTAAAGTCAGTGTTTACGTGCCTTTCGTTAAGAATTACATTGCCATAGTTAAGCATGTTAGCATGCTAATGCTTGTGAATAAGCACTGACGTAAAATGCAGCTGAGGCTGATGGAATGTTTTTAGTTGTGCAACTATTTCACTTCAAACCAAAATATTAAAAATTTTGATCTGATGATACTGCAAGATGAAAAATAAAGAGATGGCTAACTACATTTATCCTGAAGTGAAAATAACTGTGAGTACAAATTTGATGGATTTGTCCAATAGTTGTTAAGTCTTTCAATTAAAACCCCAAATGTCAGACAAATAGTGGTGCTATAGGCAACATCTGGTGGTGCTAGAGGCAATGCTTTTGCCAATCCATTGAGTAGTAGATGCTTTAATATATCTTGAATAAGTGAAGAATTTAACCCACTTATGGAGCTACAGGAAAAGTCAGAGGCTCATTAAAATCCTCTGTTGAAACTGAAGTGTGCACCAAATATAATGGCAATCCATTCGATACTTGTTAAGATATTTCAGTCTGGAATAAAGTTAGTCAGCTAGTTGATCCACTGACTGATGGTAATGTCAACTAACTGATCAACTAACTTGCATTACCATCGAAACACGCTGCCAGCATTTTTGGTAAGAAACACAACGGTATGATAGCCCAGCATGCACACACATAAAGAAACAAAACGTGAAACATGCATACAGCTGCTACCCAGTGACTGGATCTTCATGATAGAGATGGTGGGAATCTTGCCTGATTTCAGGAGAAATGACTCCAACACTATCTCATGCTAACCCTAATCACAGTCAGTGAACCTCAGGAACACGCACACATACAGTAAGCTGCACAAATACTGCAAACACACAAACACGCAGGGTTTCCTACCAAAACTTCCACCCCACCCAGTTCACCCACACTGGTTGACTCTCACTGCATTCATAATAACAGTTGATTAGCTGTCTTCTCACTGAATACTGCAGTAAATCTACTTAATCATGCACTCTGTCACACACACTCTCAAATAACAATATACAACAGAGCCCTTAGAGCACCAGGGACGTGCCATCATTTCCAGGCCAAATCTAATTAAAAAGAATCTACTGGTCATTTATCATAATTATTAAATGTCTCAAAGGATATTTAGTGTCTAAAACTGAGAATTTTTTTTTTGGTAAGCATGCTAATAATTCTGCTAGAAAATTTTCTGGCAAACTTAAGTAGAAATGTTAAAGTTTCCTAAATGTGTTCTGTTTCCGAGAGATGCAATAAAAAGTTAGGTGAGAATTAACATGTTGTAGCCAGGGTTTTTATTTCTGTTGTCACTTGTATGATACCTTATGGATTATGCAGTTGATTTGACAAATTACCATCTCCTCTTTTTCTCACAAGGATATTTGGCTCCAAAATCACACACACGCAAATATTTTCTATAAGTGTCTCCCCTGTGAGTACCTAAAGGACCCTATTCCTCTAACATGAAGAGTGTTTGTACTCCCCTCCAACAAGCTTTGTGTACACAGCTGGGGAGTACATTTTCATTTTCACCCTGTCCCTTCCTTTTTCCTCCCATCCATCCCTTTCTCTCTCTCTCTCTCTCTCTCTCTCTCTCTCTCTCTTTCTCTCTCTGGCCTCCTTACTTTGTTCCACTTACTTACTTCAATCACTTCACAAAGAAAGTCTTTCTGTCAGTCCTATAAGGATATTTGGGGTAAGGGTGGGGGTGGGGGTGATAGGAGTTTGGGTTGGGGATGGGGTTGAGGGGTCATATTTGTTACCAGATGTCTTTATGGCTTCCTCAACCCCCAAAAATGTTGTACTGACAAACAAGACCCCATTGTTTCATTAAGAAATTAAATAATGGATAGACAGAAAGATGAAGGCTAGAAAGGTAGAATTTGATGAAGTGATAAGAAATATAGCCGAATGATAGAGGACAGAAAGCGAGCAAACATGACAAAGGAACATCTGGAGAGAGGAGGATGATTTATTTCTGGGGGAAAGACAGTATTTGAGGACAGGCCAAGAACTATTTTTACTTTAGTGAGGATAATAGTCTGGAGGAAGAGGATGGAGGTGAAGGTGAGGGTCACAGAAAAGTGAGTTTGGTGACAGAGAATATTTAGGTGTAAAGGTTCCTTTTCTTTTTCCAGAAAGGTGAAATGAGTTGAACAGAAAATCAATCCAGGTATTTTCTTTAGTTTTGTTCATCCACCACAGGACTGTACCACCTACTTCCCAAACACCCTACCATTACTTCCCACCACATACATAACTCAGGTTTCTGCTCAGCACTCCAGAGACAAAAACACCCACTGTCTGTCTGCCTGAGCTAAATGTATGAAGTCATCCAGGTTGGGACGGCATGAGCGCTCAGAGAGCACTGGAGCTGAAATACTGATCTAACAGAGTGTGTCTGGACTGATAGAGACAAAATCATGACTGCGTGGCCACTTCAAAGTCTTCCTGGTGTGAGTCCTCCTTTAACAGAGTATGTGTGTGGGTAGGAAACATAGTGATAAAACGATGAACCACAACTCCCCTAAAACCACCCCGCCCCTCAGACTGCCTGGCCTCTAACTCCTGGCCTACCAGCACTCTTTTGTCTTCCCACTAAAATACCACTCAGGGACCAGTACCAGCTGGCCTCTATCATATCTACACAAACTGAGCTAAAAGGAAGACAGAGAAATCATAACATACTTGATCAACATAGAAATGAGGGTAAGCTCTCACCTCTCTCGCACTGCGGGCCAGTGAAACCATAGACACACGCACATCTGTTGGGTCCGATGCAGCGCCCACCGTTCTGGCAGCCAGACTCACACACAGCTACAAGGAGACAAAGAAAAAGGGAGTGATTCACTTCACAAACACAGACTTTTCATAACGCTGCAGATGACTTCACCTTTTAATCACTTGCTTCACTAACATATATGCATAAACACATACTGCATTGTATATTTGGATTGCAAACATGTGTGAGGATTTTCTCTGATGACATCAGTTCTTAAGCCAATGACACCGACTCCTCTTACTTCATGTTTCACTTTAAACTTTGCTGTAACCCAAAAATTACCCTTAATCAAAACCTTGGAAAACTAGAGTTCTTTTTGTCTGACCATCTATTTGGCAATAGTTCTAAAATGAAAATATGGAGCAAGTCTGTCAATGTGTGAGCAATTTGCAGACTTTTTTATCTTTCTTTCCCTTTTTTCACCGAACCCTGACTGTTTAGACTGACTGCATGGCTGTCCTATCACTCCAAAATCTCTCTAATTAATGCATATCTATAGTTCCAGCGTGGGTGTGCATGTGTGTGTGCTGAATAATACAAAGAGGCAAATTTACAAAAGGACTGTACTTTTTGCAGCCACTGAAAGTATGCAAATAGGATTGAAAGAAACCATGTAATCCACGGAGTACCAAAGGGGTGAAATGCACCTGTAGCTGCACTGCTAAGCAAGCGTTCTCAGTGTCATGTGCAATTTAGGTAATATGCATATATTTGGGGCCAGGTTTTGTGCCAGTGACCACTAAATTCATAAAAAAGTATAAAAAAAATAAACTCCAATAAAAATTGTTGCATCTTCAAAGTGCTGTTGGTAACTAAAATACATCTATCAGGCCCGTAGTGCTTGGATTTTCCAGTGATCATGACAGGGATGATAAATGGAGAACATATAGCACAATATACAACAGTGACAAGAAGTGCAGCTACACAGATTTCACCCTCTGTGATGCCAAAGGCTTTAATGGACAGTGGGAGAAAGGTATCTTTGAAAAAGTGAAGCCTGCCTAAAGAGCCCTGCGCTGTCTGCCTGAGGAGAGGAGCTGATACTCAGGGAGAGGAACCTGAGTTAGGTTTGAGATCATTTTTTGTGCCTGTTAAATTATGGCATGTGCTATGGTTTTTCTCTGAGTGCAAGTAGTTGTTAGTGTTGTTTTTAGAAATGCACTCAAAAACCAATTTATTAAAACTTAAAATAATCTAAAGTACAAAAAAAGGTTACAAATGTTGACAGAGATTGTTCAATAATTCCAGGCCAACTGAAAGATATAGGGAACAGAAATTAAGTGGTTAAAATTGGCCTCAACTCATCTCAACTAACTCAAACTGCTAGACTGAGCCATGAGTAGTCATTCAGTACTTTACTACATGGATTGTTGCACTCGAATACAAAACCCCATGGGCGTGTTTGCGCTATAATAACACTGTGACGGGGCAGACGGCAGTTGCAAGTGATGAACAATGCATGATGCTACCAGTGGTCATAATCAGTTATTTGTGAATTTGTCCCAAATTGAATTTGAGAGTAATAGAGAGCTAAGTGTGCTGAGCGTACAGCAGTTTTCACTCACGTTGTCCACAGTGGCTGCCTGTGTAGCCCTTCGGGCAGGAGCACGAGTCCTCTGTGCAGCTGCCTCCATTCATACACCTGACGTTACAGGACTGGACTGGAAGAGAGAGGAAAGAGACAAACAGAGGATGATGGGACGGGATGATAAGTGAGGAGGGCAGGAGGACAGATGGAAAGAGAGGTGTGAACAAATATTCTGTGATTAACATGGATTATCCAGTCTTCAGGTCCTGTTTAATTAATTAACACAAACACAAAATAAATAAGAACAGAAACACTGAACATGTGCTTTAAGACAGCTGCTACCTTAAAAATATTTATCTAAAAGCTTTTTAATGGTGTAATCAACTAAAGCTAGGCTTTTCAGTAATCAAATTGCAGCTAAATTTGATCATCTGATATAATTGCTAAATTATATATACATAATTGAGCAATATTTATATATATGTTATATTTTATTTGTATTATAGTTATATATATATATATAAAATTATAATATTAACCAATCAAAAAACTCATTAAGAGTTATCTCCACAACAACCAAGAGTTAAATTCCAATGCTCACTTTAACACTCTAAAAGCTTTTTTCCACTTCAGTTGGATTTGCACAATGCTGGCGTTTCTCTGGCAGCATTAGATGAACAGACAAGGCTTAAAGACCCCCAGGCCACAAACTAAAGCTAATCAAGTAGACTGGGGGAAGGCAGTAAGTCGAGCCAGCTGTATGCTACAGTCAGTCAGGCAGTCTGGAATTTGCTGACTGGGTGAGGGGGGGCGTAGAGAAATGAGGCAAAAGTGGGGGAAAAAAAATTCAAACAGGATGCGCAGAGGTGCAAATGTTTGAGGAAAAAGAGAGTCTAACTTTGAATGGTGGGCAAGCAAAGCTAAAGTACAGTGGCATAAGTATTGTGATGTGAAGCAGGAGCCTCTTGGCTGCCAGACTGCTTTTGCCAGACTGCAAAAGGGCCAACCTGACAGTCTCAACACAAGGCAGCAGCTTTCACAAGTAATTGGTCTACCTGGCAGAGAAGCAGTTTCTACTCAGCCAGTCTTTTACCTCACACAAGTACAGAAGACACCTACAATGCTGAATTTTAGAGAATTATATACTCTTATTGTTTCCTTGTGTCCTCTTTTTTTTAACCCATCTTAAGAAGACATTTTACCATCCACTTTATTTTTCTTCTTTCCTCCACTTCTGCCTCTTCACTGTTCAGTATCTTAATCACAGATTCAATGTTAATTTCCTCCCTCTTTCTCTTTCAATCTGTGTGTTTACTTCTCCTTCACTCTTTCAAATTTCTGGCACGCAGAGCTGCGGAGCAGAGGGGAAATGACTGAGCTTCTCCATAGCTGAGTTTGTCTAATGAGACTTTGTGAGTTTGCACACTTGCCAACGGGAGGCATTTTAGCCACTATAATCCATCCACTTATTCTGATTGTACCCAAACACACTGAACATAACTTGTGTGAGTCATGATGAGTTAATATGCTCTTAGGTGGCTTTTCATTGTAATCACCCACCCTTGCCTTACTTACTGGCAGTTCAAACGGGACAGACTTCAATTGCATGAGTTGGAGCGCAAAAGCACGCATCTTGGATGTGGGCTCTGTGTTGTTTCAGTAAATGCAACGCATTGATGAAATTCACTGGAACTGTCAACAAAGCTTTCGCTGGCTGTATATATTTCATGAATCTAGAAGGAATTACTGTTACATTTCTCCTGTGCAACACTTGGCAGACCATGTGCACAGATTTGGCAGACGCTGCTATTGTCTGGATAGTGTCTCATGGTAACATATGGTGATAAATTAAAGCAAATAGTTTGGGACTTGGGGCAGGCTGGGTTTATAGGTCAGTGTATAAGTGTGCTGTCTCTCTCTCTCTTTCTTTCCCTTCTTCTCATGGGAGAAGGGTCAGATCTTCCACTCAGATTTCGACCTCAACTTATGTTCAAGACACAAGGTTAACACTGTGCACTCTACTGAAACTCTTTCTTCACTCAAGACCAACAACTGGAGCAGTGATGTGTAACATGAATAATTATTTCAGTGAGTGATATCAGATTTTCCTGCTGTGGAACAAAAAGACCCCTCCAAAGCTAAGGGCAACTTGGGTAAACTCTTCAATTTTTCAACTCCCCACCCTACAAAAAAAAAAGTGTTTCTAGGTCAAGATCTTATGGGAAAAAGTTGCGCTGGTAGTACAAGACTTGTTGTGGCAAGAGTCCTTCTATAATCAATGAACTCTTTGCCCCCGGGAACAGAGGATGATGGGACAGGTGCTGGAGAGATGGAGGTGTCATATGTTTTTACTCTGACAGGAAATAGACTGGAGAAGGAGGAGGAGGAGGAGGAAAATGAAGCAAACAAGCACATTTGGAGGCAGAAGGAGATGATCTCACTGGTTAACTTCGCCTCTCACTCCCCCTTCCTCATGGCACTTTATCCCCCACAGGTGGGGAAAGATGGTTTGCCCCAGTGACCCGTGCCTGGAGAGCTGCACGTGTAAAGCAACAGGTTTGGAGGGGGATGGGGGGGCTGTGCATGTGTGTGTGTTTGTCTGTGTGTGTGTGAGTCTTCCAGACACTGAGCAAAAGGGTGCAGCTTTGCGGCACCACAATGTACCTCTGTATTCTGGTAGTGTAGTCGGTGAGCTGCTAACATCTGGGTGTTTTTTACGAGAGGCTGCGAAACACAGGAAGTCCAGGTTTGTGTGTGAGTGTGTAAGTGTGTGAGTGTGTTGAGTGTGTGTGGGTATATGAGTGTCTGACGGAAAACTGAGGAGCTTTATAGCTGTGTTTTGTCATGATCTACATGCACCCGAGGCACCAGCGACAAGTCTGCCTCAGTTTCAACATGAATTGGCAATGTATTAAATCTGAAAGCTGAATTAGATTCAGTCAAATTGGGTTGAGAGTTGAATACAAAGATGTCTTTCCATTCTGAGAAACATGCACTCTTTTCCAGTAAACCCCTTACCTCAAGCATATCATCAATTTTCTTGGTAAATTAGACCAAGTTATTTGCTTAATATTATTTATTTTGCTTTAACCAAACAGGACAGAGAATTGCTTTTCAGTCAGGCTCGGCTACATGAACACATTGTGGCTTCTAAATGAAAGTTTATTTCTGCTTTCCCAGGACTCACTAGTGCTCCCAGTCAATAGCCAATGGAAGCTTGACTGCCTAAAGACAGCTGTTTCTCAACATTAAGGCAAGAACGTCTGTGGTAATGATTTCCTAATTATGGTTATGGGAAGACAAGGTTATAAAGATGGCCTATTAGGTCCTCAGCACAGCTGCTCTGCCCTGTACTGACAGTGAGTTTATTACAAGGGTGGCTAATGTCACCTGGGAAGTGACATGTAACTTCAGGTTATCAGTAATGGAAGTTACAAAGCTTTGCCACTTAAGCTTTGCAAAGATTTCACTTTTCTAATTCTAAAAATAAGTGTTTTTCTACAGTTATGCCAGGCTATTAACAGAAACACGTGCTTGTACTGATCTTTGGAAAACAGCGAAGAATCCAAAAAAAAAAAAAAAATTTAGACAACCATTTGTTTGGACACAATAATAATCAAAGATGTGAATTACATGTAATCACAATTCATAAATATGTTGTTGATATAATCAAACCTCTCCATTCCACAAGCAAGATGTGAGACATATGACCCAACAAAAACCAGGGGTCTAAAATCAGGCTGTGTAATTAAGGCACAGGGAACTGGAGTTTGTAAACGGATCTCCATGGAGCTGCAATCTGCTTCCAACTGCAGTGAATTATCCTGTTATAAGGTGGACTCCCTCCAAAAGCCGAATTTGCGAGTTAGCACATTTGGTAAGACAAGATCTATGATGAGGAGTGTTTGCCTTCCCTTGGCATGGCCACAAAGCCTCTGAGCCAGATAGCTGTTTTGAAAACAGTGATCAGCTGAAAAACATCTCAAACAGTGAGTGCGGCTCAGTGGAGATTCAAATAAAAACAACGCTTTATGACCAAATATCAAATGGAGCGAAGACAATTGGAAACATCAAATCCAAGTATAACAAAGATTTAGACACAGATAAGTTGAGGTCAACGAGGAAATTAACAGTCACATATCATCTTTTAGCAGTACTAATCGCTTTTATTGTGAAGATCCGATTCGTTGACCTCCACAACTCAACATTCGGCATTCGCTGATGGGTGTGCGTTAGGTTTTTCTGCGGTCATAAAGCTGTCTGACCTCTGGTCTTCATGAAAGCTGCCAGCGAGGCCAAAGGAAGGTCTTTCATGCTGTTACATTCTAAACAATGCACTAAAAGATATTTCCTCTTCATTAATCACAGAACAATAAAACTGTCTCTGTTTATTCAGATAACACAAAATCTTAGTCACTTCCTTTTCTGCCTCCTCACTGCCTGTAAAACCTATAAAGAGCTACAATAAATACCTGCCGAGGAAAGCTGAGAATTACATAGTTTGACAATCAGTTCAGTCAAGCTCTGCTAAGCTCTCACTCTAATTTATCACTTTGCTTTCTCGTGCCATTCCTGCCCCTTAGGAACATGACTTCATAGCTCTTGCCAAAGCACTGACGCTGCAGGAGATCTCTGCGTATCCTGCCATATAGGTCAGGGGCTGTTTTTTTTACACCCCACCCTCCATGCCCTTCCTCTAAGGGTCGTCTTTACTTATGGCTGGAACAGATCCTGTTTTACACCTCTGGGTCATAGCCAACTGATGCTCACCGTGTGTGTTTATGTGTGTAAGTACGTTTTTTGTGTGTGTGTGTGGGTGGGTGTATGGGTGTCTATATCAGTGTCTGTCGGTGTGTGAAGCTGTGTGAGTGAAAATTTGTGTGTTAGCAGGCTTAATGGAATGTGAGCATGTGTAAAGGGTCTGGCAGGGGCCAGGCGTGACTGACGAGCTTGGCCGACTAAAGCAGTGAAGCTGAACACACTGCACGCAACTTAATACACACATCGACACATACTCCGCATGATCCCAAAGTGCTGCTTAACGACAATGTTTTCTGCATGTCCGGCATATATTAACTTCATATTTAAACCCTGCGAGCACTCCACTAATCTTACTAGGACAATGTGATTTGACACACTCGGTGTGTGCAGTAAAACACCTCGCACCTCTCCAAACACACACACATGCACACACACACATCCTGAGTGGTCTGTAACTAAGCCCGGCAGACTGAGCTGGGGCAGCCAGACTCTCTACTTTAATCCTGACAAACCCTGTGACCTGCAGGCTGCAGAGCGGGCCTGGAACTCTATACACTACTATTACTTTGGCTACAGTACTCTTCAGGCTCTCATGAGAGCAGGGTGGAACTATTGCATTTGGAAAATAGCCGAGTAATTGGATGGGTAGGAAGTGAAACTGTTCAGCATTACAAGCAATATCATTTCATTAGCAGTTTGGGGCACTTTGCAGGATCACACAGTGAAGTGAAGTCAGGCTCAAAGTCAGTTAGAGAAGTAACAGGAACATACTTTTCAGTGCTTACAGTACCATCTACACTGACTAGTGTTTTGAAATTTCGTGTTCTCTGTCTGAATTTGTAACACAGCAGTTACAGACAGTTGGCTTTTGAGTGAATAGTTTTTAGGGGGTAAATAACACTTCTTTACTTCCTGGTGAATAGTTAAAAGATCAAAACTACTCTCACATCTGTCATTTAAAAAAAAAAAAAAGCTACAGCAAGCGACCAGTAGGTATGCAACCACATCCAAATATGTTATCTCATGAACCACAAATAATGTGATGGAAACAAAAGGTAGCATCCACCTTAACTAATCACTGATTCAATAAACCACCTGATAAACATGCCAAGTGACACTAACAGGTGCAGTATCAGACTTTGTTGAATATAGAACTTTTTGCACTGTTGCAAAAACCAATAGAAAAACCCCTTTTGCGTTTTGTCAAGGGAACCAGGGCGACTTCTAACTTCTATGCTGGCCATCAAAATGACCTTTCTTCTTGCTGCTTTGCAACAAGTTGTATTACCTTCATACAAAGCCAGACTAGATGTCTCCACTGTTTTTTTATGCTGACTGAGCCTGATAGCTTGCTGGCAGTAGCCTTACATTCAAATGACAAATATGAGGGCACCGGAAAGAGTCCTTGGGCAAAAAACTAACAAATGAATGTCATGTAATGGATCAAAAAGCTACCCTTTTACTTCATTTTCATTTGTTTTTTTCCCACCCTATGATCAGTGTTGATGTTTGATGACATTTCAGCTACTGTACGTATGTTTATATGAGTGTTACTGACCTCCTGCTCCTGCTCCACAGCTGGGAGAGAGCTGGCCACTTGAACAAGTACACATGTTGGGTCTGGAACAGAAGCCATCGCCACATGAATTCCTGCAAATTGCTGGGGAGAGGAAGAGGAAGAGGAAGAGGAGAGTGATTTGTTCATTCATTTTTCATGTCTTAAGCCATACACAGATAAACAAACAGAAACAGAATATCC
>JAUZTA010000025.1:14830876-14845749 GCA_034780835.1 Ctenochaetus striatus
GAGGTTTCGTAAGGGTCATAAATACTTTTTTACACAATGGGGTATTATGTGGACCTGAAGGCTACCTGGCAATACTCCTATTTATTTTCCCCAACATCCTCTGCTGAGCCTTAAGATGTTTTGTTGTAATGTCTTCAGCCAGTTTTCAAGACAAAGATTAACAAAGTCGGGTAATTACAACCATGTGCATATGCTTTTTGTCTCTGCAGGACTTGGCGTGATCTATATTTACCAGACCGATTGTGGGGGAGCTGTGATTTGGAACAAAGCTTTCTTGAGAAGAGATGATAAAAAATCATGTTCAATTATCACGGAATATTTAAATTTAACTCAGAAACAATTCCATGTCGTTTTAATTAATGAATGAGTCTTCAGCCATGTTGCACACATGTGATTTAAGAGCGAAACTAACAGGGAATTTCCCGTTAAATCTTTGCTTATGTGTGTGTGTCATTCTTCCTGACACTGACATTCACGTTTCCAAGCACATCGAAATGAAACCCACGGCACGTTCGTACCCCCTCACACTTCTCCCTGTTAAACATGACTATTCAATCTAATGGGGAACAGGCTGCGCGCTGTAGGACCAGCCTTCAACATGATGATTTGTAGTGTGCTGCAGAAGCTCTGAGGGAGTCTTACAGTCTCACACTGACACCACGAAAGACTGGGATAGATGGGAACAAAGAATTAAACCCTTCAGGAGATTCAGAGAGCTCATTTATGTGTGTGTATGTGTTTTTCCTCCCTCTTCCTCTCCCAGCAGTCCTTCCCTCTCTCCCTTCTAAACAGAACCACATTTCGCCAGGCAGTGATCTGGCTACAGTGAAAACACACCACTGTCTGTGTGTATTGTACTTTCAGAGCCCGGGGAGATACTTTTACTAGCCCTCCCCTCCCCTTATTGCTCCCCACTCACTTGTCTCCATCTCTTTCTTTCCAGCATGCACATTTGTATACATGTATGTAAACTTTCACACACACACAGACATACCATACGTCGCCCTAAGGTAAATACTTGTGGCTTGAGGAGCAGGCTGCCCAAACGACCAAAGAGCAGTGCAGTGCTTGTGATGTGACTGATTTTGCTGATCATGGTCATCAAAGTAGAAACGAAGAAATTATTGTTTGTGCACTGGACTCATGTTTAGAGGTTTGGCTGCGGATGCACTCAACAGTGCAAACATGAACATGTGCTTTTGAGATTAGAAGTTGTCAAGATTAATGTTTGTTATTCCATGAAAGAAAAATGGTCCTGGTGAGACTTGCGGTTAGCTTCGCGGTGACTGCTTATGCTCACGTTGATAAAAGCAAGCTATTTGTTTTAAATGGACCAGAATGCATTATTATTGCATGTGCATTGCCCAGTAGGAGCGGGACTGTAGAGGCTCGGTCATTGCTGTGGTGCTGAGCTTGGGGTCCCTCTTGTAGCTGGCATGTTGTAACAGATGATGAGCCAGCGCAGAAAACAGAGGAAGATTGTATTGTCCTCACATAAACAAACAAACTTTTACTTAAAAACACACAAACACAAGACCTGCCTTACTTTTAAAGCGCAGCCCTAAGTCAGATTCCATGTTGTACGTCGGCTTTGATTATCGGCGTCATTCATTAATGGGCAGCTCTGTTGAGATTCAACTGTACCTCTTTGTCTTTGCTTTGTGAGTGTATGTAAACTAAGATGTTGTGTACCTTTGTCTGCACTAATTCTTGTGTATTTGTTGAATTCTTGAAGCGATGCCTGACCTCTCCATGCGCTGAAAGAAAGAACCGCACGAGACCACTAGAGCCTGATGGGGTCTTTCAGACCGTCTTTAGTTCAGCCAGGAGAGCCGTCAACGAGCCAAATCACTTCCATGACAGCCTCTCTGCAGGGAGAGATTCATGGCCAGAATTAGTCATACTGTACTGCTGGCCATGGGGGTGAACCGGTACGTTTGTGGGTCATCACAGGCAGGGTGTGTGCCAGTGGTGTGTATTTTAAAGGAGTCCAGTTTGTTTCCATTAGCAGTTTTTTTTATATGTATAAAGCTATGTTTATAGCTCTGGTCCTCCCAAAGGAGGCTACAAACATGAAGTACATGCACACAACACTATAACTCCATAACTATGTAAATATAATAAAGCTAAAGGTCATTATTCAATAAGTATAGATTTTCCCAGAAGCTAATAAAAACAGAAAAGTTTTCCTGAGAAAGGAATTTATAAAACAAGTTAAAAGTTTTTTTTTAATCATAAGGTTGACCATTCTAACAAAAGATGCGAAATGACATGAATACACAGAATAATCATCTTTTATGTGATTAAAAGTGCAGCAGCTATAAAGTGTCTTGGCTTAGGTCTGATGCACAATATATATCATATTAATTTTTTGGAAATCAAGCAGGTGCTGAAGCCGGATAGACACCAAGTTACACAGCAACTAGACAGTGCTAGCTCATAGCTAAAAATCAGCTCCCAAAAGAAGATATAATGACGTGTAAAAGAGAAGACTGAAAGTCTGAGTATGGACAATATGAATCTATGCAATCAAACAAAAGGAAATCAGAGGAAAAAAGGGGGATTTTTTGAGGATTGCATTTTATTCTTTGTGTGCAAGTCAAAATGGGCAATAATAGGGTTGGCTGTTGCCCCAAAGTCCTCAAATGTACTCTCCTGACGGTCACAGTTCATATTTTCCACACTGAATTTTTTCACTCTGTCTCTATAGCTCATAGCATGTTTTGGCAGAGAGCAACCTAGAAAGCTCATGGGAGCATGGAGGTGTGTGTGGGAAGGTGGGGATGTGGGATTGAAGGTTGGTCTCGTGGTGTCATCGTGGTCTTGGGGTTTGTGGTTGAAGTGTGACTGAATGTAGAGATGATCCCAGTTGGGAATCTTGTGGTCTGCTAGTGGTTTTTTCCTGGATGGATGAAAATATGATCGCCTCACCAGACACCTAAAGACATATGAAAACACATATACACAAACACACGCAAGCTTACATGAAATGGAAAACCACAAGCATTGGAAGAGAGACCGATGGATAGAAAGATAGATAGATAAATAGATCCATTCTCCTCTTCCTTATCTCGCTCTCATCTCCACCCAACCTCTTCTTCCATCTTTCTTTCCATTATTTACAGGCATTTCTTGCCTCACCTTGCCCATTGCTCTCCTTGGCTCTGTAAAAACCTGGCCTTGTGCAGCTGTGCTGCCCCGGTGATGCAGTGGGAGAGGAATGTAGAACTTCAAAGTATAACATGAGCAGAGACAAAGAATGGCAGTGTTTAAGGGGGGATGAGAATATGTGATCTCATAAAACAGCACACAAACACATTGGTCCGTTTATGCGAGGTTAGACTACAGAGGATGATGAGGAGGAGGAAAGACCTTCCTCACATGTCCCCTGCCTGCTTTGTGGGAACCAGAAGAGGAAGAGGCGGGTATACACGTGATGTTGTTCCCCTGTGACAGAGCACACTGTAACTCTGCACAGCTCGTTTGTCCACGGTTAAATGACTGTTAAAACATACAGTGGGGAGAGGGGATGGAAAGAGGTTGATGTGTATGATATGTCTTAGGTTTAAGTGGGCCACGGAGTGAGAATTCCTGGATAACAGTTTTGAAATTCCATAAACCTTGTAACTGCGAAAGAGAGACGTTGGGGCCCCTGAAAAAGAACTAAATGAAAAGAGAAAAGAGGCAAAGAGAGAAATGTTGCAAGATTCCAAGAGAGCGGAAAGAATCCTCTGACTGCTTGCTAACAGTTTGAGGGGCTAATGGTTTTCAGATGTGTGCGACGTCTTTTGTATTTTCAAAGGAGCATAAAACATTCCCTCTCAGAGGAATCCAAACAACGGCTGGAATTTACAGACCGAAAACTCACAACAGAGGTTAGAATGAAAACTTTATCTCATGTTTGCTTGCATTACAAATATTCTGTGTTTCACATCCACAGACAGGTCCTGTAATTTTTTTAAATTAAAGGTTTCACTTTTGGGATCCATACTTTCTCTAATGTTGATGTTTTTTGGAATGGTGTAATGTGTGCAAGGAGCTAGGCGGGGGTGGTGTTCTCCTTATTTCCTGTTCAAACTTTTGGGGAGCTGGGACTTGGACGAGGTGAGGTCATCTCTTGCTCCAACTGTAAAGTTGAATGCAGGAGAGTGTGTGTGTGTGTGTGTGTGTGTGTGTGTGTGTGTCTGTGTATGAGTGTGTCCATTCTCAGTCACGTGCACATTATGGCTGCTCTATAACAGACCAGAGACTAAATTTTACCAAACCACTCAAACCGCTATAATTTTGTTATTTTAATTAATAACGTACAGTCTTCTTTAAAGAGGGTCAATGCTACACTCAGCACACAGGTAGCTTAGTTTAGCGGAAACAGGGGAAATAGTCTTCTTCTGTATGAAGATAACAATCAATAAGCATTTTTATTTTAAACTGCATTATTTTAAATAACGAGGATCACTGTGTTACGTATGTTGTAGTCACATGACCTTTCAGGTGACACATTCAGTCAGGTATTTGTCAGGTGTGTCTCTTATTTTCATGTCAATTAAATGGCTTCCATCCAAAACTTTACAAAGGAATAAGCTTTGAAACTTTGAATAAAATACATTTACCAACACCTCTGAATTAAGTCAGTTATTCACTAAATAACAAACATGTTACATCTTATTTACTTAATCCAAAAACTAAATATGAAAACTGATTATTCACCATTTTATGTGCTGAACTATTTCTTGGTTGGGACCAGTAACCTCCTGGAATCTCTTCTTATTGTCAGGCAACTATGGTAACTGGCAACTGAGAAATTAGCTCACCTTGTCCAAGTCACGGCTCCTCCCCCCAGCCCTGTTGGGGACTGTTTCATACACTCTGCGTGGGAGTTTCAGGTCTCGAGGGTCCCATAGAAGAGTGCATGGAAGTGGCTTTGCACTTCTCTTTAACAGAGATGAGACGGGTTAACCAGATGTAAATTTAAACATCCTAAGTCTTTTCTCTTGAAACCTAAAAGATACAGTTTGAAAATACTTCAGATGAAGCTTGAATCTCACCTTTGCGTTGCTTTGTGAGGCTTGATCTTGAGAGTACCATGAGCTCATGGGCTCTTTTTTGCCCCTTAATGCCTTTGGGGGAATAACATGCACTACATGTGCAGCTCGCACCAACCGCGGCTACCAGCGGTTATTTTCCATTCTGCAGCCTCAGGGGGAAATAATAAGCTCATTAAAGTTTAGCAGACCACAATGAAGTGAAAAAGACGCCAATCTCGAGAATGTAGTTCAGATAGGCAATACAAAGGTGAAATTTTTGTTTATCATGAAAAGTGTTTTCACCAAAGACTTGAAAAGGAAAAGGCAAGAACACCATGTTAACCACATTTTTAATTTACTGACATATATAAGAGTGTTATAAATCTTTTTGTCTTACTCTCCTCCAGAAAGCACTTAAGCACACTTTCTAAAATGTTGAGCAATTCCTTTAAACAGATACAAACTTAAAGTAGGCCAGATGGATGAACAGTCACTGAAGGACAAGTATTAGGAGGTGGAAATTTATTTATACATATATAAATACCCATTCCCGTAAAATGTGACTGTGGGGATCCCATCAAGACATTGTGCAACCTACTTTACTGTAATTCTACTCAATGACTAATTTCAACTCACATATATTTTTGTGCCACTTCTAATAAAACAATCCAAGGATTTTCCCCAGACCCTGCCTCGGTGGTGGGTTTAAGGCAGTCCATACTGAGTTTACTGAGCTGCAGTTCTTCAAAGTGACTTATGCCACCGGGTCATAAAGGAAAAGGGTGAAAAATTAGGCCTAATCCTCCTTCCCCTGTCACTGATTTTGCTTGACAATCCGTCAAACAGAACCTGAGTTCTGAATCTGAGTAACAGCTTTGATATCTCCTTCCTCCTCTCCTCTTACAATTTTTTCACTCTAGTGTGCCATAAACTTGTCATCTCCATTTCAGTACTGCTGTAATTTGCCCGAAGCTGAATTACATGCAGTGCATGTACCTGTAAGGAGTGAAATTTACTGTAGTCTAATGTTTTAAAAGACTTAAATTTATGTTAAAATTGAAAAAGTTAGGATTTGCTCATGTAGGACTCTGTATCCACGAGGCTTAGGAGTAACAGTGTTATGTTTTCAGTCCAGGAATATGTTCTTTCTCTGTAATCTGTGATCTGTGATCTAGTATCAGATCTTTTCTTTGGAATTGTTATCCTTTCTCTTGAACACTGGCTCCCCACTGGTGTGCAGGTAAACCCAACCATTCCTTAGACCTTAGGTTCAAGAACACAGAATGTATATACTTATGCAGATCAGGGCAAGCATTTCTTATATGTGCAGCAGCGGTTGATACTTGGGAACAAAAAAGAAGGTTGGTTAATGAAAGAAACAGACAAACCAACATAGTGTAGTAATGCAAGCCAATATAAGATCATGCAACCTGAAGTACACATAAAGAATCACTTTGATTTAGATTAATCTGAAATCCAAATGCCACCAGTGATGTTAGATAGCAAGCAATTTCAGTGTTAAAACTAGCAACTCTTGACACCTACGTGTTTAAATCCTTAAAAACTAACCAACTTTGTGAGCTGATAGAAATGTTTTGGCTATACATTTCAGCTGACCATCGTAAGAACAGGCAAGAGCCAGGAAATCTGACCATCAAAGCTAAAGGCTTGGACATAATGTGATTTTCTGCAAGGGGTTTGATCTCATGTTCTCATTTTTTGTGTCATTTCAACCCAGTGAGCCAGTTTATAATGCACAGTTGTGAATTTTTATACATTAGCTTGTATACTCGTAGGTGCAGAGGTGTGTTTGTGCACATACCTATGGAAGCACAAGTGTGTGTCCTTATGTTGTCAGTGTGTGGGGTTGAAAAAGCCACAAAAAGTGTTTTATGAGTGTGGAACTCTTGTAAAGCAGGTGTACTTGGGACAAATGGGAGAACAGAACGCCTAGCTAGCAGTCAACCTGCTGCCTGTTCTGCTCTCTGCTGCTGCTGCTGCTGAACTGTGATCATTAGAGGTTTGAACAACAGATGCTAAGATGCATCTTCTTAACCTACCTGCCCATCAGCATTCCTTCCACCTTTCATCCATCCCTCTAGTCCTTCCTGCACTGTCTCACGCTCACCTCTCGTTCTGCTGCAGCTGTTTTCACGGGGAATCACAGAGGCCAAGACGAAAGCAGAGGAAGGACACAGCTGTAATGTAAGATGGTGTGTAGAAAGAGACAACAAAAACAACATAGAGAGAGAGAGAGACTGATAAATATATGTCAAGATTCTTGGAAGAACCCATCACGTTTTGCTGCAATAAAGCAAAACATTGACTGTATAAGTTCCAATAAAATAAATCAAGAAAATGCCTGTCTTATCCTTTCTATGGGAAACTGAAGTCATGTCCCTCTATCAACACAAACAGATCCTGTTGTCCTCTGTGTCTCTCTGTGCCACATTTGTTTAGGGTCAAACCTCTACTGCTGCAAGACACGCATGTGCTCCGAGGTCTATTAAAGCTGCGTATCAATGGACCACCCAAGAGTTTTACACAAACCTAAAAGAGAGGAGGGGGGGAAGCGGTTTAGTCTCGAAACAGAACAGAGACAAGAAGGCATACTGACAAGGAGGAAGATCTGAAGAGATGATGAGTCAATTTTTACGCTCTGAACGCTAAGATATACAAATGATCCCGTGCTTATGTGCACACACACAGACAAGAACCACAGACAACACAAAGCGGCGTGGCCACTAACATAGTGGCTTTTCTGTAGGTCACATTGGGTTAAAGGCGTCATATGATGAGACACGTTTTTACATCAAGAGACTGTGACCTGATTCTGTTTCTCCGTCACTCCTTAGCTCCTTACTTTTTTTTTGCCCATTTATCCAAATTAGTCAGTTTGGATTGGTGATCTTGTGGCTCTGAAGGAAAAACACATTTATTTACAGACTTGTTTATTCAAACCCCTTGTCTGTTTTGTTGTTGCTCTCAAACTCATGAGTTTCCTCCACATGGTCAAGGCATGGGGCCGCCTCATTAAGAGCTTGGTTGTGTTCAAGGTTTCTTCCTGTTAAAAGAGGTTTTTTGTCACCAAGTGCTTGCTAATGGGTGAACTTTTAGGTCTTTGTAAATTAGAGTTTGGTCTAGACCTGCTCTAAATAAAAACTTTAATGAGAAAACTTATGCTGTTATTTGGCTTTACTTAACCTGTTTGTTTGCAGTCAGATTGTCAGAAGTGTTGCTTCTCTTGAAAAAAAGAGTTTTGTTAATTACACTTTGCTTAAACACTATAATTTAAAGGAATAGTCCAAATTTTGAAATTGACGTATTTATTTTCCTAATGAGTTTGTTGAGAAAATCCAGACAATTTAACACAACTACAGTTGATCTGCTAAGCTTAGCATAAGATGTGAGGGGAAATGGCTAGCATGACTCTGCTCAGAGGTTTAAAAACACTATCGCCTCTAAAGCTCATTAAATTGCATGAATGTTGACCTTTTCCTTTAAGAATCATTTTTGTTTGTCAAAAGACATCCAACACATTTAAGCATTTCTTTCTGTTTTATACAGCCTTTGAAATGAAACATCCATTGCCAGGTGCCAGCGCTGGTGTAAAATATGCCCTAAATTTGGATTCGCAGCTCTGTGAAAACCTGCTTTCCATTTTCAGGCTATAGGATTTAGAATAATTTATTCAACAGCTGGATTTCTGCTGGTAAAACTTAATTATTCTGCCAAGTATTTTAAAGATTTTGCATGTGTGCAGATAGGGAAAGTGCGTTACCCAAAAGGAATGCATTATAGCATTTCCTTTGGCAACAATCAATCATAAAGAAGAATAGAAAAGCCAATGATGATGTCAGATGTATTTATGGGGGGGTTGATAAACACAACATACTACACATGTGGATGCATTTCCTGCCTGACCTGATTGCTCAGTAATTTGTATTTTTATGTGCATGATTCTGTTTCACTCATTCACTCAGTCAAAACCAGAAGTCCTCAACACTCACTCTTCAACATGTGTTTGCTTGGCAATGGCAAGTGCGATCCTGCTCAGCTGGGTTGTGGCTGCTTGTCACCCCACTGCTGCTCCCACAAGAGGGGGCTTTGAAGTGTCGAAGGCCCCCCACATGGAGAAATCAGTACTGTAGGTGTACAAGCAGACAGAGGCTTGAGGGGGTGGGAAGGGGGTTTTGTCGGGATGAAGGGTGGTGCTGTAGCAGTCCAGCTGTTTGCTCTGCCAGCCCAACAAAAAGACACAGGATCTGGAAGAGTCAATATTTGTTACTTAGCGTGTCTGGTGGAGTCAGCCGTAGACTCGGTGAACTCTCGAAAGAGATGCGAGCTGAGATTCCAGCTCATCATTTTTGCGGTTCGTCAAAATTCTTCCTCCAAAGCTGTGAAAAACACTTAAAATGCAGAGTGAACTCAGCCATCAATTTTCCCGACACTTCCTGTAATGTTACTTGGAAGTGAAAAGAGCTGAGATGTAACTGTGGAGGTGTGTGGTCTCTTCGAGGAAGTGCGTGTAATCTTTTCTATAACATGGTCTCCCGCATCTGGTACCAGTTGAAGGCTGGTGGTTTGAATGTGCTCTGCGTAGTTTGAAAGTCTCCACCGCATCAGTGCACTGTTTGACTTGATTAGCATACTTAACTTGATTTTGAGTCACCAAATAGAATAAAGACTCCACATGTGGGCATGGCACAGATATTCTAGACCTACACATTAAACGGTGAATGCCAGTGCACATTAGATTTTTGCAATTAGATTTGTCAGTTCAGAGAGAAACAACTAAGTGTGAGAAAGAATATCACTAGTTTCAGCCTCTTTCCCGACTTCCTGTGCCTTCACATGAGCGCACACCCATCATACTCAGTCCTGTTTGTGTGGAAGGGGTAAAGTTATGGGAAAGACTGGAAGAGGTTTGTGACCAATTACAGTAGAAGCTGGATTCAGTTTACATTTAAATTAGGAATAAGGTTATATTAGGTTATGATGTTAAGTCTGAAATTACACGTTTCAGTGATATGAGTGTGTGTGTGGATGTGTGTGCGTGCATGAACACCGCAATTGGGAGACTAGCCTGAGGAATGCAGTCGGCTCTGTCAGCTCTCTCCTTCCAGCCCGTCCATCTTCATTATTACCGTTCCCACATACTGGTCATGTGATTTACAGCTACGGGCCCCAACTCTGGTGATATAGGGCAAATTCCTGACCGGGATCAGTGAAGTTTCATACACACAGCAGGGGTCAGGAGCCTAGAAGAGAAGAGAAATGGAGCAAGGGAAGGGGAGAGGAGATGAGGTGATAAGAAAACAAAGGAAAGGAAAGGAGGGGAAAAGTAATATCAAGACCTAATGCATCTTTGGTTTTGTCTAGACAGATTAATAGAGAAAATATGTACGTTTTTATTGCAGCAATCAAGGACATTACTGGGGAAGAAAAAGTAAAAACTGATGGAGGGCTTACAGAATGAGACAGAACAAGGGAAAAACCACACAAAGAGTCACTTCCAAGTCCAGGGTTTTTCTCTGAGAGGTGTGAGGTTTTACAGTGTTTAAAGTCTCTTAAGTCTTGTTGACACAAGACCTCAGCAAAGATGGCAGGCCAGGTCAGGAAAAGAGCCATCTGAGCACCTCTGCTGTATACTGTGGCCATCCGTGTGAGCAGTTTGGGTTTAAGTGTGTATATTTTACAGTACATTTCCACTGTCGAAGCAATGTTAGAGCTAAACATCTGCTCAAAGTGCAGATGTAACCAGTTCATCCCAGACAGAAGGTTACTCATAGATTAATGCTTTTCTTTAGATGTGCACTGGCAGAAAAACAACAAACATTTTAATGGCCAAAAACAACAATGTATATGATACTTTTTACAGCTACAACACACACTCAGGCTATCATTTCTGATTCTTGATAAGATGCTTGCTCATTTCTATCATCATGAGTGGTCAGGGCAGCCCACAACAACACAGTCATTAACTACTTGAACAAAGAGCTGGGCTTGTAGCACGTGAGATAGTGTAAAAGGTGTGGTATGTAACTGCCTCAAACCACTTCGAAACTAAAAGGACAAATGAGATAAAGGTGGTGGATGTAAGAATCAAAGCAGCTGGTGTGAGCGGCAGTCATAGAGGTGATATGCGTGTTGTAAGAATGAACACAGCGGATAATAATATTAAAAGACAGTAATTTTTTATTATTATTAAGTGATAATGATCAGGTGAGGGCAAATTCAGGTGGCAGATTCTGGCACAACCTCTCCTTAGATGATTCAAGAGCAGAACAGGCGGTGGTTGGCTGCAATGTTTTTCCATTTGGCCTTTAAAAATATGTTCCTATAACCCTGGCACCCATCCATACTTATCCACCCTCCAATCCATATGTCTCATCACCACCCAAACTCAGCCCCTTCCCTCCTGTTATCAGTGGTGGAAGACGTATAAATCTTATTGTGCAAATACTCAACTACAACCACACATCTCTTAAGAGTTTTCATGAGTTCAGAAAAACAGCTCTGTTTTTGAGTTTGTGACAAGGAACTTTTAATTATTTTATCTGTAGTAAGAATTAGAAGAATTTTCTCAACCCATAAAGTGAAACTTCATCCTTTAATTTGTTATGAAAATTCTAATTCAAAATCAGCGAGTCTGGAGATACATGGTTTCACACCACTCATTTGAAACCTGTAGTGTAACTAGTGTAACTAGTAACTAAGGCAAGTAACAGTATTTAAGATGTAGTGAAGTTAAGAGGATTAAAGTAAATGTAATAAAGAGAAAGCACCTAAAAATGTAGGTAATGTACTTAGTTACCATTTACCAGCGCTCATTATCCCTTTTTTATTTCTTTCCAACTGGGAAGGATGTCAGCCAAATATGATGCAGTTGGAGAGACCTTAATAGTGGTATGATAATGATAATCATTACTGAAATGAGGATGAAAGATGTGTTGCTGTGAGTTATTCAGTGATGTCACTGGAACACAATGAGAGGCTGAGGTGAGGAGAGACAGCTGTGCACGTCCCAACCTGTGAAGCAAAGGGACGAGGCTCAGGGCAGCTGGGATGAAGGAGGACTCACGTGACAGAGGCAGAAGAATTACAGACGAGTTTATTAAAGAGGGGATTACACATTCATCCAGATGCTGGTGTAATTAGTATGAAAGAGTTGTTGCAGAATGATTGGGTTAAAAGGTAAAGGTTGCTGAGGCGCAGGGGGGCCTTTTTATGTGGATGAGAGCATATATTTAATTAAAAGCCCTGACAAAACTGCAACAAATGATGCTAACCTGGGAATCAGACCTAAAAGAAATGGTGTGCAAATAAAACTTTGCGTGCAGTTATAGTTTCCATTTGACTTTGGATTCCAGATTCATAGTAGAGCTCTATTAGTTTGCCCTGAACAATATGAGCAAAAAAATATCTATATTTGTCTTAGTATCAGCAAATCCAACAAAAAAATCATCCAACCAACAAGTATGTCCTACCAGAGTCTCACAAGGCTTTGGCCTTGTCCACGAAAAGATGGGCATTTTTCAAAACCTAACTTTTTCTACAGGTTTTAGCTTTTTGTCTTTAAACATGCAGTGTCAGATCTCTGTGGACAGATCTTTTTCGAAAACTACAGCCAGGGTATAAATATTCAGAAACTCTGTTTGCAGGCAGGTAAAACTGAGTTATTAGCTTGTAGTGAATGATTTTGAGCCAGTTTACCTATTGTTTACATGTGGCAGTGCTGGTGCTAACCTTGCTAGCAGAAAATTGTGACACAGATAAACGGTTACTCTTTCATTTATTCCTTTTAATTGAAGTCTCAGGTCCAGTTTCCATTCATCATCCCTACTGTTCGATGAAGTCTGTGAAAACATTAAGAAGATCGATGACTCACAGTGGTCATATCCTCTGTCAGTCAATACCGTTTTTTCATCACTACAATGGTGTGAAACACCGTGAGTCTGTTTTATGAGTTTTTCTTCTTCAATCTCCCTGAAAAGTGAGAAGATGGAAGACCAGACCTGCATGATTAATAACATCTTGACAAATCTGACACAGTTGGGTAGCTGACACAATTTGAGAGAGCATTAACTCAGAAATGCCACGTAACAGACGAGGATACCTGTGACCTTTAACCCCAACAAAAGTCGCTGAACACCAGCTGGACATAATAGCAGGTCATTAGTGTGGTGAACTGTTAGCAGGGAAAAGAGGCGGCAGCAGATAACCATGATTTCATGCTCAGCTTCACCTGAGGGCTCTTTCCAGACGTTCAGAGCAGTCGAGTTGAAGACTCAGGTTCAGGTTAAACATGAATGAGAGAGTCATGTGTGTTATTATCCAATAGCCAATAATAAATACTACAAATCTGGGTCAAGAAGTTTTTGTGTGAGTACACATGGATTATGGGTGGAAGACTTTTACCTCTAAGACAATTACGTGAAATAACAAAATGTCCTGGCTTTGTTCACCTTCTCCTGGTGGACTCGAACGTCTGCCATCTGTGTTTCATGTTCTTTGAAATAAACAGTACTAAGTATTTACAAATGTAACACATGACTCAGGTTTGTTCATTTCTGCTGCTATTAGATTTAATGTTGTTATATTTTCAGGGATTTTCCATGTGATGTCAGGTTCTTGTTTGTCCTTTTTTTAAATATGGTTGAGATTATACTTAACATTGTGTGTCAGGTTGAATGCTTAATTAATTGTCTCTTGTTGCTTCACGGTCTTGTTTTGTAATTGAGGTTTGTTTTTCTCAACCACTAATGTTTTTTTTATAATTGTTTTAGTTATAGTCATTGTTCCTCTTCTCTCTGGCATTAAAAACTCACCTGAGCGTACAATTCAAATAAACAATTTGACCTTATAAAGAATTCTAATTAAATTGAATCAAATTAAACTTGTTGGCCTGCTGTGTTTTTTCCGTTTATAACAACAATAACCTCAAGAACTGTGTCCCATTATTGTCAAACGTTACTCAGCATTACTTGGTCCTCTGGAAGGTGATGTCTTATGACCTCGGGGTCTCTTAAATACTTCCAGAGTGAAGCCATGAGAGCCTGACCCCCAGCCTGACACGACTGATGACATAGCCTCCATCTGACTTGAAGTTTGCCTGTTAATTAAGGCTGTAAACAGGTGGGTGAGAGAGGCTTTGTAGCTGATTTTATACTTGAGAATCAAACTTCCTCACTTGAAGTTTAATGATGTTTACCTCCTCAGCTCCCCTTCAAAGAGGGAAATGTACCTTTTGCCAGGCACACGAGCACACAGACACGCAAACACACAAACACACGTCTGTACGCAGACACACAAAAACACACAATGTGAGGAATACCCATACAGCTGCTTGTTGTATTAGGTCAAGTGTTCTTGCTCTGTTATTGTTTCCACAGAAGAAATTCATTAAAAATACTCCCATTGTTCTCTTGGCACACAAAGTGCACCTGAAAATAATATTTCTTATTGTAGGCTAAAGTTCATTGGCGACCACTACGAGCAGGTTTTTCTTATTTTCATCTGGAAATAAGACTAGCAATAAACCACAATTTTAAAAGGATGCACAATTTTAGTACAAGAGCCTTGAAAAAACTTTTTTAACAAAAAAAATGCGTGTGTTTGCTTGACCTTTAGATCAAAAAAGGAAATGCTAAGAGTCTCCATTTTTTTCTCATTAACTAAAGCTGACAGCTCAAATACTGTTGCTCCTGTGGGTCTGAGGTCTTTAAACTGTGGGAGATGCTTGAGAAGATGCTTGTGAAAACACTTTTATGAATAAAACACATCTGAAGAGTAAATACTGTGGAACTGAGGAGATTTTTTTCAATACAAAAAAACAAATGTGTAGAT
>JAUZTA010000025.1:14870349-14882772 GCA_034780835.1 Ctenochaetus striatus
CCCTTCTTCTCACTAACAAGGTATATCTGGCTGCTGACTGTTGTGCAGCCAGAGAAGAATTTCCCATGCAGACATTCCTCCTCCATCACAGTCCACTCATCTGTCTCTATGTCAAGACGCAAACTCTGGCCTCCAAACAGATAGAGGGCACCATTGAGCTCTGTAGCAACCAAGTCATATCTGTGGAAGGGTTACAGAAAGGTTTATTTGTCATATAACTAATCTGTCAGCTAAAGCTGTAAGAACTATCAGTC
Organism: Ctenochaetus striatus; assembly: GCA_034780835.1. Taxonomy (NCBI): domain Eukaryota; kingdom Metazoa; phylum Chordata; class Actinopteri; order Acanthuriformes; family Acanthuridae; genus Ctenochaetus; species Ctenochaetus striatus. The sequence continues at coordinate 14,870,604 of JAUZTA010000025.1, forward strand.
TAGCCATGTCAGAAAGCAAAACTGAAGTGGTTGCTGTTGAAAATTCACTCACCGAGGAAATGGAGAATAGGTGACCACATCCCACTGATCCATCTTCACCATATACCTCTGAATTCCACCGTATGCCTCCCCATTTTCATCAAGGCCACACGCCACATAGATGCATGACCCCAGAGCAGCAGTGGCTGCCCTCTCCACAGCCTTAACCATGGGGCTGACCTCCTCCCAACCCTCCTCTGACCCCAGGACTAGCCTCTCTACATCAGCCACAAGCCCTTCATCCATGCTGCCCCCCAGCACATACAACACTGAGTCGAACCCTATTGAGCAGTGGCTGTGCCTTGACTTCTGTAGCGCCGGCCCATCCACCCAACGCTGGTTCCCACATTCATATAACCTGACCCAGTCCACACTGAACCACAGCACGTCCCGGAAGTAGCCGCCTGTCACAATAACATTGTCCCCTGCATAATAAGAGAACCAGAAAATAAAGAAAATGGAAAGTTTGGAAATGCAATGTTCAAAAACATATTTTGTGTTATTTGGCTTTAAATTTGCATCTTCAAATGAAGAATAAGTACATATAGAACCTCACTCAGCATCAGTTTCATCATTATCTTCAACTCCATCACCATGAACATCATCATCCTTATTTTTCAACCATTACCTACTGCAGCTACCGAGTACTGTGTGAGATTCTTCCTCAGCAGAGGTGCACAGCTCTGCCATCTACCACTGAGCGGGTGAAACTGGTAAAGTGCCTGTTGCTCCTGATCGTGAGGCCCACCCAAAACAAAGAGGGTCTCTCTGGCCCTGGTCCTCCTCATCGACCGGCCCACTGACCAAGATGGTGGGAAGTGTTCATTCAGCATGCAGATGAGTTTGGCCCTGGGATCAGAGCTTTTCATTCTAGTCAAAAGTTCAGTGATAAATGGTAAAGAGAGAGACTCGGGCCTCACCAGCTCCACGAGCTCCAGAAAATGTTCCTCTCGTTTTGGATCAAATGACACCCAACGCATGGTGGCCTCCAGGGCCAGATCATCTTTATAGATGACCAAGTCATCACTGGAAAGAAGGTCTGCTATGGTTTCCTTAGACAGGGACAGGAAATCCTCTTCTGCAACAATAGCGGAGAAGTGTGTGAGCACCACCTGTCTTGCTGCCTTGTAGAGCTGAGTGCAGCCCAGCTGCCAGGCGTAGGCCATCATTCCCAGACTGTTAGTGAGGTGCAGCTCACGCTCCAGGAACTTGCAGCACAGCAGCTTGGCTTGCTCCAGTTGTAAGAAGTCTGCAGCCTCAAGGATCCCCAGAACATTTTCCCTGTCCAGAGAAAGGCTGGAGGTCTTGCTGTACTCGATCAAAATCCTGAATGGCTGCAGGCTCACACCTTTGATATTAACTTTCCTTTTGGTGCTCTCTATTCCACAGCCGAAAAACAGAGCCCTAAAGTAGGGACTCTGGAGGGCTAGTTGTTGACGATTGACGTAAAATATCTCCCCTTCTACCTGAAGAGTAGCATCAGGGATTACATCAGGCTCCGAGTTAGAGTCTTTCATATGTAAGTCAGATTCATCCTTCTCAAGTTTGTTTATCTGCTCTGGAAGATTTGTGAATTGAGAGTTTTGAAGTTTAAGCTCACTGTCAGCTCTGCAGGCCATTTCACAAGAATCAGCAACACCAGCCGTCTTTTTCAAAGCGCTCCTTCTTCGTTCTGGTTTGCAACACACCAGCTGGTGTTATAAATAGACTTTCCCCATGACTGACAGCCCACTGAATGCAACATGGGAAAGGAGGTCAGTTTTGAAAAACAGATGCCATTTATAACACTGGAGGGGCAAGGAGTTATAAATTAACAAATTATTTTTCAACAGATTTCGCAGTTTAAAAGTTTGTCAGGTCAGTGAATTAATAGCAGAGTCGACAAACTATTAAACAGAAACAGTTGACGTCAACTAATGGCGCTCAACGATTTGATTGGTCGAACATATCTGAGGTTAAAGTATAACTTCCGTGTCACGCAGCTAACATGGCGGTGAGTTCGTGTGGTTTTCGTTTTCATTCAAATATTCTTTTTATTTTGGGGATCCGTAAACATTGTTTGGTATATCTTTAGCAAGCAATTGTTTATACCGGACATCACCTGAAATGTAGAAGAACTACTCGAGAGCCAAGCGTCATTTTCATTGAATTTTCTTACTAAGCTAGCTAAACAAAGCTAACTTCAGGCTAGGTTAGTGTGTGTATGCGGCTAACTTGCATGTAGCTTAGCAGTGTGTGTTTTCTCTATATAGGATAAGGAGAAGAAGAAAAAGGAAAGTATCTTCGACTTGTCAAAATACATCGACAAGCCGATTCGTGTGAAATTTCAAGGAGGACGAGAAGGTAAGATGATTAGTCCTGATATTAAGCTAATGCTAATATGTTCAGTCAGCGGAAGCGATTCATTTAAAAAACATTAGTTTCCCTCGATGTCATTGAACACTAGCGGATGAATTGTTTAGATCTATTGCGTAAAGAAAAGTTTCAGTACTTTACTTATTCTTTCCAAGTATAAAATCATGCATTCAAAACCTTGGTTAAGTGAAAGTATTCATGTTGCGGTAAAACGTTTCCTTTGTTTTATTATTGTACTTAATGTTTTGGAGTAATGTAAGCGCTGCATTATTGTGGTTTGCATTTGCTGCAGTAGATGTTTAAGTTTGAGATATTTTTAACCGTTTTACACTTTTGGTAGGTTAAACTACAACAATGCATCATATTTTCTGAGGTCATCATATGTTTGTATTTGAGAACAAGCATTTTTCCTTGAATGACTGTTGTGAGCTTTTCATTGAAATGATCCTAACTAATGCAAGCATGTATTTTCCTCTCAGCCAGCGGTGTCCTGAAAGGTTTTGATCCTCTGTTGAACCTGGTGCTGGACGGCACAATTGAGTATATGCGAGGTAAGTTCGTAAGTAAGAGGATACAGACTCTCCTGCTAGGTCACTAGAAAAGTAAACATCATTCCAGAAAGGAGTCAAACTGAGCTCAATAGTGCACAGACTGTTGAAGAAACACTGCCTTGGGAAATCCTAGTTGTGTATAACATGCTGTTTGACATTGGGCAAACTACAATGTAAAACTGTAGAAAGTGCGCTGAGAGATTTCCCAACTGGGGGAACCTTCCATCCAACAGCTTAACTTAGCAAGGATGACTGTAAGAAAACAAGCAGTAAAGTACTATGCTCTCTTATATTATGCTTTCTATAATCTTGTATCTTTTAAAAATATCTGTCCCCTTTTAAATAATTTTTCTCTCAGATGTTTCAGTTTAAGGGATTTTTTCACCAATTTCAATGTTCAAAGTTCAAGATTAGGTATAAGTACAGTATGATCAGTGTGCTGTATTTCACAAAATGTGTCTGACTTAGTTTAAATCTTTTTTGTAGGGGTTCTTTGGAGTTTTTTTGTAATGTCATTGTCCGCTTACATTACACACTTCACAACTTATTTTCTGATAATGTTCCTGTGTGTCTGTAACCCAGATCCAGATGACCAGCTGAAGCTGACAGAGGACACCAGGCAGCTTGGGCTGGTGGTCTGCAGAGGAACCTCCGTAGTGCTCATCTGCCCTCAGGACGGCATGGAGGCCATACCAAACCCTTTCATACAGCAACAGGATGGCTAACACTCTCTTGTCTCGCACACACACATACAACAACAACGATGCACACACTTTTTATTTTGTGGAATTTTTGTTGTTTTAATTTTTAATAAGACATAACAGTAATAATGTGTAAAACAAAGCATATTTCTGTTGTTTAAAAATCATTAGTTGATCAGCAAAAGGACACTTGAAAGCACCTCACTAATGTTTCTGTCTGTGATGTGCAAGTTTGTAAAGATTTGAGTTGTTGAGCCCACAAGTTTGGGAAGTGTTAACAATACTGTTTTCTTTTTACCCAGAAAAAAGTCAACTTTTTACTATTCTTTGTTGTTTTTGATATGAAAATAAAATGAAAATGTACATAAAGTGTTGTAATTTTTTTTTCTACTCTGTTCTTGCATATTGTGGATGTTCGGATGGAGAAGATGTTTTCTTCAGAGAACCTTGAAGGTTTCAGCAATTAGCTGAATGTTGAACCTGCAGTCCTGTTAATAATCACACAAGCTAAATAAATTGTCATACATATTGTAAAAGCCCCGGTAAACCAGTTCAGAATACTTGATGGACCATCACTTACAGTCTTTTGACAAGCTGCTGGATTGATTGCAACTTGATTTCCTTTTTCACATAGAGGTGGAATTTGATGGGATCTTTCAAAGTTTTTCAAGGAATAAAGGGTGTGTGTGTTTGTGTGTGTGAAGATAAGCCATTCAAGCCTGTCTGCACACTGACAAAGAGGCATTTGTGGTAATAACTGTTGAGTTGAAGTTGCTTTAAGAAGGGTGGGGGAATAATGTAAGACTGATTTACCTTTGTTTGGATTGTTCCTTCAGGGGGTGGGGTGGCACGAGGGATTCTGTGTCAGCCTTTTTTTCCTTTTGAACAACATTTCCTGAATTGGACTCGAAATGTTTAAAATTTAGATTTGTGAATTGTGCTTATACATCATATTTTCATATCAGCATTGTGAAAAATAAATTCTTTGAGATAGACTTTTATCCAGTTTCCCTTCCTTAATTTGTCGTTAGGTTATTAAAGTAATTTTAAAAGGCCTGTTTATGGATTAGAGATGCTTTCATCTTGGAAGTCCGGAGTTTGCAGCCAGAAGTAAAAAAGTGGATTTCCAGGAGGCGTCGCCCTTCTTCTGCTGTTCAGTCACTGTGTCAGTGGAGCAGACAGACAGGCAGCAACCAGAAGCAGTGCTGAACTCCAGTAAAGATTTTTAATATATCTAGTTTTTCTGTTGCTTACTTAACCTGGAGATTATGGGAGCTCTGAGGTGACAGTAAAAATGCCTGTGCACACCGGGGTGTAACCAAAGGGATCAAAACCCATAGGGTCAGGATTTCAGAAGCTGAGCCCGCCGCCTAAAGTAAACTGAAAAGGTGAGTTACCTGCGGGACGGACACGGCACACCCCTTGGCAGGTGGAACAAATAGTGGATCTCTCGCTCCTGTTTCTCGTCGTTTTCCATCAATTTATCTGGTGTTGTGTCCCTGTGAGGTGCGGGATGTCGTGAGCGTGAGTGTTCAGCGGAATGATAGAGGAGAGGTGAGTGAGTTTACCTCAGAACATAAAGCCTTTATTGTTTAAAGCTTCACACTGTGATGCACCTGGAGCCGCTGTGCGTAATACGCTGGTGCGGTGAACTGTGAATGTCCCCATTAAGTGTGTTTATTCTGTGAAGTCGTGCTCTGTAAAGATTTTAATGAAAATAACTTGTGGCGTGACCCCTTTTCAAATCAAATTATTTGTAATCGCCATGCAACATGGCCTCTCTGATTTGGTCTCATTTACGCACAATCTCATCCAGCTAACCTGAGCAGAATTACAGCTTGAAAACATACACGGCCATGCTATTCAGTAACAGGCGACCATTCGAGGATGTAGTCACACCATTTTCATCGTTTCTGTCCATTTTGGAATTTAAATTGAGGTTTCCAAGCCTGTTATCATTAGACAATGAGCTTGAAGAGTTTTTCTCGTGTTTTTGTCTGATATAATGCAAAGCAATGAAACACTTACAATTTAATATGATTATAAATGCATTCCTGTAAATATCAGGATAATTTATATTCATCCTGCATTCCATCCATTTTATTGTTTTCAAATTTCAAATTACAGAGTATCTTCACATGTTTTAGTACATTTCAGTACAGTAAATTACAGAAAAATAACTGTATTTCTTCCAGGACTGAATCATCTTGTCTATTGGGGGTTATGATGGTTTGTACAGTGGAATGTAAATTCTGAGGTTATAGCTGTGAATCAAACATGGAGGTGAATAAAGATGGAGGAGGGGGGTCATGGTCTCCTGCAAGAGCATCTCCTGCTCCCTCCAGCTCTGCCTGCTGCAGGAGCAGCCTCATAGCCTGCCTCCTATTATTCCTCATCATCGGGGTCTTTATAGGCCTGCTCACTGGTGAGTCCACAGACAGACTTCCCTGTTAAAGACACTTATACTGTGAAGACGTAGACTGTAGGAAGAAAACATCTTTGCTCTGTTGTTCCCAGCCTACCTGGTGCAGGAGCAGCATTATTTCATGGAGACGGTGGAGCTGAAAGGTCTCAAGTATGATCCTGTTCTCCAGGATGAGAACTCTGGTTTCTCTATAGTACTATCTACAGTTTTAAAGTCCAAGGTTGGTCCAGACTTCCACCACATTGAGACCTCAATTTTTCTTTTAAAACAATGTTTAAGTGTACATTTTCATTCTCTTCCAGATTAAAAATGTCTTCACTGCCTCATCAATATCACACCACTATGTTGACTGCAGTATTGTTGCCTATGGGTAAGTGCACACTGAGCTGAAGTTGATAATTTACCCCAAACAACAAACAACATTGTCTGTTTTCCTGTCTTCCCAGTGACATTAATGGTGACGTGATGGTGACATTCAGACTGGTCTTCAGGGTGTCTAAGGTCCAGCACTATTCAGACAAATTTGTTCAGGACTTGCTGAGAGCAGGGCTCAGCTCAGTAATGCACGGGAAACCACTAGCAGTGCCAGAATATGGAGGGATCAGTGCTATCGTCTTACTGGGTAATGAGACCGTACTGTCATCAGTTGACTATCTGTGGCCCTCCAAGTGGATGTGTGTGTGGCGGGAGTGATAAAAATAGTGTAATATTTTGTCTCTGGTTTTCCACAGACTCCCACAGGAGCTAATGTTTTTCCTTCTCTTCATTCCTAGGAGCCAGTGGGAAGTCATTTTATCTTATTGGAGATGAGATGATAGGTAAGTAAATATGTTGTACACCCAAGTATTCCTGTAGATAATCCTTCAGGATATATTTACGCCTTCTTGGAATATGAAATGGGTTGTGTCATTAACATCAGGGCAGATAGAGTGACTTTGTTTTTAACAGGAAAATGTGCTTCTCTGTTACCTAGTTTTTCTCTTTTCTGTGACTTTTAAAAGAAAAGCTTCACTTTTTTCCATATCTTGAAAAGACTTGCCATGATGTATGTACACTAAAGAGGTTTTGGTTTCTTTCATTGTTCCTGCTTGTCGTACCTGGCAGTAAAAAAACATCCCTTTATTACACAATACCAATGCATGAAATGGAACAAAATCTGCAGTCCTCATTTTATGCAGAACATATTCTAAAGTTTATCTGAAGCTAAAAAAAAGTCTTTCGGGATCTAAGTTATTCAAAGTAAATAGGTATCCTGCGGGAAGGAAGATAGCTGGGACCTGAATAAAGGGAATTCCACTCTAAAGAAGCTTAACTTTAAATAAATAAATACATAAATAAATAATAAAATTTTGGAGCAAATGTTTAAATTAAAAGAGGACTGTAATTTTTTTCCCACCATTTTTCACACTGCAATTGTGTTAAGAAAGGATCTCTTTGTGCAGTATGAACAGTAATGTATTGCATATTACATAGGGGCAAGCAAGCCTTTTTTTAAGACATAAATGAAAAAGATTTGGACCAGCCCTATATTATTAGTTGAATTTCACTAAAGCATAAAAATATACCTTGCACTTAAATATCCTGCCAATCCTTAGTCTCTCTGTTTAATAGTCATTCTACCATTTATATCATGTGATCTCTCCAGCCAGGTGTCCTGAACACACCTTCACTTGTGACAATGGAGAGTGTGTCACCAAACTGAATCCAGAGTGTGACTTCATCCCCGACTGTGCAGATGGATCTGATGAAGCTCGGTGTGGTGGGTGACTCTTTAAACTGACTGTACACGTGCTGACATACCTGTAAAAAAATCAATCACTGCTTCATCTTCATCTTTCCCACATCATCCATCTTTTCCCCTCAGCCTGTGGTACACGTCCTGCCATGGGGAGTCGGGTGGTGGGTGGAGAGGATGCACGGGAGGGGGAGCTGCCATGGCAGGTCAGTCTGAGGCTCCACGGACACCACACCTGTGGAGCCTCCATCATCAGTGAACGCTGGCTGGTCAGTGCAGCACACTGCTTCGAGAGGTAGTTTATCCATCAGTAAATTAAATAATTGTACTATTGAGTGGCTTCTGAAGGTATGTTTAAAATTTCATCAATTTTTTTTTCTTTCTCCTTGAAGAGACAATGACCCCAGAGAGTGGACGGCACTGGTGGGGGCCACACTGGTGAGTGGCGAGGAGTACGAGTCCAAAACATTTAACATCAAGTCCCTGGTCGTTTCTCCAGACTACAACCCCATGACTACTGACAACGATGTCGCTGTGCTGGAGCTGGAGAGCCCTCTCACCTTCAGCTCCTACATCCAGCCTGTCTGTCTGCCCTCCATGTCTCATGTCTTTGCCCCTGGACACAGCTGTGTGGTGTCAGGGTGGGGCGCACTAAACCAGTTCAATAGTAAGTCTGCTCTCAGGTGTACAGCACAGCACAGTACAACTCCAGCAACACAGGGTCATTTTTACGCTGATAAAGGCCGCAAGCTGAAAGACACTGGTCTAACAATGAACTTGGTCCACATACCGTAAGTGTTGCTGGAGTTTTGACCTCTATTTGACCTCTTTTTCCTTTTCTTTGCACATGAAAGTAGGATAGATTTTGCCAGAAACCCCTATGCTACTTCTAGGTGATGATTTTCCTGTAACAATATAAAACAAACAAATCTTTTTTAGTGCGGATACGCAGAGAAACTAAGTTATTTAATATCAGTGAGTTGAGAAATTGTATCCATCAACAGTAATTTAAGCTGTATCATGATAGTCCGACATAACATCTAGTCTGGTATTACAGTGTTATGTTACTATCTGTCACAACTGTACATGTAGTTATTCTAGATTTGCCAGAAAGTGCATAAGAATAACTTATCTTCACAATGGCATTTTTCTAAAATATATATTGACATATTTCAATGCTTTCTTGATATACAGCCAGTACAAGTTTTTCAGTGTTGCTCTTCTGTCCCTCAGCTGAGGTGCCCCCCACACTGCAGAAGGCTGTGGTGAAAATCATTGACTCCAAGGTGTGCAATAAGTCGTCTGTGTACAGAGGTGCTGTGACTCACAACATGATGTGTGCTGGATTCCTGCAGGGCAAGGTGGACTCATGTCAGGTCAGGGCTTTTTTTTAACTTGGTTCACGTAAAGGGAACTACAATAGGATGAGCTATCAACTTACATTCTCTAACAATGCTTCCTTTTCTCAGGGCAAACTTTGCATGTGTGCACCGATGATCTGGTCTTCTTTTTCTATCTTGAAAGGGTCAAAACTGTGTGCTAACTCTGGTCCCACCTTAAAATAGAGGCCTGCAGGCTGTTACTGTTATTTCATCTCAGAATAACAGGATGTGCGCTATTAATATTACAGTTAAAAAATGTGTCATTCTTCCATAAAAGAGGCTCAGATTCAACAGATTCAACATGAGACCTGTTATATAGCAAAATCAGTTCATAGTGCTGTGTACATAATTTGAATATTGCATCCTGACAGTTTATTTATCTCAGTACAGAAGTTTTCTTTTTTCTTTGTTAATGAAGTCTGAAACTGTAACCTTGTATTTTCTGTGCAGGGTGACTCTGGAGGGCCTCTGGTGTGTGAGGGAGCCCCAGGGAGGTTCTTCCTTGCTGGGGTGGTGAGTTGGGGCGTGGGCTGTGCCCAGATCAACAGGCCTGGGGTTTACTCCCGTGTCACCAGACTCCGGAACTGGATTCTGAGCCACACAGATCCCAGTTTGGTCCATGATTTTTCCCAGTATATTCCTACTGTGCCAGCTGCTGTGATAGGAGGAGGCTTTAATGACCCGCCAGTACCCAGAACCACAGCCACAGATGTGCTGTCTGCACCAACACCACCTGGTACTGCAATAATGCAGCATTTTATTTATTAGATAGAAGAAATTTCAAATGCAGTTAAGACAGTTGTAAATAATGGTGAACTCATTTATTTGACACTAATGCTACATGATCTTCCCATCATGTCTTCCAGTCTTGAACTGCAGTGGAATCTTTAGGTGTAGCGCCTCCTCCTGTATCAGCAAGGTCAACCCAGAGTGTGACGGAGTCTCAGACTGTCCAAACCAAGCTGACGAAAGAAACTGCGGTAAGTTTATGAGTGTAAAATAGGGCACATTCTGGTTTTAAAGGGAGTGCTGCAGTTGGGTGTTTTTGTTTCAGACTGCGGTTTACGGCCCGCATTGGGCTCCCAAAGGATCGTGGGTGGAATAACAGCTCGACGGGGGGAGTGGCCTTGGATTGGCAGTCTGCAGTACCAGAGGCTTCACCGTTGTGGAGCCACGCTCATTCACAGCAAGTGGTTACTCACAGCAGCACACTGCTTTAAAAGGTATTGTGTGTCTAGAAACGTGCTGAGATAACATGTTTTAGCACGGCAGAATTTTGTAAAACCAGACAAAATGACTCTCTTCTGCACTGAATAAGAAGTTAAAACTAAATTTTACTGAAAACAATTACACTGAAAATGCTACTGAGCCTGTACAACACAATCATTTGTAACACCCAGTGACCCGAGCCCCACCAACTGGGCTGTGAGCCTGGGATCTGTGCTGCGCTCTGGGATGGGAGCCTTGGTCATCCCCATCCAGAGGGTCATCATTCACCCAGCCTTCAACGGCACCAACATGGACCACGACGTGGCTCTGTTGGAGCTGACATTTCCAGCCCCCATGTCCTACACCATCCAGTCTGTCTGTCTCCCTTCACCCGTGCACCGCTTCCTGAAGACTGCAGAGTGCTACATCGCAGGCTGGGGATCCATGAGGGAGGGAGGTAAGAGATTTAAAATCCCACTGACATTATGCACAACTTTCCAGAAAGAACTGTAAAATCACAGCAAAAGACAACGACAAGAAGGCGGTGATTGATAAGCTTTATGCCTAATGTAGAAGAGACGAGTTATACAGCTATTTTTAATAACTAGTTATACTTCTAATCCTGGTCATTTAAAATTGCGAGTCAGCACTGTCTGAGACAATGGACATTATCAACCTTTGTTCTGTGTTGCTATAGTATCCTAATGGACCTCTGTCTCAAGACTCATCTCAAGTCCATTAGGATATTGTAGCAAAATTATGAGAGGTGCCCCTTTTTACAACATGGTGAGGAGGTTGGATGTGAGGCAGTAAGAGGCTGCAAGAAGGCTGATGTCTATTTTCTCTGACTGTTCAATTTTTAATTATTCGAAACAGAAATAACACAAAATTTGACAAAGAGTTGAACTGCATGCGCACATAACAAGAGCTTTAAGAATTTTGAGAATTTTGTTCATTGTGCTCACATGAGTGAAAAATGCAGTTGTTAGTAACCCACTAATATAATTATTCCTCTTTGGCACAGGCTCATTGACCAACCTGCTGCAGAAGGCTGCAGTGAACATCATTGACCAAGCAGACTGCCAGCAGTCATATGGACACGTGCTGACCGAGAACATGATGTGTGCTGGTTACATGGAGGGAGGCAGAGACACCTGTCTGGTAAGCTGCAGCACAACATTACACTATGTGACACAATTACCTTTAAAACAGCCTGGAAATGGGCCGGACATCCGCTGCACTGTTGGCAGCACCTGAGCGGTAAGATTGTGGTTCATGATAACACAAGTGAGCAGAGGCTAAGGTAAATAAGGCCATGGCTCTGATTTTACAGTGGATGGTTAACCAGGTCAGAACAATGTCAGCCATGCCTTTTTACTCTTAAAGAGGTTTCTACAACTTATATTTGGACAAAAGTAAAAGAATATTAATAACTAATGGTTTGAAATGGTTTTAAACGCCTGTCAGATATTCTAATCATGGTGAAATCATGCTGGAGACCCCTGAGTGTTGCATGAGGAACACTGCTGCACTTAACGTGAGAAACGCCTATCTGATGGGAGAGAGTGCATGCTCTTTCCTACAAATACAGAGTCCCCCTTTTTAACTGCTCCCTCTCTGTAATCTTCTTATGTAAGGAAACCCACATGCATTCCTGTCTCGGTCAAAGCACCTGGCATCTCAGCAGCGATCCAAGTGACATTCTCTTTGCACTTTACTCGTCTGCTTTTCCACTTATCCTTAATCAATTGTTTTTTTTTTTCTCCTCTACA
>JAUZTA010000025.1:14885455-14895469 GCA_034780835.1 Ctenochaetus striatus
CTATGCACTTATTGAAGCATTTGTCTGTCATTCTCTGAAACGCAAAGAAATTGTCCTTGTGTTATAATTCGTAACATACAGCGACTATGAGTTAACAACAACATCAATGAGAATGTCACTTATGCTTTGTGGGTGAAAAATCTTTGATGCTTCCAGAATGAAATTGGAATAAAAGGCAAATTTGTCTGAAGAGTCAAGATTTGTAAATGGCTATGGTGTGGTGAGTAATTCTGGAAAAGATGATGTTTGTTTTTCGTCCAACGATCAGGGAACGAAACTTCGTCCTGATGTCCTTACTCTACCTTTAACCTACCACCAACGCTATATTATTATTACAGCAGCGTTTCAATGGCTGCTGTCTCTGTAAGGCACATTTCATTTATGTGGAGACAAATCCATGACATTATGTTCTTCTGAGATGATAATTAACTACTGACAAAGGCTATGATGCCATTTCCGATCAACTTAAATATTTCTTAGTCTTGCTTTTACTATGTGTTAGGTGAGTCCTGCTAGCTTAGCAGCTGTGTCCAGTGATGTACCTGCAGCAGCTCCTGCGCGTTAGCCACCGCGATCTGGACCTTGACCTGCTCCATGATCGTTCCGGTGTCCACTTTACCACCTGATCCACCTGCTGAGAAGTCGGAACCGAACCCGTCCATTTCTACCGGAGTCGTTAGCGAAAACTCTAGCTTTATCAACCTACTTTAAATACACGTGAGGACAGCCACTGCTAGTTCAGGCTAACGCAAGTTTTCAATGCCCTTGATAGCGGCGGAAGACCGGATACGTCATTTCCTTGTAGTTTATTCCTGTATGGGAGATGTAGTTTTGCAAAGTGGACGAGGTCGAGTTACAGTGTAATAAATATAGCTCTTTAAAAAAAAATCTCCGTGATATATCTGTAGTCATGTTTATAATACTTAAGAGACACTGAAGACTTGTCAGCACGCGTACATCCGCCCTCATTCCTGGAAACAACGCACGTGCGCCCATGCGCGCGTGTCTGCCACACGGTGGAGCTATACTCCATTGAATCACTCCAGTCTTTCCAGTCTTGACGCCAGTCAATGAACTCTTTTGTGGAATGAGTTAGACTCCAACTTGGACTTTTAAAGTATGCAGTTAAAGAATTAGAACAATTCATACAATTTATTTTCTTCATATACACACAGTGTTAACTTTGTTGTGAGATCGATTTATTTTCCAGATTTTTTTGATAGATATTAAAAAAAAATACAACGCCTAGCCAGTACTAATGCCTAATCTATAACAAACTGTGTTGGAAACAGCAATTCAATAAAAAAGGATAATATACATCCATGCTGCATGTAACCTGCGTGGAGTAAATGTTAATAAAATAAGAAACCATTTCAGTTAGACCTTAACTTGACAACTTGCCTTGGTAACCATGTGAAAAGCAGGAGCCAACAACATAAATAGAAAGTCATAAGAACCCCTGGATTGTTTTGTACTGAGGCCTGGGCATGAGGATGACCCCCTCCAGGACCCCTCTCCTTATGTTCCAGACAGGATGACCTCACTGAGGAGACCACCTGCCTCGAGTGAACAAATATGTGGTACAGTGAGTCTGCGGGCAACAATGGAGTGACGGTTACTGTCAACTAAACAGACCTTCTGTGAGTGTCCTATTGCGATGCTGGGGGCATTGAGGAATAATTGCGGGGGATCTGATTAGTGGCGTGCAGGCCCAAGAGTAATTAATGACCTGTTACACAATGCTTGCACCCAAGCAAATGCAAACACACACACATACGCATAAATCCACCGACCAGTTTGGCTCAAAGCCACTGGGCTGACTGGGGGAAGGGAGGGTTGGGTTAAAGTGCAGCAAAATGAATTAACCCCAGATTACAATCATGAGTTCATTAATCTAATCTGCTTAAATTCCTAATCTCCTTTAGGCACACTTGTGTGTATGAAAGCATTTGGCCCAGTCTGCTTGAAGGGAGGCTTCAATAAGCACCAGCAACAATGGTTATGAGAATATGAATTAACAATGAGTGTATTTCTAGTGTCAAACTTTGAAGTTTCACAAGACGGTTTAGTGTTTACTTCAGGGCTCTCAAGTGTAAAAAAAAGATGCTGGTGGCTAGAGGTATCTTAAGGAAACAAAAGTGGATAAAAGGAAAGCCAACTGAAAAACACACACATCTGATCGCATACACACAAATGTAGAGAGTTGAGAAACAGCAGCAGCTTTTAATCTTCAAAAGCAGCCGTTGAGTGACAGCAAGAAGGAGCAGGAGAGGGGGGGGGAAACCTGAGCAGTGTGGCACTGACTCTAGAAGTGGTGTTTGCGGTATTGCAGATCAGTCAGCCCAGTGCAGAGACTGCCTCTAACAGGCAGTTTTAAAAGAGGGGGGAGAAACTGTCCCCTGTGCCCCTACTGTTGAAATAAAAATGAGACCTCAAATATTTAAACCATCACTGATCCATTTACTGTTTTGTGTATATCTGTAGTATTCAATTTTCCATTTCTAACTACCCCACGTACTTATTTTCTTACTTCCATCGGGCCTTTATACAGTTGATATTTTAACTTGTTAATGCATAAAAAGTAAAGGTGCAACTATCAACATAAACTGTCTTGCCAGTCCAACAGGGAGCCAGCATGCACAACAGGGCGTGCCTTAATAGAATCACGGGATTATTAATGTCAGTAATTACACCTGCAGACATGTTGGGACTTGTCCCAACAAAGAATCTTACACAGAGAGGAGACTTAATGCTTGTTTCTATTCTTACTTAATTCTACAAATATCTTGAATTTTAATTCATTTGAATTTAAAGTACTTGAATATGCCTCGCTTTTATTCATTACCTATAAATACATAAGAAAGATACCTGCAGACACACACACTTGTCTCTTTATCCTAGAGAGGACCGTCATAGATATAATGCATCCCTGAGCCCATTACCCTAACCTTGACCATTACAACTGAATGCCTGACCCTAACGCTAACCCTCTCTAAGTAACTCTAAGTATGACTGTTGCCCTAAATCAAGTCTTAAATCTTAAATAGTTGTTTGAACCAGCCTAAATGTCTCCCACAATGCTGGTTTAAAGCTAAAATCGGTGTGCACAGATGGTAATATAAGTACATATGCAAACCTACTACATTTGTCAAACTTCTACATTTAAAATATCAACACTTTCTGAGATATATCATATTTTGGGCAACAAGTGCATAAGTTAATTTCTTGTATGTGCAGGCTTATTAAGCCGGTCCTCAACTGATCGCATTCTTGTTCCGATAGCTCACAAGTACTGAAATCCTTCAGAAAATGCAAAGAATTCAGCAGGAGAACTAATCTCATGGTCCTCAGAGGAACATTAACCTGCCATCATATGATCATGAAGACTGGTAAATATGTGAAGCAGAGACTTTGCTGTCCTTTTCCATTGTTCAGTTTCAGAGCTCCACAGCCATAATTAACACTGAGGACAAAGAGATCTTGTGTCAAATGGTTATCTAGTTTTCCTCACACGTGTACATTTTATCAGCTAATTCATGTTTTTTTCAAGTCAGCGATTTTTAAATCCGGCTACTTTTGGGTCAACAAAATGATGAATACACTGAGGCTTAACATGTATCTCCCAGCATTTTATTCCTTGCAGTGTGGAGATGTAATTCATGACTAGTTGTAACATTATACCATTACTAAAACCATAAATTGAATAAATAAAATTCAAAAGCTCTTTTTAATCAAGACCAAATTATTTCTTAAGCCTCTGCTTCACAATAAATCAGGAAAATAAAAGATATTCCTCTTTGTAATGTTTTTATAATTACTATTTCAATTACTTTATGTTTGTCTGATATTATATCTTCTTATCATTTAATCCTTTTTATTTGTGTCCTCGGATCTTGCCCTAAAACCCTTTCATGTCTCTGCCAAATCACCTTGAATTGCCTTGTTGTTAAAAGGTACAGATAAACCAGCTTTGCCTTTGATACAGTTGGCAAACTAATGATGTTTTTCTGTGTGTTGGCAGGTGAAGCATACACAGACAGGTGCTTGTTTTGTATTCCTATGGCACTCGTAATTTATAGTGATAATCTGCTCTTACCCTAAAGTTGGATAGAGAATAAAGTGAGCCTTTGCTGTGGTGTTTTAGCCCATTGGACAATAGTAGGAGGAGTAGGAGGAGCCAGTTTGAACACCCTGGCTGCCTCAGCTCTTTCTCTCCGCTTCTCTTGTCGCTCTGCCGCAGGCTGCGTGGCTTCCAGAGAACAAAAAAGCGGAGCTACTAACACTGAAAATCATAGTTTTAGAGCGTTTAAACTCAAAACTCTCGGCGCAGACAAATGGCTGAACCATTTCCCAACAGTTTAGGACGCGATACAGTTTTGACTTCGGAAAGGGAATTTGACTAAATTGTGCCTCAACTTCAAACAGAGCAACGACGGAACAAGTTGTAGCCGAGATAAAGGAATCCGGATCAGCTTTGCGCCTATCAAGGTAAGCGCTAGACGTCTAATCCATACAAAGTATCGGTCGCTCAGATACGTGCTTGTTTGACGTTTCTCCAACTTCCGAAATGTGAGGCATTTAGTTCCAGGCTGTAACATGGGATCCTTTGATGTTGTGTGGGTTGTAGCAGCCTGGATGTTTGCAGGCTGCTGCTAACTTGGGAGGAAAGTTGAGCGCATGCTGAAATGCTGACCGTAGTTTCACATTTACTGCACAAAACGAATTGGATTTCACGCCGAGTCCCTCCACGGAAGTCCACCGTCCCCCTTTCAGAGGGATTGAATAGCCATCTAGAATTTATCTGTTTTGAAACAATGAAGGCTTTTAAGCGTAAGATATTTATTTGGTTGTTGTCAAGTTGTGAACAGCCTTTGTTTACCCAAAATTCCATGCTATGGTTAAAACAAAAATTTTCATTAAAAAACGGCAAAAAAAATGTTAATGCGTAACGTCTGTTTTTAAGACAATATTAAAGCTAATTGAAATTAAGAGGTTTCACTTCAGTGTGCAGTAAAAAGGCTGCAAAGCTGTCTAAATCCACCAGGATATGGATGTTCAAAAAAAAAAAAAAAAAAAAGGATTTTGTGTTCAGCTGTTGCACAGTGGTTACATAATTTTATCCTTAAGGAGCTGGTCTTAGGTGTTACATCTTATGTGGGCTTGAAGGTTTTTCCTTTTGGCACCATCTTGTTTGTCAGCCTGCGGAGAAGCCGAACAAGCTGGCAGGAAGCTCTGAGCTCCTGCTTAAGTTTAGGTGACTCACAGCCCTGAAATGTTTATAGGGGTGGAAGTATGTGATATAGGACAACACACCCAGGTGTTGTTTCTTTGTCTTTAAAGACCAGTGTTGCTCATCTGTTGTCACAGGGTTTGAGAATTGATCCCTGATACTGATGCATGTTCCCTAGTTCAAATCGTTGTGTCACACAGTGTACACACACTGGTTTCCTGTGGGCGTACCACTTATCTGATATCCTTTCATCTCCAGAGTCTGAAGTCCATTTCTGTTGTTGCCCAGCACACTGATATGACTGTTTTATTTCCGAACAGCCTATTTATCAGCTTTTGGCACTGAGTTTTGTTTAATCATAAAATGGGAGCGTTTATGGTAGCGCTCACATCAGAAGAGGGGTGAATTACCTTAACGTCTGAAGCGATTAAATGAAACAAATGAAAAGTAGCATTTCTCAAAACTTTTGCTTCTATTTTTCTTCCTCTCTTTCCCTCTCTAGGTTCAAGTCAAGATGTCTGTCAGTAACCACGAAAACAGAAAGTCTCGCTCGAGTTCTGGCTCCATGAATATCCAACTCTTCCACAAGACATCCCACGCTGACAGCCTGTTGACACAGCTCAACCTGTTACGCAAAAGAAAAGTCTTCACAGATGTTGTCCTGAAGGCTGGAAACAGATCCTTCCCCTGCCACCGGGCCGTCTTGGCTTCCTGTAGTCGATACTTTGAGGCCATGTTCAGTGGCGGGCTTAGGGAGAGTCGGGACGCTGACGTCAACTTCCATGACTCTCTCCACCCGGAGGTGCTGGAGCTCTTGCTTGACTATGCCTACTCGGCCAGAGTCATCATTAATGAAGAAAACGCAGAGTCACTTTTGGAGGCTGGAGACATGCTTCAGTTTCACGACATCAGGGACGCAGCAGCAGAGTTTTTAGAGAAAAACCTCCACCAGTCAAACTGTCTGGGGATGATGTTGCTGTCAGATGCCCATCAGTGCCAGAGACTGTACGAATTGTCGTGGAGGATGTGCCTGGCAAACTTTGCTACTCTCTTCAAAACAGAGGACTTTTTAAGCCTTCCCAGAGACAAAGTCCAGGAGCTGATCCTGAGTGAGGAGCTGGAGGTGGAGGATGAGAGCCTGGTGTATGAGGCCGTCATTGACTGGGTTAAGGCCGACATGGAGCGCAGGCACAGCGAGCTGCCTGAGTTGCTGCGCTGTGTCCGTCTGGCGTTGCTACCTGAAACGTACCTGCTGAAGAACGTTGCTTCCGAGGAGCTGGTGATGTGCCACAAGGTGGGTCGGGAGATTGTCGAAGATGCAGTACGGTGCAAAATGAGGATTCTCCAGAATGACGGCATTGTAACAGGGTTCTGTGCTCGGCCGAGGAAGGTTAGCCAGGCTCTGCTGCTGCTGGGAGGACAGACTTTTATGTGTGATAAAGTCTATATGATTGACAACAAGACCAAGGAGATCACCCCCAAAACAGACATCCCCAGCCCCAGAAAAGAATGCAGTGCTTGTGCTATTGGTTGCAAGGTATGTACAGTGTGTAATCTGTCCTTAAATTTGTGCATTTTTATATAATCTGATTTATAGAAGTACTTAAAATGTGATTTCTCTCCTTTTCCTCAGGTTTATGTTACTGGAGGGCGTGGCTCTGAAAACGGGGCCTCTAAAGATGTCTGGGTCTACGACACATTACATGACGAGTGGTCCAAAGCTGCTCCTATGCTGGTGGCAAGATTCGGACACGGCTCTGCAGAACTCGACCACATACTGTATGTCGTTGGAGGACACACTTCCCTCGCTGGATCCTTCCCCGCATCTCCATCTGTGTCTCTCAAACAGGTGGAACAGTACGACCCTCAGACCAACAAATGGACACTGGTGGCTCCGCTCAGAGAGGGCGTGAGCAACGCTGCTGTTGTCGGTGCCAAAAACAAACTCTTTGCCTTTGGGGGCACCAGTGTTAACAGAGACAAATACCCCAAGGTGCAGTGCTTTGACCCTTGCCAGAACCGGTGGTCCGTGCCGGCCGCCTGTCCGCAGCTTTGGCGCTACACCGCAGCCGCTGTGGTTGGCAACCATGTTGTGGTGATTGGAGGTGACACTGAATTCTCTGCCAGCTCAGCGTACAGGTTTAACAGCGAGACGTACCAGTGGTCAAAGTTTGGTGATGTGACAGCCAAACGGATCAGCTGCCATGCAGTGGCGTCTGGAAACAGACTATATGTCGTTGGTGGGTACTTTGGGGCTCAGAGGTGCAAGACACTAGACTGTTATGACCCATCGTCGGACTCTTGGGACAGTGTTACCAGTGTGCCCTACTCACTCATTCCCACTGCCTTCGTCAGCACGTGGAAGTACCTCTCAGCATAGGAGGATTAGCACTGACTCTGAAGTTTCTGGTGAGTAACTTAAGCTTCTTTGAACTCACACAAACAAACAAACAAACAGCATGTCAGTTGCCTGTGCTTTTCATAGTGTCCTTTGTATTATCAGATAATATTTCAGAACTCACTTCATGAAATAAACTTTCTTCAGAAAATTCAAGAAATGTTGCTTAACAGGTGAAGGGCAGTTTGAACCGGACGAGGCCAGTTTAAAGACCCCTCACTGTTTTCAGGGTTGCTAGTGGTTACAGTTACACATTATCTAGCTGCTGTGACCGCTGGGTGTTGGATAAACATAGTGAAGGCCTGGTTTAGAGAGCAGGAGGAATGTCAGCCGTGCTGGTAATTACAGAGCAAAAGCTGCAACACTAGACCTCTGTCACTGAGAGGAGAGAGGTGGAGAGGCAGGGATCAGGTCTGTGCTTGCAGCACCAGAAAAGCAAGCAGGCAGGGTGCTCTGTAGGACAGCCCTGGGTGCTAACTGACTGTCTGTTATGAGTCAGTATCTCTAAAAAAAGTTTTAAGTTTTAAAAGGTGATATGACACATGCTGTTTAACATACAGAGGGCAAGGAGCCAGAGGAACCCAAGGAGCTTTTGGTGATCTTTGGATAAGAGCTGAAGCATACTTTTTTTTTTATCATCTTATGTGTGTGTGATCAATTTCCATGTGGCAACTTTCTGAAAGGGCAAGGATTTGGGAGGTGAGAAAGTGGGAGAAAAACGGACAGACCCATCTCGAGGGTATGAAAATATGATTGAGTGAAATGTAACATACCGTATCTGTGAAGAATTGCTCAGCTTAATCTGCCTGAAGGAACGACAGGTGGTAGTTTTCGCAGCTTAGTGTGAGACAAGAGATGATACTTTTTTTAGGTGTCATCAATTTTTTTGCAGCGGGGGAAGAAGGATGGATGAAAGAAGATGAGGGAATACATTGATATTTTACAAGTTGCAGGTTCTTTCAGCTATGATGCAATCTGTGGAAAACTGGTCATTGCTTTAGCAGTCATGGGATTTGCATTTGAAAGAGCCAAGACTTGGCTGCATCCTTTATTTCTGTTTTTTGTGGATTTGTTATTAGCACATGTCCTTTAGGTCCTTTAGGACATGTCTATAGGTCCAATGATTTGCCTTATAACTCCAGTCTGTTATTAAGTAAAACAACAATGTCCACAACTAAAGCAATGGATCAGCTGTTTTAACAAATGCACTTTCTAGCACTGGAGCTAGAAATAGGGGGAAGAGCCAGCCTCGCTCTATCTGAAGGAGGCAAAAACCACCAACCTAGTTGTTTGCCATCTTTATGCTAAGCTAAGCAAACCATCTTCAGGCTCTCCCCCCAGAGAAACCACACCAATGTCCCAAAATTACAAATAAACTCTGTTGTTTATATCTAATTCAATGTTCCCTTTAACAGCTGGAAATCAAGTCCAGTTTAAGTCTTTTTAGTTCTTATTTAGAAAAAAAAACTTACCAGTGTTGGTTATGTAAATAAGAACTATGAAGCGCAAAAGTAAATAACAGCAGAGTAAACAACATGTCTTTCTTTATAGCTCCATAGTTATTTTGAGTGCCGCAAATTGTTCAGTTCCTGTGACTGAAGTTTGGATAAATCATAACTCTCCTAAACTGCAAACAACTGCCCTTTTCTGTCAGGACTGCAGCACAGGGATTTCAAACAAGCTCCTTTTATGTTGCCAAGAACTTTGAAAGGCAAGCTGAGCGGAAGCAAGTGAGAAGCAGAAGGCTTATGTGTGACTTGTGTCTACAGTAAACAGCTGGGTATAATGGAGCTGGGGGCTTAGCGTTACATGGCTTCGGGTGCGGAGTGCTGTCTCCATGGTAGCGTAGGTTTTCTGGGCCCGGATGGAGACGGAGGGGCTGGCTATGAAAGATCAAGGCACCGCATCCTTATGAACTCTTTCAGCTAGGATAGCTACCATCCAGCTGCCGACGGCCTTTATGTTTAATTACAGCAGATGTGGATCTTGCTCAGGTTTCCAGCTTGTTAACTAGTCGTCAGTTTGAGAGGAGAAGTGAAGTGGCAAAAATTTTAAGGAGCACCAACGTAGCACAGAGGGGCTGACACACACACACACACACACACATAGATACACACAAATACACATAAGCATATGGAGAGAAGGAGATGAAATCGAGAGAGAGTAAGACCAGGAGAAGCAAAGCTATATTTTGCGCCGTTTGGCAGCCGAGACTAACACCAGACTAAAAATACTTTGCTCCCGAGGTTGTCAACTTTCAGCCGGGGTCAGAGAGAAAAATAATTGTGTGTGTGTGTTTTGACTTTCTTTGAAGTTCTAGATGGGGCCGAAAAACCACCAGTCAGCTGTTAAAGTATTCACTAGTAGTATTGTGTGTTTTCATGCA
>JAUZTA010000025.1:14896491-14907994 GCA_034780835.1 Ctenochaetus striatus
CACCTGGAGAGGTCAGGGGCCGCGGTGGAGGTGGGGGGGGTGTCCTGGGGGGGCTCTGCATCCTCAGACAGCTGCTGTAAAATAAAAAGGTCATGGTGGGATCAGGGAGGAGGAGTGCAGAGGCCCCAGTCACTCAATACTAATGTTTTATTAATGCCTCGCTGTGAGGGCCACCAGGAACACAAGCTGAATGAGGCTTTTATTGTGGCATCTGTGTACAACATCCCCCTCCCTAGCCCCCCAGACACACAAACACACACACACACACACAGATACACATTTAGACTTAGCACGTGCACACACACACTTCGTCTTCAGTCCCCTGAGTAATCAATTTGCCACATTACAGTCCTCTGCGTGGCCGCTTAAATTTACATAAACCTAATGGAGTTTTTATTGGTCTTTTCTCCACACCACGAGCAACAAAAAGGAAAAGGGAAAAGATGCTTAAAATGGCTGAATAATCACCCAGACTAATTTGATTACGCTCCTTAAAAAGAGACGAGCTGTCATACAGTTACAGGGGCCTCTTCACAGAGCCAGCTGGGACGGGACCGAGTGTGTCTGCCTTGTAATTAATCTGAATTACGTAATATTTGTGCCTCTGAAGTAGAACTGAAGTGGTGCGTATTCAGTGGCAGGGATGCTCTTTGTTCTCCGAGTTTCTGCAAGGATCCATCAAGACGTGCTGCCTCCATTCACTCTGCAGCTGTTCCGAGAAACTTGTGTCTCTGAGCTCATCCTGGAGTCCTTTATCTGCCCCTGAAAACGATGCAAACTTATGTAAATGAAGCAACTGTGATTCATAGGTTGGTCAATACAGTGAAACTCTTGGTGGTCATTAGTAAACATGGCACAGGCCTCATTGGACACAAGGGACACATACAGAAAGAGGACTCAGCTTTGTTGCGGTGCATCGTGGGTAATTTGGCCTCCTGGAAGACGCAGATGGAGTCCAAGGTGCATTAGAGCTAAAAAAAACAGATGAATGTCATGATGCAGGTGTCATTAATTTGATCAGTGTGGCCTGGTGTTGTGGTGTGTGTGCTCCTTCAGTGTGCAGTTTCTGAAACACAGAAAAGCAGTTTGTTTTTATGTTATTTTCTTCGGTCAAACTCAAGAAGGCTCTGTTCTCTGGCGGACTAGAAAGATAAGTGATGAAGGCCGACAGACTTAGACAGGTTAAACCTCAGAGTGCCAAATCCAATCACTCCATATAGCTTCAGCCCATCTGTTTGCTCCGCTGAAGGACACATGGACTCCCTCCGTCCCTCACAGCAGCTCTCTGTGGTTACCGCAGACCAGAGAGGCACACGGGGCATCTGGGTACTTTCTGGGTTACAGTTATTAACCCCGCCACCTGTTGGCATCCCACTCTCAAGGCTTCTTACTCCCCGTGGGCAGACGGAACAGATTTTTGAAGGTCACTTCTGTTATCTCGGTGCCTCGAGAGTGTGAAAACAAATTTGAATGCAAGTCCAGATGAGTTTGTCCATATATACAATAGCGCCTTGAATATAAAGTGAAAATTGTAGCTCCTACAGCTCAGCATTAAATGCATAGCTGGCCTTGACAAAAAATGACAAGACTTTGAGACAGTCTTCAGGTCATTCCTAACGACAGCAGGACCCTTGATAATGTGAGTCAGGAATGATATTTTTTGATGGATGTGCTGATTACGGCAGATACCTAACCTTTGTGGGTGTACCTCCGTGGAATTCATTTTGAAAATACAGTCTAACCTCCATTACACTGTGCTTCTTCTCGACATGGTTGACCTGAGTTCATGCTGGTGTCCTGTCAACATGAATGCAGCTTATAAAACCCCGCTCTCTTGGCGGCACTGAGGGATAGATGACGAAATATAAAGCTGCAACTCTCCCGAAACTGTGATTTTATCGCAGTTGTAGCAGAGCACAGTGGCATAGAATTTAAGATTCAGAGGCTTGCTCCTCATCATGCGCACTTGAGAGAGATTAGACCAGCAGCAGTAGAACTCAAAATGTGCAGGCTGTGACCTTTGCACATACACACACATACACATGACCACACACATACACGATCACACAGCAGCAATGGAAACTTCCACGAGGCCTGCAGTACAGTCAGTGCTGCTACTGTCACTTGACGTTGGCTTTTCAAAATTTGGTAGCAGTGAAATTGTGACAGCTCTCGTTTTAATCTGTAACTCCTGGCAAAAAGGTAACTTGAAAAAATGTCTAACTATTGCCATTGAATAAAATTCTCAAAGTACGGTGTTGGAAAAAAGTGATGTTTTGCAGGAACTTTGGCATCACGCTGGCTTTAGAATGAAAACACTTAAATAATACTCAGCCCAATAGTAGGTCTGCACCATGAAATCTTTTAAGTGATCCGGAAATAAGTATTGTTTTTCATGTTTTTTCAAGTAGACACAGCTACTCTGGCATTTAGCTTTATTACAAGATATTGCAGTTTGCACGGCATGAAATTGCCACAGTAAGTTCTCCAGACTGTTTCAAATGTACATTTTTCCCACTGTTTCTTAATCTATTTTTACCTGTCTGTTGTGCTTCACACTGCTCTGCTGTCCCACTGTTATGCTTCAGGCGGTGTATTCACAACACTATAACAGATGCGTATGGATCAGCGGAGGCTTCTGTAGTATCAGCCGGCTTTGTCAGCCACAGAAATGAGAACTCATTAAGTTATCCAAACAACCCCCCCAGCACAGCCAGCCTGTACCTGTCAGCTCTCTTTCTTTTGCAATAGAGAGCACACATCCTTTGTCTTCTCAGGTACATCCAAGTTATCATGAAAAATATGTAAATCATAGGTAAACATTATGTTCTGGATTAGCTCCAACCCCCTACATATCCATTGGAACATTCCGTCTTTATTGCAGGAGAGGAAAATTAGATATTTAAGTATCTGAGGATGAAGAGATATGCAAAGATGAAACAGTTTTGTGGTAAAATGATGCTTAATTGTTAAGCATTTTGAACCATGCAGTATAAATTATATGCGGAAAAAATCCGATGAGCAGATGGTTTCTGAGTGTATATATCTGAGTGCATGGAAGCTTATTTTTACAGTGTGGGGTCCTCCCAACTGCCACCAGCAGATATTTATTACCTCGCGACACAAATGGCTTGAGCAGCCTAATCCCACATGCCAGGAGGACTTTGGTTAAATAACTCTCTGTCCTGGGGCATTATTAACGCTATGTGGGTAAGCCTGATAAAATGGCATGGTGATAAGCTGATGTGTAGCTCAGAGGACCGAAGTCTCTGCATTCCTCCCCGCTCCCTGAGAACGTCCAGGCCGCCCCTCTGGTCATGTGGTCGGTCGAGTTCACAGGACCTAAACATTCATATCTGTCTCTTTTCCCCCAGATCAGCCGTGATGTCTGGTATGCAGGCATGCGTCCCCCTGCACTGGCTACACGGAGGAGGAGGAGGAGGAGGAGAAGAAGAAGAAAAAAGGGAAGAGTGTGTGTGTGTGTTCCTGCTGTGGCTCCATCCCGCCTGATTCACATTATCTTCAGCTGCACAGGAACGAAGGCCTGACTCCTGGAAACAGCTCAGAGACTGGAAGTCTGCGGCCTCTTTCCACCTTGATCTGTTTACTTATACTACTTGGACTTGTGTAATTTTCCCATGTAGGAACTAGCCTGAGCTGGACTTGTTGCCATGTATACTGCACAGACTCTATATTTGCCTCTATATGACATAGTACAGTGAGAAAACAGAGTGATAGCATAGATGTGTGCTCTGGGCATTTCTAGACTTTTCTCTTTCCACCATCTTGAGGGGGTGTGAATCTGCTCCTGTGACTGTGTCAGCCCTGCACTGCTCAACTGACTCATTCCATCAGCAAACATTTGTGTCATCTTGTGGGTAGATTACCAGTTTAAAAGGCTCTTTGAAGACGAATAAGTGTCTCTCTTACTGACCTGTTATTTTACAGTCGACTGAAAAAGGAAGTCGGCTTTCCTTTTGTTGAGGTTTCTCTTCTCCTTCCTGACACAGGGCATTTACTCAGGTGTAATTTATTTGGGCTGCTGATAGGCTGAATTTGACCATGGCTGTGCCAGGCATAAATGGAAGGAGAGAAATCATTTGGGGGAAGTGTATGATTTTTGTGCACAGAAACAATCTTCCTGTCTGTATTTTTAGGCGTTGGGCTTGGGTTTCCCTCAATTTTGGTGAACTAAATTTGTATCGTCCTCCTCAATTTAAAGTACACGCTGGCAAGAGAAAATGTGGCCCATTATGGCTGAAGAAGGTACTCTTCTGTTTCAAGATCATATTTCAACCTATGATTTTTGTCACAATATCTCTATGTTTTTGTGGGGATGGGAATCGAGAACCAGTTCCAAATTATCCGATCCATCAGAATGACCTATTCCAAATTAAAAAGTTACCTTAACCACGAAAACCAGTGTAGGCCAACTTTTTTCAAACTTTAAATTTATCAGGAATCAGAAAGACATTTGAAAAAGAAAACAGGCCCTAAATCAGAATCAGTTTGACATCGGTATCAATAAAAGTTATCGGTTCCCATCCCCAATGTTTTGTGTCTCAGGGTTATGTACAGTTTTGCTCGTATTTGTTCAAGGAAGGGTAAAATGTTTGTTTACTGTCTTCTTTGTTCTAAACCCTTTTTTTGTGAATGTATTATTTTGTGATAAACAATTTTTCAGAACTCTCATTTTAGAACACATCTTTACGTTGTTTTGCAAAGTGAAAACGTATGATTACGCTTTATAGCAGTGGTCATAATTAAAACATAACTGTTGCCAAAACGTGAATAGCTAACCTTAGTGTCGTTCTGGATATAAATAACAAAAGCTAAATGTGTCCAAAGTAGTCAACAAATACTTTTTGTAGCTATATTATTTTTTCATTTCATATTTCAGGATTGATGGAAGTCTTGTTGTGTGTATAGTTTGTATATTTGCTTTGTTATTAATTTGTAGAAGCCTTTGATTTGCACAATTTGTACAAAGAAATCTCTTTATGGTCTTAATTTTGTATCTTTGTCTTAACCCAGCTTGGGTAGTGTGAATAATCAAAGCCTTTTTGTAGCAAGTCGTTTCTCCTCATTTGCTCTGTGCAGTTTTTCCAATATATCAGAGTATGTACCAAATATACTGATATATCAAGCTATTACTGATACACAGTCTGTTACTTCATGTTCTTCAGCTCATAACTCATCAATAAATATCTTGTTGAAAACACATCCCCATTGTTTGTCCTCTGGTTTTGGCTGGGCATGACTGGAATTTGGCAGCTGTGTCATTAAAACAGCGCTGGCAGCCATATAATCACACAGGTACTCTTAAAATGCCTCGAATAGTTTCCAAACACAGGTTAGGAGTGGTTTTGGTATTTACCAGGAACACCCGTCTCCCTTCTCCCGTCTGTGTGTGTGCGTGTGTGCGCACTCAAGATCCCATGAGATGAACAGTCCATGCTCTTTCTCTCTTATACCCCCTTGTCAGAGCGATATCACACATTCTGCTTATGTGGTATGTGAAGTGCAAGCCTCTGCTGCTCTGCCACTCGCGTGTTAGATGTGCACACCCATATTAAACCCTCAGACCTCCAAGAATGTGCTAACGCTGCTCAGCCTCAGTCAGGTGTTTCTCCTTCATACCTCTCCTTTGCAGAGACGGGTTGTCCGTGAGAAAACGTGGTGCAGTCCAGACTGGGCGTTGGGTGGGAAGAAGTCTGGTTGGCACATTTGTACAGACTGGCAGGAAAGAGAACCAGAGAGGAATGTAGCCACACTTAAGCTGAGGGAGGTGGCTCTGAATGTGCTGCCTGCAGGCTCAACATTTGAAGATGTTTGTCTCTTTTATCCTTTTGATTTTAGGAGCTGGTGGTATAATCATCTTTCAAAATTTTCCTATCTTTTTCTTTAAAGCAAACTGCTGTTTTTGTTTGTCAGAGCATCTGTCTCCACAATGACCACATAACTGAATAGATGTTGATTAATGTACCAAAAAACCTCAGTAAATAAGGATATGTATTGCAAATTCTCACTTAAACTGTGGCCTGAACTTTTGCTCAAATTACTGAGATGTGAATAGAGCCTTGACACATTTCATAAATCTATTCTGATTTGAGGAAACAGAGACGGTTTGTAACCCACAAATGACAGACTGACAGATATGCAGACAAAGAGCCTTCACTTTTGTGGAAAACCATGCAACTGTCCCACTGTGGAGGGAGGTGCGTCCCTTTCCTTTTGTGTGGAGCTTTAATGCGTCTGTGTCCATTCGTGTTTGCACACACGTTCTCTCAATGGTCTAAACTCGGGTCATGTACCCTGTTAAGGGAGAAACTATCCAACAAGGTCAATTCCTTGAAAGCTTTGGGTAAAAAAGGCCTGTTAATAGTCCTAAACATTATTTGTCAAAACCGTTTTATATAAAGGAGTAACTCTATTAAGTTTTCTGTTGCATTTTGACAACAATTAAACCTGTTGTTAATCATATTACACGGATGTTTTGCATCTGTGTGGACACGATGTGGTTTAAGCAAAGACGAATGACAGAATAAGTGAAGGATAAGTGAAGGTACATTTGGCTTTTTGCAGAATTAAAAGATTAAAGCTCAACATTTTCAGAATCACAAACTAACTCTCTTCTTCATACATCCTCACTCAGTTCTTCCTTCCTCACCTCCATCTCCTCTTGCCGCTCTGCTTGGGTGAAGGTGAGGACGTTTGGGGAAGATGGATGGATGTGTGTATCAGCGTGTGTGTGTGTGTGCGTGTGTGTGTGTGTATGTTTGTGAGACAGTCAGAGGGAGGTAGTGAGAGAAATGAGGCGCTGGAGAGAGACACACATGGGAAATTTGAACAGAATGTTTTGCAAGTTGTTAGCAAGTCGTGTTCTGAGTGATTTGAATATCAAATGTTCTCTGATATGTTCACACCTCAACATCAAGTCCTCGATATTTAAATATGGATGCCACATCCTGATAATCCACAAACTGGATTAACAGAAAATTTTGCAGTGAAAAGGCTCTGCGCTCTATTTACACTCAGTAATACATGGTCATGATACAATACATGATCTTTGTAACAAATTATGTAAAATCTTTAGCAGATGCCCTAAAACAAACATTTGAGTGACATAATGAAGCGGCATTGTTAAATCTTTTCAAAGCCAACCGAAAAAGCTTCAGATGATGCTGTTAATTGGATGTAAACAAGAGGCGGCTCCAAAAATCCCCCTTTGCAGCCATGACATCATGCCTGTAACAGCAATGTCCAGTCAAGCATGTAGATGTGTTTGTGCCAGTATGGGTACAGGGGCTCATCAAAGGTTAATTTATGGATTTTTTAAGACAATGCAGACGTGCATAAAAAGATGAAACACCCCTCTCTGAAAAGGGGACCTGGCAATGGACAGCGTGATGAGCAAGTCGGTCAATGGCTCCTATTGTAATGCAAAATGTGCAAAGTGAGCAATTTCAAACAGATCTTGCCGGCAATACAATTGAAGCACGGTGAATAAATTGACATTTGAAAGTCGGCCGAAGACAAAGGAACCTCAGTGGTGGCAAAAAAAAAAAAAAATGAAAAAGAAAAAGAAAAAAGAAGGGGAGGAGGGAGGAGTAAAAAGAGGACAAACTGCCATAACAATCAGGATCCAGAACTGAAAGACTTGTGGGGTGTGTGTGGTTTTTGTGTGAATATGAATTTATGCTTAATGCGCATGTGTCTTCATGGTGGTTTGTGAATGTGTGTGTGTGTGTGTGTGTGTGTGTGTGTGTGTGTGTGTGAGGTGATGGAAGAGCAGTTAAAGCTTCTAGTTAACTCATAAGAAAGGAGGCAGCGAGGTGGAACGGACAGGGACGTTGCACTCTGCTTCTCCACCCAAATATCGGCGTGTGTCCGCTGGCCTGGGACCCCCAGCTGGGGCCTCCGCGTGCTCTGAATGGGGACAAAGACGCCTTGACGAGGCCAGATTCGATCTCCTCTAATATCCCTGGGGGGCATGGAGGATACCCCTGCAGGCAGGCTCTGGAAACCCCACAGCTGAGGGGCAGATCAATATGTACCTTCTGGCAGAAACAGATCTGATCTGACAGATCTGCAACAAAACTGCAAACTTCTAAATTTAAAAAACTACATCAAGTATTAACTACATGATGCTAACCACAGCAACTATTAACTTTACTGTAGCTGCATACACACAGCAAAATCTCAGAAAATGAATGCCTGTATTAAGAGATCATGCGGTAGGATTGTGACAAAAAGGCAGGAATATGAGCAAAAATGTGTATTTTCCTGTTTTAATGAGAGCTGCGATATTGAGACAGGACTGTAAATTTGTTGTGTGTGTCTGAAATGAAGCCAGCTGGCTCGGGCCACATCTTAAAAACTGTATACTGTCTGAGAAAACTCTTTACTCCCTCACTGTCACTCTTACATAAGTCTCCCTCGTTGCAAATCTCTGCCAGTAAACATCAGTCTCTTTCGTATTCTCTTTCTCTCTCTCCATCTCTCTTTCAAATTCAGCTCATTCCATTGGATTTTATTGGCTTGGATACTGAGAAAGACACCATGAACCTATCCAACCCTCAAGAACAAATAATTACTGGACAATTTGGTCCCCCTTCTTTGTGTCTATGCTGGCCGTGGTGTTAAATGTGTCCCTACATCTTGCCTTCTCCCCTTGTCTCCCTCCTCCCTCCCCTCTCTGGCTGTGGACATCTCTGCTGGCAGCAGCTCTGAGGTTTCAGAGCTGACTGGGTAAGCAAATGAGGAGTAAACAATGTGCGAGACAGACAGACAGCCAGCCCGTCAGACTGCCTAACCACTGGAGCGAATGCAGGGGTTGTTTTGTCTCTACTGTCTGCACAGGAGCTGTGTGTGTGTGTGTGTGTGTGTGTGTGTGTGCCAGGTCAGCTAGCACGAAGAGGAAAGAGAGACCTGAAGTCCTGATACCAAATCTGTCTGTAAATCTTCAAATCTTCACTCAGATCCTTCGTAGACACAAGTAAAGCGTGTTAAAAGCCTGAAATTTAATTTTCCATCAAGAAGAGTCTCGCTTACTCAATAAAATATGGGAGCAAAAGTGTGAAAGATTATCTTTTAAGATCATAAATATGTTGGAAAAATTACTGATACAAAAAATTTTAAAAAATTAAAACTCACAAGGTTTTAGATAAATTTAAAGAGAAACTTCCTTAAAAATGTGTCCTTTTTAAAGTTTACATGACTATACAATTATAAAAAAAGTCAGTGTGTAACATTGTAGGACTTTTTAGCATCTTAAGACTTTTGCCTGCAGATATCCTTTAAATGTATGAGTCATTACTTCTTGCTCGTCCTTTGTTTCCACTTCAATTTCTAACTTACTCTCTTTAAAAGTGTGCCTCGTGCGACACAGCAGTTTTTGTTGCTCTCTTATAAAACCCACAGATCTCCTAAAACTTTTCATGAGCCTTGTGCCTTTTTTCAGATAATCCAGCAGGTTTTGAATTGATCTAACAATGCATAAAAATCTCTTGAGTTTGCCTGCAGGACTCTACACGAGGAGACTGCATGCTCACCCTAATTGACACTGTCTGTCCCTGCACAGCATTACCAGGAGCTGGAAATTATTTATTCATTAGTTTGTCTGTTGATGCTGACAGCACAGTTTGATACCATGACCTTAAAATTAAGGACACTGCATTGATCTTTCTTTTTTGTACATCTGCCAAAACTTTTAGAGCATAATCACTTAAAATACAACAATGAACAGATGATAAATGGCTGAATTAAATTATCTTGAAGGTGTGAAACTAAGCCCCATAATTAAATGAGGCTTTATTATATGTTGTGTTGCAGATGTGTTGCCACAGAGGTGGGGCCTTGAAATTAAGTGTGCGCGACAGAGGCAGCCAGTTTTTTTTTTTTTTTTTTGCAGACTTGCTCCAACAACATTAAACTCTCTCTCACCACCAGATTAATGTCACAGCTTCTATATTTGAGTGTCTGCGCTGTGACGACCTGTGGCTTCGACGAAAGAGGGAGAAAAATGTGAGCACTGACAGGAGAGTGCTTTTAGACTTGCCAGGATTCAGCCACAGTAATAGCTGTTTACACAATAGAATAATTACCCAGTAAATTGCAGGGGGAAGAAAGGGGACAAGAGTAGAGGAGAGGAAAGGAAAGGAGAGGAAAGGAGAGGAGAGAGGAGCTTTCTAGCGCTGGCAGGCACACAATGCGTTTTAGAGTCAGAGAGTTGATTGTTCGGCGTTCAGGCCTTTGATGAGCTCAGTTCTGTGTGTTTGCCGCGCTGACACTCAAGCTCAAACATGCAAACACACATCTAATTATTTCATTGCTATTTTGCCCGCAGATTCGAATTCCAAGTTGCCCATAATCATAACAGGAAAGCTTGATTTATATTTCACATATTTGGAACTGGTCCATGAACCAGGGAGGTAAGTAACTAAGGACATTTACTCGAGTAGTGTACATAAGTGCAGTTTCCAGGGATATATTGTGTGTTCAGGGTTACATTTTATTTTTCAAGTCTAGAGTTCAACTTTTTTGGCTTGCACCCCCCTCTTTTTGTTCCCCCTTGTCAAATTCAATATGTTGTTCCATCAAAGAGTGTTTTATTCTCTAAACTTCCCAGATGGTTTCATTTAAAAATCCATTCAGGGTGCAAAGATGTGAAATCATATAATATTTCACAAAAAAAGCAAAGAATGGATCTTTTTTTTTCTTCTTTCACATTCATCATTATCAGGGGACGCAACTCCTAGACTGGAAACCAATGTAAGTAATCTACTAAACTGTGGATATAGCGGTTTAAACTAGCTCCACTTTTAGCAGCCACGATGGTAACAGTGCTGTTGTGTCTGTAGGATCTGTACACTTCTTCCGCCACTGCCCATGATTTCCGTGAATGTGTAGTTGCATACCTCTTCAACAAATGGCATTTTTAAGATGCCTCTCGCCTCCCATGTTTTTCTCCCCCCCTTACAAACAGAGGTGGGAGAATTATCTGAAATATGCACCCTGGTAGAATAGCCATTGTGGTCTCCCATCACGTCACAAAGTCAACAAGAGGGCAGTTTCATTCACAGGAAAAGGACACAAAAGCTACGTCCACTGACCATGGCCGATGAGCAACGACTGTGGGCAGAGCAGGACATTCCTGGCATACTTGGATCCATGTGGTACAAAAAAGATAAATTTCTCTTTCTCTTTGTCTCGAAGACACAGCAAAGCCCTTTGTTTCTGCAGGAACCGAGATTTTTTTTCATATAATTGACACTTCCTGTGAGTCTCATTAATAAAACATTCAGAGATTAATTCCCAGTTGGGTTCGAGTGAGGCTGAAGGAGGGGGCTGCTGAAGGTTGGGGTAGCATGGAGGGGTTTGATAAGTTGCCTGAGGTTACACATCAGCACGCACACACACACACACACACATACTGCTACAGAACCCCCTTGCCTCTCCAATCAAAAATCAAAAGCCCCTCTCCACTCGGAGAGAGAGAAAA
>JAUZTA010000025.1:15008473-15021073 GCA_034780835.1 Ctenochaetus striatus
GGAGAAAAAAAAAAAAAAACTCATTCCAATCTATCTCTGTCAAGATACAAATCGCACAAGGAGCAGTGAGCTGACATATGGGTGTACACATTGAACACACATGGACACAGGTGCACCATATTTCATCCAAAACACCAGCAAAACATGGCTGCAAGAGCCATCCGTGTCATGTGTGTGTGAGTGTGTAGAACAGACAGCAGAGTGCAGTATGTCTGGCTGACAGGCTGCGAGCAGAGCACCGGAGCAGAACCTTATTTAGTTGCAACAATGCCATCACAAGGCCAGGAGCAGGAGACACTGGAGAGAGGAGGCAACAACCAAGGCATGCTAAATATTAGCTGGGTTGGACGTCATTCTGCCTGGTGATACAAACACATGCGTCGTAAGAGACTAGCTCACTAGCTCATAGTCTATTTTAAGGACAAGCTATCGGTGTTACTCAGTGTCATCTTCAATATATTAGGAGACCAAATGAAAAAAGTTAACAATTTGATTTGAGAGCAGCCTTTTCAAATTTGCAGGGTCTGTCGGGTTGTACAGGGAAACCAAAGCTATTATTTTTCTGCCAATCTAATTTCATGTACACTTGTTTATGTGCACCCTACTGTATGATGAAAAGCTACTCTAAGGTTTTGTCGACACAGAAAGTGATTAAGCTGTTTATTATTTTTCAACATGGGTTTAATCAGTGTTCAGTCGATACTTACTTTTACTTCTGTGTGGGTGGGAATTGGTTGGTGGCCTTGATGTCTGCTAGGTTTTAAAAAAAGTTAGAGTATTGAAATTACTCACAATAGTTTCTTCCACTCCATTTTAAAGATTTATTGCATTTCTTGGTATTATGTGATAGCAAAAGAAATTTCTTTTATTTTGAGCTTTTAGATGGATAAAACACGTCACTTTAGGTTTTCGGAAAATGTTACGGCCACTTTACCTTTTTACTGACATTTTATATGCCAAACTATGGGAAGATTAATCTGCAGATTAACCAGAAATCCACACTTTTGAGCAACTGTTTTCTTCCTGTAGCAACTTATTGTCATTTGCAGTTTTATTTAAGTTGGATGGAGAGTTGCTACAAGCAACACACCCCTAATTCACACACACTAGAAGACGCAAACACAGCCTTGCAATAACACACACGTCTATGGAGCCAAAACCATGCAGGAGAGAAAGCAGCGGAAGAGTTATAGTCACTAAGCAGTCGCAAATTACAAATGAAAACTGCGTCTTAAAAAGAAAATGGCATTCTGACTGCCAAAAAACATTTGAACTTTGGGTGAACATTTTATGACCAATCACATGAGGAGTAACTCAGACACGCACCAATCACAGGCACACACACTGCCAGGGTGGCCATCTTTAGAAACAGGAGCCAGGGCTGACAAGTTTGGTCTATCATTTTGAGGCCCAGAAATTCCTGCATGTCTGCATACCACAGTGTGCAAGGGGAAGGAAGAGGGGGAAAGAGGGAGAGGGAGGGAGAGAGAGAGAGAGGGAGAGAGAGAGCACAAAGCAAAGGAACAGAGGGACAGAAAGGAAAAAGAGAAGGGAGGGAGTGCAGAGGGAGGATCTTTAACATAAGGTGGAGCAACAGAAGCAGGAAAAAGAAATGGAGAGAGGAAAAGAAAGAGACAGGCAGGGAAAGATCATTTCTTCTCTTTTTCATCATACTGTAGTCTAATGCTTTTTCCACACGTGGCTAGACGACGAGCCATCCCAGCTGTGTTGGTAAAATAATTAACTGATTTCTTTCCTCATAAGGGTAGCAGGCCATCAAAGTGTACTGAGGAGAAGGGGGAGAAGCGGTGAAGTGCAGGGAATGCATACTATGAGCATGACTGCAGTCTTGTTCTGTTCTACAACTGCCTGTTTAGTAAAGATAGTGTATTTGGCGAGAGACAGAGATGACGGTGGACCAGCAGCAGCAGCAGCAGCAGCAGCAGCCACTTTTACTGCAGTCTCATAACTCTGTCACCACTCTGCTATCATCAAGGGATGCATTTGACAAAAAAAAGAGAAAGATTATCAGAGCATTTTTATATCTGTCTTGCAAATATATATTACCACTTAAGCCATCAGTAGAAGAGTGGAGATGGCACAGGCAGCCAAGAGCTTAATGTTTTTTACAACATCACGTTTATACGACAGGACTGTTCTAGTATGATCACGACACGCAAGTGAAGCAGCAGAATAGAAAAAAACAACTCTGCTGTGTTTCAAGAAAGCAGCAGGACTGAAGCCAGGGTTTTGGTTTGATGGGATAATGGATGAATACTGCGCAAAGGAAGTAACCTTTTGTTTTCAGGACAATCCCGCATGAGCCGCAGCCTAATACAAACCCTCATTTCAAGGAACGCTGACAGGAAAGCCTAACAGAAAACTTAAAGCTGTTAATTTTAACATTCACAACTTCAACCTGTGACCTCCACTCAGCCCAAGTCTCCTACCTAAACTAGGGTTCATTTCTTCGTTATGACCGAAAAGCACAAAAAACCTCTGGCACAGAGATGTGTCAGATTATCTATATTTAAGGTCTTTTCATTTATATGTGCAGGTTGCATACTTTTTCACAACTGCGGAAAAACATTTCTTATTACATTTGCTATACTATAAGATTCTACAGTTTTCTCCTCACAGTTCCTTGGCAAAGTTAAAAGTAGCAATACAAATGGCACAACAACTCATACAAGGTGCAGGTTAAAGGAAAGTACCTGTTTGCAAATTGGAGCAGTGCCATTCCATGTACTGACGCCTACAGTGTACGGCTGAAGCGTTGAAGAGAGACTCAGACAGAACTGACTTTTTTAAAAACAAAATGCTTCAAACTCCATTTCCTCACTAAAGGAGACTGCTCTATCGATGTCTTCCTACAACATGGTAAAACTTTCTCCAGGTGATGCAGCTTGGGATACATGGGGAGAAAAAAATGTCAGCACTCATTATCACTTCATTACAGACGACTGAGTAACTAGCCAGATGCTTTGTAGGAGAAAGGAAGTTTTAAATCTGCTCCAGAACTTGCAGATAGTTAAAATTAGATATGCAGTTAATATTGTTTAATTTAAATCATCCATGACAGCAATGATTCTGTCTAAATGTTAGCAGTAAGGCCAGTGAGTAGGGTTATAAAGAAGGGGCTCAAGGAAGAGTAAACATGACTTCTCACTGAGTGTCTCTGCTGTTAGGCAAAAAACCTATTAACACATACACCTGTCTATGTTTCACATTGGCATTTCCTGGCTTCGTGAGTCCTCCTGGAATGCATGAGTCCATGTCCTGCCCTGTAGTTATGGCTAGCAAATGGTCCACTGGTTTCTGACTCTTAGCCCCCCACCCCCCAAGAGTCTCTACTTGCTTACCAATGACCTCAGTGGGTCAACCTAGGGTCACATTCTACCAATAACGCACCCCTGCATCTGTCCACTCCACCAGCCCCCCCTCATCCCAGAGGCCTTGTGTCACAGAGATCACCTTAAATAGACAAAGGTTCCCCCAACTGCACCAGCACAACCCCTAGAAGAGTGCTGGTCACTATCAAAGCTTCCAATTGCTGAGAATCACGCTTCTTTCCCAGACACTTCACACATTCTAGGCAGGGGTGGGCTCCCTGAAGGGCACTGTGTTTGTTACAGAGAAACCTGTTAAGTGGTTCGAGGAAAAGATCCATTTCTTGAAAGCAAAGGACATTATATTCAGTGAAGAGAGCTGGGCAAGGACAGAACCACGTGGACAGAGTTGGGTTTGGAAGCAACTTCAAGGACGGCGAGGTCATGTGAGGATAAACAAGTTTAATTCAGGAAAAGCAAGTTTAGAAACACAAAGATGATTTCCAGCACTGGCTTATGAAATTTAACAACTGTTTAGACTGTTCTTGCCGGACCAAACCCGGGCATACACATGGTCAAAACAGCAAGAAAAATAATTCAAAAGCACGATGTAACTCTTAAAGTACAAGCATGATCTCTATAACTACACATCTCTATGAGTACATTTTCAACCTGTGGGAAACTCCACTTTCCCAAGAAGGTGATGTAATCACAAAATTCTTGAGATTTTCAAATCTTCAAACATCCATTCTAACCTCTTCACTCGAGCCGTCGTACCACCTCAAAGCCACCGAAGAAATTCCAAGTATTTGACGGAGCATAAGTATCACATATTCCAAATAGAGTAAATACCAGTAGCAGTGGTTACAGACTTGTAAGGCACAATTTCAAAAGCTTAACTACAAATACAACGGCTGATCAAGAGATCTCTCCAGGAAGCCATGTAATGATTGATCTATAAATATTTATGCAAGTTATTTGGTAACGATGGAAATATGCATGCTTTGTAAAATGTGTGTTTTGTAAAAGTTAAAAAAAAAAAAGACATGTCATTCAGTATTAATTGTCAGGTGTGCTTGAACTTAACAGTTTTTGCTAGCCACGTCAGTGACCTATGTACAATACCAGCACATGGCCACTGTTGATCACGACCAAGTAATACCACTACCAAGTGTGCATGCGTGTGTGTGTGTGTGTGTGTGTGTGTGTGTGTGTGTTGGGGGTTGATTTCAGAACTGGAAACAGGCAGACATCTGATCTGTCCAAACACCTGAAAACAATCTCCATAGTTCGACCAGAGGGAGGGTCGTGTTATTTTCCTCCCTCACACACAAACACTTTCTGCAATCCTCAGAGCTCACCTCTCCTCTCCTCTCAGCAACATGTTTTCTACTCTCTGACAAAATGGCTCACAACCTAGGCCTATTTGCTTGAGGCTTGAAAGCCTATTAATGACATAAACATTTGCAGCACTGTCAGAACTCGGCCTATCAGCGAAAGGGTAGCAGATCTAGAGAGATGTGATCCATTCATCTAAATTTTTCCCCCCTTCATTTTTTCTCACATGTAAATAATACCCCCACACAACCCAACTCTCTTCACCCACTAGCCTTCCCCTAGGGCCCAGTTGTAGAGCTCAACAGTAGGAAGTGCTTTAGACAAAGGCAGGAAGTAATGAGGAAGTCCTTTCAGACAGCTCAGGCTGTTGCAACTACTCGCTTGCCAACATGCTTTCCTCTAAAGCTACACACAAATTCTCATAGAAAAAACACACAATAAACCACTTGTGCACAGAGGGAATCGAACTAGTGCCCTCACTGTGTGAGGTGCATCAATCTCCTTCAGTTCAAGTCTTTTGTCATCAAATAAAACAGTAAAAATGGCCTCCGAGTTGGGTTGTAATGTAGTGCCCTTTTTTGCTGCATCCTAAAGCACCACCAACTTCAATATCCTTCTCTTCTTATTTGACAAAGTAAAATCTATATTCATAAATAAAAAAGAAAACACCAAGTAATAAAGAATGACTTTCTCCGCATTTACACTTAAAAAGACAACACAATGCGGCAACAGAAGCCATACATCTTGTTGCAGCATGTTGGTATCCTCAGAAGCCCCCATCCTCTCCACACTACAGGGTACTTAATCTCTACTAACAGCCAATCGCCAGTTAGAACAGTGGGCAGCAGAGTCGGCGTGCTCCACTTAGCCTTGTGTGTACGCTTGTGCTCCACTTGGCTCTCTGTGCGAGTGTGTATTTGTTGTGCATGTTTCTATCTGTATGTGTACTCTTAAACTTGCGTATACGCATGAGCACTTTGTGTGTGTGTGTGTGTGTGTGTGTGTGAGTGTACGTGTGTGTATAGAGCAGGATGTGGGAGTGCCCATCCATTGATGAGCTGGAGGAGAGAGGAGAGAGAGTTTTCCAGATCCCCTGGGGCGCTCGGCTAGCACTGCCTGCCTGCTACTGCACTCACTGCACGAATGGAACGGGTAGAGGGAAATACACACACAAACACGTACACATGCACATACATAACTGATGCCAGCTTATCAAAGATAATTTTGATTTGTTAACAAGGATGCAAGCTGCCAGGAAGGAAAACACAAGAGCACAATTACTAACTCTCCCGCTCCATCTGTCTGTTTCTATTCGTCTTCCCCTCTTCTCATCTCTTCCCCTCTCTTTCAGTTTTTGTTGTCTTCCTCTCACTCTTTGTCCCTTATAAGATATTCATGGTAATTCTAACACCAGTGTGTGTGTGTGTGTGTGTGTGTGTGTGTTTGCATAAGGCAAAAGCTTTATCACAAATGGACAGCATCAAAGAGGAGCTTGCATGTGTCTATAGCAATAAATGAGAGAGCTATGAGAGCAAATGTACACAGCTCTCTCCTCTGTGTGTAAGAGCACATCACCATCAGAATCACAACACTCGCAACTCACTTTAACCAGAAACAGAAACAAGGAAGGAAACCAAAAAGGATTCAAATATGCAGGTTTCTGCTCTTCTTTTTCATTTTTGGGTGAACAAAATGTTTATAATTTTCACTTTAAAACAAAAATTATTGGCTGAAGAGTTTGAAAACCCAAATCATATATATATTTTTGCAGATAGTGTATTTTAATTAGAAACTGGAATTATAACATTTAGGAAAACAGCTTAGCAATCATTTTGACTGAAATAATAAAACTTTGGGCTAAAATTGCACATGGAAGACAAATTCCTACATCATATGACCCTGTATGTTCAGTACTTTGTGTACATGTTTATTGGCTAACTGTAAAACAAGCTCCCACTTCCAGGCTGTTAATTCCAGTGAGGGAGGAGACAGCAGACGATACCCTTTCAAGCTTGTGCCCCCTCTCAGCGGAAAAGCATCTAGGTCAAAGTTGAAGTGGCCCCAGGGCTCGAGACTGCAATTTTTGAGTTTCATTTTGCGTCAATTTTTAGACACGGTGAGACAAATGCCCAGTTATGCCCTTTAGGTGTTTACTGCATGTTTTCACTTCTTCATTTCACCGCATACACTTAGAAATTAGATCACCAGAGAGAAAAAATCTAAAGTGTTAGACAGGTGATTGGCATGTGGTAGGCATACAGGAAAAACAACAAGCCTTCTCCTCCAGATGGAGTCTCATGAGTTGAAAGCAGTGACTCAGTATGAGTTCAAAGGCTGTTGCTTCACAAATTAAATTTAATGAAGCATATCAATGCTCACACTCACAAATCTTACTCTTATGACAGTTTTCTCTGAATGCACATGTTTATATTTACAGTTTACAACATGTAGTTGCATACAATATTAATTTTACAGGGGGTCTGAACTTCATTTGCTCTATCTAACAGGTTTGATGTTATCAGCTCAGAGATGTTTAGAATAACGGTAGAATTTTAAAGCTACTTGTCTCTTAAAACACACTTTTACATACAAGTCAGTCATTAACCCACTCACCCATACAATTATACACTAATGGCCGAGACTCCTCTCCTTCCTGGTTATCAGGAAAAAAATGCACACACACAAACACACACACACACACACACACACAGGTGGAAGAGCCAATTTGGGGTTCAAAATCTTGCCGTTTTTTAACACACAGACTGGAGACGCAGATCGAACAGTCGACCCTCCGATAAGTGGAAGGCCCACTACACTTCCTGAGCTACAGCAGTAAAGGAAGCACTTCAGTGTAGCTGCTTGTGTTAAACCTTTGAGGTTTTCAGAGTATAGTTTTGGTATCATTGCCAATTTCAAGTTATCATATAAACCTTCATTTCAAATAATATCGAATTATACCTGTGTAAAATGAAGTCATGCTTGAAAATTACACAAATACAACGATATAATTAAGTGATTGGCCAAATATGGCACTTAGGGTATTTTTCATTTGTTCTAAAATGAATAATAAAAATTAGTAATGTGTCAACTGATTCATGAGTAACTCATTTACTTTTATTTTTCATTAGCTTTCCATTATAAACAACTACATACACTGAACCGCAGATAATTGAGAGAAGACGGTGAGATGGAGAGAGAGAGAGGTGAGTATGAAAGCAGCCTGAGCAAAGACACTTTTACACCCTGACACAGAGGCTGAACCGGCCAAGTGTCTTTGTTTGGTCGTGCGTGCAGGCCAATAGCACCTTTCATTAAGGAATCCTTCCTTAATACTGTAATTTTCTTTCTCTCTTTACTCTCCTCTAGCTTGGCCACTTGCCACTCTGGGAAAAGTGTGTGTGTATTTGTTTGTTTGTGTGTGTGTGTGTGTGTGTGTGTGTGTGTGTGTGTGTCTACCTGGGAGCAAGACTTGAAAGGTCCCGCCATGTTTGTTTTGCTCTGTTTGTTTTGCTTTGCTCAACCCCTTCTCTTCCCCTTCTGGCCTCCTCATTTGACCCTCATGTTATTCACACTGAATGACTGTCCGGTTTCATTTGATAGCATGACAATTAAAACACAGTCATGGAAATGTCACTGCTGGCAATTTCTATGGCAACCATAAATACCTGTTGAATATTTTAACAGTTTTAATAACCTTAGAGAAACCACATACCGGTACCATTTAATGACAACACCTATGCCTTTAAATGGATCCAGGGATCTGAATCCCACTCATATCTGTATGTCAAATGTGAATTTACGGCAAAAAAACCTTTGCTTTAGCTTAATATATAGACTAAAAGCATGGAGAGAACTTATTTCACTGAAAAAATTAAGTTGGAAAACAACAATTTGTGGTTTAATATCAGGTTATGTTTGAGACATTTTTTTGGCTATGGTCATTCAATTTCTGATACATCTAAAATGCAAAAAATCTATTTGTGTTGTGACATACTTTGCTCCTATTTTGAGCAACAGCAAAAGAAAGTGTGCTAAGAATGCATTTTTCCACAGAAGTTAGGCCTACAGTGTATCTGCATTAAGAAGGGAACATTTCATGGCCACTATGCATATATGTGAGCCTCTGAGAATTGTTTTAAGACAACTTGCACCTATTACAGCAGCTCCATTGAAATAAAGTTTCTATTCCTGAGAATTCAGGAGATTTACGCACATTACACATTGTAAGAATCTTAGTGTTTCATTTTCAGTTCTCTTCATGCATGCTTTCCCCTCCTCGACCACTCCTGCATTCTCGGTAGGAGGGTCACAAAGCCATGTCAAATGACACATGTTGACCAATTTGGATGGACCACCAGTACAGGTTTAACTAGTGTGACTGAGACTGTTGGAAAGTGGTAAGTGTAATGAAAAGAGGGCATTTTCCCACTGTGGCTTCTGTCACTGGGTAGGTGAAGCTGTGACTCTGTGTGGTGGTGTATGTTTGTGAGTGCCTGAAAACAATTGCAGCAAACAACAAAGCACGTAGGCGCAGGCAGAATGAACTTTGACCTGAAAAGCTTTCCATCCTCCTGCTTGTGCATGTGTGTTTTTGTGTGTGAGTTGCGCAAGCACAGCGCTGGCTGGTGTCTGTGAGGCTGAACACAGTGTGCCAGGCCTCAGCGACAGATAGAGCCTTATCTAAACAGGAGATCAACTGTTTGCTCCCATTCCTCTCTTTGTCTCATCTGTGAATATTACCCTTACTTCCTTTCTCTCTGTATCTTTTCTCTCTCTTAACCTCTGATTTTTAAAACCACTCCTCAGTCTTGTGTGCTTTCTTTCGCACTAGCAATCTGTCTTTGTATACATCTGCTATCTATCTACCTGTTTATCATCAGACGATAGCTGATAGAAATAGCTCTATAAATTCAGCTGGCTGACTTTCCTTTTATTTTGGCTCTTTTTTTGTTTGATTAGACAAACTATCTTTGGAAATGTGTCTGATTTTTAACACCATTTAAGTGTCTCATTGACAAAACAAACTTCCATATTAAAAGGTCATTTCTTGTTCAGTTATGGGTTTAAATAGAACTGGGAAATGTAAAATTAAATGGGAATTTAACTTGACAAATTTAATAAGTGGTACATTGCTGAATTTATTTCAAATCTAACAGACACATTAAAATAATCAAAGATTAAAAACAAAAGCTTTTTGACAGTTTATTTTAGAAATCCATCGATTTCAAACACCAAACCAATCCAATATTTTCTATATTTGAGTATGATATTTGTCATTAGACTAATCCTGGACTCCTATGCAACATGTGGGTGCACCGGTTGTATCCACATGCCAATGTATCTTGTCATTTACAGCAGTTGCCAGTGATCCATAAAACCCACTGATCTCAGACCTTCTCTTTAAGTGTGATTTTAGCTCTGTTCTTCATCCCTCCAATCTGGTATTTCAACACAAGTATAAAACATCTTTAGAATGAAATGATTGTTTAATTTCTGCGTTCCATTGGTATACTATTGGGCCGAGTCAGCTGCAGAATGGCATGTGAAGAACTTGTAGTTCAAAATTAACTTGTGGTTGAGGGATTCCAATGTATTAAGGCTTTTGCAAGATTTGATGCCTTGAAGAAAACAGCATCTGTGTCTTAAAGTGTGTTGAAACACCGTTCTGTAGCACTACACACTACAGTCTTCATAAAGGACATTGAAAATATGCTTTTGCACCACTGCTGTCCAGAGGAAATGCAAAGAGCAAACATCATTTTCAGGTAACAAAGCCACAAATGACTGACTGCTTATAAAAGCCGAGAAAATTGCAGCCAAGAATTTCTGTTATCCTGTATTGCTGTTTTTTTATCAGTAAAATTTGTTAATGTCCAAAATACTCTCATCTCTCCTTTTATAATTGCCTTTGAGAACAATTAGAATTCTGAATTGAGCTCAATTAGCACTTAATGTTTAATTGAAATTTCTCCCATTTGTCCTGGACTAAGAAATCATATGGACAACACTATTGTTTTTAACAGTAGCTCTGTTGCAGCCTGCGCACTTGTAAAACCTAAGACCTAATCTAACCTAAGACCTCCGCGTCCAAACAGCAACCTGCACAAAGTGGAAACTATATAGGAGGCACACATACACACTAAATATGTATGTGCGTCAAATAAACACATATATACATACAAAAGTGAGAAAATAGCACTGGGCAATGAATGTCAGATCTCATACACTACTGCGAACAAGTTATTTAAGAACCCTGCACAGTTAAACATG
Source organism: Ctenochaetus striatus (assembly GCA_034780835.1). Lineage (NCBI taxonomy): Eukaryota > Metazoa > Chordata > Actinopteri > Acanthuriformes > Acanthuridae > Ctenochaetus > Ctenochaetus striatus. The sequence continues at coordinate 15,019,411 of JAUZTA010000025.1, forward strand.
ACATTGCTGGGTTCTCTCTCTCTCTCACACACACACACACACACCAACACACACAGTGTGGTTTTCCTGCTTGTAAGGAGCATGTGTAAGATCAGAGGAATGCAGGCTCTCCCTTGGCTCTTACCTAAGGCAACTGGAACCCTGTAAAAACACAACAAAAACAACCCCACAGTTTCCACTCACACATAAACTTTAATGCCCCATCTAATGTTCCTCTGCCTTGCACCCGCATCTAGGATTTAAACTCCTCTGTGTGTGTACTTGTGTATCTAAGTTTTCATTCATAAAAGCCGCAATTAAAAATCCTACAGCTTCGTCATGCCGCCACCCAGCAACGTGTTTCACTGTATATCACCATACTAGCACTACATAATGACAACACATCCCTGTCTCCTCAGGTTCACAGCTCTCATCTTGGCTGACCTATGGGTCTGAAATATGCCATGAATATCGCCACACTTGTATAACAATAAGCTGTAAGTGCGTATTACTACAACTGCAGTTGTAATCCTTGTTGTTACACTAGTACTTGTTGTACCCTGTTTGTATATTACTCTGACTTAAATTAGCACAGACTAGAGAAAAGCACTAGCTTAGCCTAAAGTCTTAGTGTTTGGCTGCTGTAGGCTAAAAACATGTCTGTGGAAAAGTGGAGCTGTGGCTCTCAGCTCCGGTGGGGAAAGGCACTTAAGTACACATATATCAAACGCACACAAACACTCGCTAACATTTACAGTAAGTGTACACATTTCATCCCTGTGTGTAGCCCACACACACACACACACACTCCCAGCCGTTGCATCATGTTCTAGAAACTGTTCCTGCTTTGACACACAGCTCTTGACTAAACTGGTGCCTGTCACGTGATGCAGAGCACAGCGTCATACCTGCACCTCTGGCCTATCCAAAGCAAAGAAGACAAGAACGCACATGTACACAGGTTGTTTGACGTACTGTGCACCCTCTTCTGTTTATCAGTGGCCATTCTTAATTTGCGTAAGTGGTCAGGCCATTTGTCTCTATAACCAGGTCATGGGTCCTGTATTCACTAAACTTCTCAGAACTACACTTAAATAGACTCATTTTGCAGTGAAAAAAAAGTTTTCAAAGGAGAGTTTAGGACAGAGATTGAATGTGCATGTCAGAAGCAAAACAGGTGGTGGGGGGAGTGATGTAACAATAATGCTCAAGTCAGATTTAACAGGCAACAGGCTAAATTAAGCACCACTTTGGAATTTTATATATTGTTTCAGCTTATGTAATTTATCAAGACCATCAATATTTTGTACAAACAGTTCAAAACATGTCCCAGGAGTTGTTTACCTCTGACCTCTTACTGCAAAAATGCTACGTATGAGACCTCTGGGGCACTTTGCATTTTAGTCACGGTCAGAGGTAAGAGTCAAAGGTTTTTACTTGACTGTGGTTAAGTCCAACATATCACTTTATATTGCCAAACACAAACACCGATGCCTTTATTCTCTCTGCTTTACACCTGCATTTTGAGCTTCTAACTGTGTCATCTGATCCTCATGAGAAGTCTAAAAGAATATAACACCTGAAGCCCTGGACATTGCTTTCCCTTTATACTGTTAGAAATTATTGTTTTCACCTAACTGTTCAATCAAACTGGATTTTTTTTATTTTTTTAAACCCTGTCTAT
>JAUZTA010000025.1:15091231-15105604 GCA_034780835.1 Ctenochaetus striatus
TCCTCATCTCATGCAGCACCACAGGATAAATGTGGAGGTCCACAGTTCGCCAACCGTTTCACCTTTTACACGGAGCTCCAAACCAGGATATATCTTGTCATGTAGCTTTAAGTAGAAGAAAGGTTGCAGCTTCATGAGGACCGTATATCACGCAGATCCTATTTTAATCAGTCTGTTTCATGAAAGAAATGTTACTGACTACAAAACAAAAAAAGGACCAACAGTCTACCTCCACGTCCACAGGGGCTATGGCAGACACAGTCCTCCAGAGGAAACAGACCCCACAGTTAGAAAACCAGTCCAAATACAAGCAGGACAGTAAGAGTGAGACATGTTTTTTAAGTTTTATATTTATAATGCACATTACTTACTTGTACATTCTGTCAATTGGGGCATTGGATCGCTTAAGCTCTCCTAAAGGAGTTCTGGTGACTGGACGGACAACACCTGAAACAAACAAAGCCCAAACGCACAATTAGTATGCATTATTAATAAATGAAACTACCCATTATCATAAGAAGGCTTTCAAGTGGAACAAAGGCTGATCAGTGTCACATGGCTGCAGCAGTTTTTGTTGTTTTGTTTTTTTCTTAACTTTATTTAAGCTTGTTAATCCACATAAAAAGGTTCCTACGTCAAAGGGCTCTGTCTAAGAGCACAAAAATAGTCTGAAGGATTGAGATTGCACGGAAAATGTTAAAATCTCCTAAAGCCTCACGTTTCTCTATATTCCTCTTTGTGCCGATCTTAGAGGCTAATTACAGAGCAGAGAAACTGTAGCCCTCTATGGTTGTGGTTTAAGCTACACACAGGAGTGAAGGCAGATACTAGATGATACATTTGTGTTTATACTTTAATCCATCTACTTTTACTTCATCCACCTATAATTAAACCATAGTACTTTTGTGTTTTATTAATGCAACCCTTTACAATAACTCTGACTAATACAGACTAAAAACAAGAATATCTTTTTCCTTTTTCCAGAAAGCTATAAAGAAATGATGTGAACCCTTAAAATTTAAAGATTATGTCACCCAGGAGGTCTGACACTCTGACATTGATAACATACCTGCAGTTTTGGAGGCCCAGGACCGCCCAGCTTCGTTAAAAGCAGCAATGCCTCTGATGGTGGCGCGCAGGATGCCCCATCGAAACATGGCCACTGGGTCCATGCCGATGAGCTGCCGCACGTATGCACGGTCGCTACTCCGCAATAACGCTACGATGTCCGGACGCATGTGGTCTGTGTTCTTCTCCCGGAAATCCTGGTGAATTTGAACACATCAAGAATATTACAAACTGCACCATCGGGTCATATCCAAGTGTAACTAAGTTGAATTAAAAGCCTTTTGCTTGTGTTAACTGATGTTTTCTCTGTTTATTGTACTTACCTTGATTTGATATTTGACTTTCCCAGCAAAGTGTCGAATGACGAAGGCCGGCTCCAAGACCGGCGTGGGGACAAAGTATTTGTTACCCTGGTGCTGCTGCTTGAATTTGGCTAATAACGTCTCATCTGTGGCGTGGGGAAAGCTGGAGTAGCAGTACAGAAACAGAGGGAAAGAGGAATGAAGAAGTATGAATAGCAAGAGAGGAGAAGAGATTAACTGACAGCTTCAACTCAGTCAAAACAAACTTCATTCCTCCTTGCAGCTGAAAGACTTGAATGAAGTCATATTATGCTCTTGTTCTTACTTGCTCTCCTCATCCAGCAGGTAGAGCAAACCTGTGGGCTTCTTGCTGATGAGGTGGATACAGCCCACGTTGTCTGTGTAGTCAATGTTGTGCCAGGTGATTCCCTCTGCTTGATACTCCTCCTGAATGAGGCGGGAAAAAACATTTTGGTGAATAAGTTCATTGGTGAAATCATGTCACTCAATTTCACAGTCAGGTCTTTGATGCAAAAATACTTTAAACCATCCAGAATGGATGCAGTTTTTATGGTTTGTGCTAAAATGATGCAGAACTGTACTGTTATCCAAATGTTTGAATAAATAACAGAAACCGGAACTCTGACTCGTCACCCTGATCTCTGAAGGACAGGATAAACTAGCATGAAGTAGCGTGCAACTTTTTTCTTCTTTTAGAGCTGAAGGAATGCTTTGATGAGTCACCATTTAAACAGTCATTATAAACACAGAGCAGAGAAGAGAGTGTTAGCTCGAATCACTGGAGCAAGTCTGCTGACGGTGCGTCATGTGAAAAGATTCAGGGGGTTGCACGGACGAAACAAGACCACTCACCTGCTCCAGATTGAAGATGTGGTGGTTGAAATAATACTGCAGCTGCTCATTTGCATAGTTGATGCAGAACTGCTCAAAGCTGTTGGTCTCAAAGTCCTCAAAGCCAAAAATGTCCAGCACACCAATGGATAGACACTGGAAAATCAGAGCATGAACATCAACTGAAGACTAATAAGGAGCAGGATGATAAATGTGTAACAATCAACACCCCAGAAATACAATGCATTAAAAAAGAAGAGTGTCTGTTTTTGTGTGTTTGTCTTACTGGGATAGATTCCTCCATATCTTTCTTGTTAAGCAGTGCATGATTGATGCGCAGGACGATCCAGTCAAACAAGGCACTGTACAGCGATTTGGCCATGGAGTCTCTGGCTGTGATAGCCTGGTGTGAGAAAGAGGAAATGATGCATCTTTTGACAACGACAATAAACAGAACAGAACAGAAGCAAAGGATCACTTTATACCGCGCTTTGGAATCAGATTACAGTACAACAAAGGCCCGACAGAGGAAAAAGTGAATGGAGGCTTACAGATAAAAGACACAGAGGTAAGAAAACAAAGAGAAAGGGTGTGGAGCACATTAAAGTTCAACCGTACACACTGACAGAAAGTAGAAAATCGACTGTAGGTGTGGTGTCAATAAAGAATCAAAAAGGCACAAAGAAGAAGCAGAAACATAAAACCACTAATTAGTGCGCAGCTGGACAGTATTTAAGTAATGACAGGCTGCAGAGATGTCCTCATGAGGGGTGCCTACCTCAGAGTGACTGTAGGGGAGGATCAGCTTGTCATTGACTGTCACTGTCTTCCTCTTTGTCAGCGCCTCAACCAGCAGCTCCTCTTTGACCTGAGAGGGAACCCACAAAGGTTAATGCTGGCAGTCACAGACACAATGAAGCACTGAGCCACACAAAAACAAGCACACGTTACCTTTAGCAGGTCAGAGAGTGTAGCCAGGACCTCCGGTGGTCCCACATCCAACCCCTCGTCTCTGCCTGTTGACTTCTTCACGTAGGTCACGTTGCCCAGATACAGGATGGCCGAAAGCACAGAAAAGATCCTGTAATACAGTCATAATACAGTCTTGTGACAAACGCTGGAACAATGCCAAAAATTTTTGTGTTATCTGTTTATGCTCCATAACAAGTAAACTAAATAGAAGCATTTTATGGGGCTTCATGTGTACACTGTCTTTGCCGCATTAGCCTATTAGATGCAGCTATTTTCGTGCTGTTGGTGCCCTTGAAAGTCTCTTTGTTGCAGTTTATATTTTTGGTAATGTGACTCATTGCTTGGACCAAAATAACTCCTATTATCATGACTGGACGAAAAGAAATAATGCTTCAGGATTTGATTTTCAACACGGTCCATTTAACATTATTACTCTTTCCTGCATCTCACACACTCAACGTGGAACATGTTTACTGATTTACTTACTGTTTTTTAGTGGCAGGAAGAAAGCCAACCATCTCCATTGCCTGCTGCAGCCTTTCAAAGTCATGACGCAGGTCTTCCTCATCTTCTATCTTAAAGTTTTGCTACAAGGAAAGATAAACAATTGGCAGAAATGTAAAAAGATGAGAAAAAAACAGGAAAAAAACAAAATGGACACAAACGTGTGAAGAAGGGAGGTGAATAAAAAGAAGGGTGAGAAGAGAAAGTGAAAAGGAGAACAAAGATGGCTTCATTAATATGCAGGACACAAGTTGGCAGTAAGCGGGGAGTGTGTATAGCAGCTCATTCAGAAACCTGACAGTCTTCATGAATGCAGGGCCCACTCACAGTGAGTTACTGTGTTACCTTTAAGGTCAAATCACACACATGGGAGCTGTTTATAGGAAATGGATACGCTATAAACTGCTGCATGTTTGGTGCTGTACCTGCTTGAGGTAGAAGTAGTCTTCAGGCGGCAGCAACTTGAACTCCTTCCTCTCCTCCTCAGAAGCTCCCAACAACAGGTAGTAAAACACATGATAGTTCCTGGACAAACAACACTCATCATTCTTAATGCCTGTATACACACAAACTGGACTCACTCCAAGTTATTATTGGTTTAAGATTTCTTCTAAACTGCTCTTCAAAAAGGATAAAATCATTTTTATGTGCAACCATGATTTGTTTGCTTTATTATCTGGTGAGCAGATGTCAGTGGATATGACTTCATGTTTATGGTAACAAATAAGTGTTTGGTGATAAACCAAGAGTCAACAGACTGTAAAAAGCTAATAGAAAGAAGCCAATGAATGAGGCTCTGTGGCTGATATCAGTTTTCCATTTGTGCTAACAGTGGGCAGGTAGGTAGACAGACAGGCAGCAAAGCATTGCTGTAAAAGCAACAGAGTAATGAGTTTCCACACTTATCACTAAGAAACAATGACATCATACAGTAGTCACTCCCTGACTAGACAAGCTAGATGTACTGTCAACAGCAACTGTAGGCTAGGTGATTAATAGTACACTACGCAGGGTGCTAGTAGCCTGAAGGTCATACACTTAAAGTGAAAAGTGACTACATTTCTAAAACTAACCGGGAAAATCTGTACAGGATATGTGAAATAGTAACGCTTCTCCCACTCAAGAACAGCTACAGTATGTTCATACACAACTGATTCGACTAAGCTTCTCAGTGGTAAATTGTGGTTTTACAGACTGACGCCCATGAGTCCTTGTGTGCATCTGTATCTGTATCTTTATCTTGTGTAGGACGAAAGACTCTTCCTGTCTCATCATTTTTATCTACAATCAATATGTAACGGCTTTAACTTACAGTAAACAAATTGTGTGAGTCTCTTACTACACATGAATTCATCTATAACACATACATACTGCTGCAAATCAAATAACAGTGAAGGATTTGCTCACTCCTGTAACACCCTGACTGCATTTTAGGTTGCCAAATATTTGTTTGCAAATTAGTCACACAAGTCAGATGATTAGTCTGGTCATCAGTGAATGTCACAGTGAGTAAGAAAGGCCTGGAATGAAGAGTGAAGCAGACTTTCTCAGGAAAATTACTTTTTCCTTTCTCATTTGTTCCTATAGCAACAGTTCGATGGAGGTCACATTGACATCGTAAAAAGGCAAAACCTATTTTTTTTTAAATGAGCTGTCACATTCAAAGTGTAAAGCTCTACCAGGCGACCAAACTATAGAGTATATATCCATGTTGATGTGGTACCTTATAGACACAGCTAATTCTTCTGTTAACATACATACAATACACAATCAAGCATTCAGGTAGCTAATATATGAATCCACAACGTCTAAACGAAAGAGTACATATATGTAGGTGTTTAAGTGTTTAGGCAGAGAGACATGTTGAGTCTTCAGCTGAACTTTACATTCAAACATCAAAAGCTCTGTTTAAGGTCAGTCGGGGTAATGGGTCAAGACCCCTCCTTTCCCTCCTCACCTCTCATTCTTCTCTCGAGACACCAGACGAGACTTTTCCAAGAGATACTTCTCCACCACAGCCCTACAGGACAGAGCGTAAAGGGGGAGGTCGAAGGGGACAAGGAAAAAGAGGAAGAAGAACATTAAGGGTGAATCACTTAACACTAAAGGTCATACTGCTCTGCCTATGTGCGCATGTGTGGGTTTTCAGGTCATGTGTGAAAGTGGCCTGATAATGAAACATGAGGGGAAGAGCAGGAGGGGAAGTGAGGAAACATGGTCAGAACAATGAATAAGTTAAAGCTTTTTAAAAAAAAAAAGATGAAACGCAACACAAAATGCACAACATAGCAACAAACACACAACAACAACCAGGCAACTTTTTAATATTGTATTGTATAGTATAGCTGCTAAGAGGAGACTGGAAGGCTACTGCAGGAGTAGAGGTATGCTTTGAGACCACTGCAGTCATGAGACATGCAATTGTAAAAGCACTGGTATTCAGCCACTACACCAGGCCAAGGCTATAAAGTTGTCTAAATCAGATTTTATAAGCAAGAGTTGTTTTTTCTATAGCCAGGCAAAAACAACACTGACGCCAGTCCTCATGGCTCACTAAGAATAGAGTAGTGCTGTGAGAAACATGGTACTGACAATCCATTAAACCTGTAGCCAAAACTATAGATGGATCAACTAAGTGCAAACTCATACTTCTACTATATATATATGCTAGGTTGATTTCCTCTTTCCTCTTTCTTGAAATATTTTGCAATGCAACCTTTGCACAAAAAGTTACATTTAAGCTGTAAATGTGTCTCTGCAAATGTGTTTTAATGTTGACAGGACAGAGCGCTTATCAGTAACTGATAAGGACTGAAAACAGGCTCTCCTTTAAACCAGGTCCAGCCAGACGCAGGCATCCAGGACAAGTATAGGCTCAAAAGCTTTTAAAGCATCTATGAATTTATACACAAATGCATTTCATGTAGGCTTTTATTGCTTAATGTCCAGTATTCTAAGTTGTACAGGGAATGGTGAACCTGTTTAACGCCTGAAATTAGACCCAGTGCAAGTAAATGGTGCAGATGTGCAATCTCTCTCGTATTCAGATCATGATACTGTTAATGTTATGTTTGCAAACATATACACTTTGAGCATTTAAACTTGGTCATGAATAAATCTAAAAGGACCACCACAGGAGACAACACAAGAATTTGATGGCTTCCTTTATGTTAGAATGAGCTCTTGTCTGTTCATGTGAACTGATCTGATGAAGAACAGGACATATCTGCAGTCAACCGAGCCCCTTTCAAAAAGTACAGAGGAACCGACTGATGTGTTTGCTACGCAGCATGTCTGTCAGCATGTGCCAAACATGTAAGAGAAGTCTCCACACATACATACAGAAACATACATACAACACATGTTTGTGCTCTGACACACCACCCCCTTTTTACACATCATCTATAGTGTTTGTTCCTTTTCATCGTTCTGTACCATCTTGTTCAGAGCCCAGTGAGGGTGGATTAAAACTGGCAGAGAACCACAGGGAGAGCTTAAAAATATCCCGTCTGTCAGTTAGTCAGCCCGCTCAGAAAGCAGAGCAGAGTGGAACAGCAGCCTTCCCTTTGTTAATCTCCTCTATTGACTGTGTGAATGGCTGCCACTGGAGATGGAGAGATAGACAGGCAGCCTTTGTTAGGTCTTCAGAGCAGAGCTGCGGCATTACTCTGAGTCCAACATTTTCCTGATGTGAAGCAAAAGGCTGCACTAGAACGTAAACTATGCAAAATGTTTTAGTTTGACCACATTCATAGTTTTTGTCCTTGTCTAAGTTGGTTCACTTTGTGGACCAGAAAAGCATCAGCAAGCTAAAATCAACAATCTTGATTGGATTACGGACTCTTCTCAGGATAAGCAATTCAATAGAGCATGATGAGACCTGGAGCCATTAGGGGATAATCAGGTTGGGGATGCCCATTTACTGTGGAGCTGAGCAGCTGTCGCCACAGGCATTTACATGTTTCTAATCAAATTTTTACTTCCAATCCAAAGCTTTTGTATAAACAACAGTGGCAGAAATCTATTAGCCTGTTAGGCTTTAGTCTGAATATCGTGCAGAATATTCTTTGCAGCCCCTCAGTGTTTGACTCCACCACAACTATGGCAGAACATGTTGAAATTTTTTAAGATACTATATTGAGCAGCTGCTCCCCTCTCCTGAAGAAGAATTGAGGAAGTGACACGACCAGACTTTGATGCAGCTCTGAACCAGAGTCTGACTGCTGAGAAAAAGGAAGGACATGCTGGTGGTTGCAAGTTTCAGTCTATGCACACACACAAGACACACACAAGCACACACAAACACACACAAACACACACAAACACATACATATGCACAATGGAGGACCCACATGACCAGTCAAAAAAAGAGCAAAGAGGAAGATGTTGGGCTATAGAGAGGTTGAGGGCCTCGATGACAAGCTACAGGAAGAGGATACAGAACAAAAAAACAATAATTGAAATGTACAGTGTGTTTTTTGTGCTGCAGATCAAGGCAGCAAGGCCCAACTTGGCTTTTTATGAAGTCTTCTTGAGTATGACTGAGAGCAAAGATGCACAGATAATTATACACATACGTGTACCTGCTGCTAATTACTCACCCTCTGACCACTCCACTCTCTAAGTAGTTGACCTGGATGAATTTACCGAAGCGACTGGAGTTGTTGTTGTGGGCTGTCTTGGCATTCCCAAAGGCCTATCAGAAATAACAGGGGAGGACAGAAACACAGGGTGCAGTTAAGAGTATGAAGTCAAAAACATGCTGTAAATTACCAAAGCTAACAATTTCTCAAGATTACAGTAAAATCGGCATTGCCATGTTTCTTCATTTAGACATATCTTTTCAGCAATAAACAAAATTTCAAACACTTTGATGGGAAAAAATTAAGAATCAACTGTTTAGATATTTGCACCGGAAACTTGTGCCTTGGAGACCAAAACAGGCTTGATTTTAAGATTTGAATTTGACACACTGGCTGATCTGCTGTAGTTCCCACTCATGCACCAAAAATTTTTATTCTCATCCAGCTCATTGTTGATGTTATGAAACTAAAATATGACTTCTGCTGAGTTTTAGTCCTTATATGGAAGTGCTATTAGGTACAACACACACTGGGGGTGTACCTTCAAGGCAGCTCATCAATCAAAACCTTCACTGAAATCAACAACAATAAAAACAACACAAAATCACCATAGTAACAAAGAAACAAGAAAGTCAAGGGGTTAAATCTTGCAGCTGAGACTGCAGAAGGGGTATAGACTGTGTGTGCGTGTGCTTGTGTGTTTGTATACAGTATGTTGGGAGTCTACAGTGGGGGTAAGCATCTGCAGCTTGTTGTCCTCTCTTGCCCTCTCTCTCTCTCCCGATCCATCTTTTTTCTTCTCCTTTTTTCCCCTCAGTCAAGACCTTTTCCCTCATTTTCTTTTTCACTTTGTGCACGTGTGTGTTTATGTGTGCATGTGAAAGTGAGAGACAGCATAGGTCAGCAATGATAAATGAGGTTGGGGGTACTGCAGTGTCTGTGTCAAACCGCAGACAGAGACAGAGAGAACCAAAATTTCTCTGCAGGATTTAGGCTGATACTGACCCAGCGAAGGGCATACAAAGCCCAGCCACCATCCCTCCTTGAGGGGCCCTGTTTATTGCATTGATACGGTAACAGAATAGCACTCTTTTTTTTTCATGATGCACATGCTCACATGGTTACAGACAGACACACACGCACACACACTCAACAAAACACCACCGCAGGGGAAGTTGATTCAGTGCATGTCAAATAGGAGCCACATTGTATCCTCCAAAGAAGTTGCAGGGTGAATTTGATACAGTGGTTTTAGAGCTGATTAGAGTTGGGTAGCACACACAACATGTGCCGACCTATCCTTGTTGGGACCTTGCATGGACTTTCAGTCATCCTGGATAACCTAATCCAAACCCTAACGCATACCTTAACTATAAACAGTTCATGCTTAGCCCTAACCTTTAACTGGAACCTCAGAAATTATGCTCACCTGCATTAGTTCTCGGGTTTGGTCCCCATGAGGACAACAAGTCCTGACAAGGTTGGATTTTATACCAGAAAAGTTTCTCAACAGGTAACCGGCACATGTGAAAAAGCATTTTCAGTACTTCTGTAAAACCCACCAGCTACATCTTATGTCTTTTCTTATTTAATTAAAACTATTTTTCTTTTTCACTGATGCAATTTTTGTCCCAGCCTTAATTTTTCAGTGAACTTACCATCAAACTTTAGTGCAGTTTTAAAACCTTCCTGACACCTGAGGGTAGTATGAGGCAAGAGTGGTTGCTTGTTTATGGATGATGAAAGACAAGCAGTTGTCTTCTATCCGTGACCAAAATTATGCTCAGCCTTACCTTAACTTGCACAGACAAGCAACCTACCCACCCACTCACTGGGCCCTTTCTGTGTTGAATGTATGTATGTGTATGGACTAATTTAAACATAGTGGTATTATTTTGCACATCCTGAGATGAACGGATTGAGTGCCAATATGTAACGTACATTTATTTCTAAAGGTTTTGCATGTGTTTACAGTGTAAATTTGCTACTACGTCTGTTCCAGGTTTTGAGGCTCAGTAAGTGTGTAGGGCTCAGTAAATGTGCGCTGGCGATAATACTCCAGCATCTCACTACTCAATGCTGCCCACTGTGCCTAAAACTTTTCTGATCACCTCTACTCCTCGAACCTTGCAGCCAAGAGCAAAAAGCCCTGGGAAATCTTAGCAAAGCCCAGGCTGCTGCACCACGGAGGGAATGCTAAACATGTCACAGCATCTTTTGTATTCAACCTTGCCCATGAGCAGACAATCTGATTTGCCTGAGGGCTCAGCAGGTATGGGGAAACGGGCAGAGAGCTCCCACTTTCATGGAAAAAACGTGGTCTAATTTATGCTCTTATGCAATAAAGGTTGCTCTCAATGAGTTTATGGTAGGAAAACAAGAAAGGGAAAGTGAAAAGGAAATAAAGAAAGCAGGAGACACAAAAGGCAGGGCTATCTGCAGTGTGTACATGTCTGCATGTTGCAGGTGTGTGTATCCAGTGATCAATTCACAACATACATTATCTTAACTGATTCCTTTATTTTGTGAACAAGCTTCTCTTGCAGTCTGTTCCCTGTACATTTCCATTTCAACAGAGCCTGACCTTCCCAAATAAAGTCTCACATCCCCATTCAGTCCCCTCACACACACACATACACAATGCGCACAAACACATATACACAAAAACACATATACACAAACTTCTCCTTACAAACCAAACTAGGGGAGTGTCTCTAAAAAAGCTCAGTTTATGAGTTGTTTGTCTCAACAAGCAAGTGTAACAGATATGAGACAGTAGAAATTATATACTCCATAAAGGTACTTAATGTCAGGTCTAGTAGGTGCTTGCACAAACATGAGTAATCTGCGCAAAGACGCTCTGATGTTCTATACAAGATTAAATGTTTATGGAAACAACAAATCTAAATTTGTTGCTAACTCCCTTTCTGAGTCAACATACTCTCCCAACTCTTAGTTCATTCACTTTGTTAACTGTGATGATATGATAGGAAAGAAAAACAGTTCGTAGCATTCTTTGCACAAGTTTAACATGCATATGAAAAGCAAATTTAAAGAGAGAGAAACTTTTTTTTTGTAATCAGTAGAAACTTAAAGCCAGGCGTTATTGCTATGACACTGCATCCTTTAAAACCATTCAAAAGAGCTTCAGTTAAACGTTTCCACAGGCGCTGCCAAGGCCCTGACACTGACACCTCACTACAGCATGGATACACTCACAAAAGGACTCTAAATAGTCCAACTGCCACAAAGACAGTTCCCACATTCTCAGAGGGCAACGGCAGGGACTAATGCACAAATTCACCAACCTCCTAGATACACATGCTCACTTATTCAGCTTTCTTATTCACCCACAACTATCTCAGTCATGTCCTTTAAGCCCAACTCAACCTTATATACTCTTCAATTACAGGTTTTACTTAAGGACCTAGCAGCAAGGTAATGAACTGTATAATCACTAGTAGCTGCAATGTTGAGAAAAAACACCACTACTTGGTACTTAGTAAGAAAATAATCACTGTTTGTTGTTGTGCATGAATGTTAAAAGTGCTTTGGTGAGATCACATGATGGTGGTGGTGACAAAATATAACCACGTCTGTACAGAGTTCCTCCTGTATTGCTCTGCCTTGCTTCAAGCTCCCACTATATCCTGCCGACTACACTTAAAACCCCTCTAGCTTAACTCAACAGAACTGTTAACAATGAATTGATTCTTTGAGACACAATAACAGCATCAATAGCACTCAGAGGAGCTTCAATTCAACAACAGCTTTCCAGTGAATGCTGTGGTGCATGCATACTGCACCACTTCATGAACTGACTGCACTGAGGTCAGAAACAAGGAGTATGTGTAAACTCTTCGTTCGTTGTCTTGAACAGTGTGACGTGGCACTCTCTGATATAGTGGTAATGGCTTACTATTCATTAAAATAATATAAATGACAATTTCACACTGCAGATCGTTTACACCAAGGGATATCAGTGCTAAGTGATCAGGACATTAATTAATTAATTAATCAATTAATTAAAAGTGAAATCAAATGACAATTGATTACTTGAGTAAAAAGCAAAAATAATGCTTGTTCTTGTATGAAAAATGTGTGATTTCCTGTTTTCCCTGCTACAAATCATGATAAATTTAGAAAAACACATTTATTGATGTTACTTTGGGCTGAGAAATTGAAAAATTTCTCACCATTTTTAATCAACGTTATAACTGATGATGACAATGTTTGGCTGTAGGCCATTTACAGATTTTTACACAGATTGCATATACTTAAATTGTTTGTACAGTTTCTATAAGTATGTTTCATTGTTGAAAACAATTATGATTGTATAAAACATATTATATGAATCATCATACAGCTACAACTAAACTAAAGTGGAACACATTCTATTTTATGTTGGATGACAGCAGAGTGGAAATAAAGTGGTGGTAATAGTGGTTAGGAGAAAAAAAATCTAATTGCTTCAGTATGCAATGGTTGATTGTAACAGATGATCCTTATTATTAGCAAAGGCTGAAAAGCAGATCAGACACTTCCATGCACTAACTTTAAGTTAAAAGCAGGAGATCAACAGAATAATGTAAAATGTAAAGAGAGCTGACTGTTAAGATTCTCCTTGCTATCACAATTACAAAAGCAACATAATACAAAGCCCAGGTGCATAAAAATCAATTTTGAATTTTTAGGGGCATAAAATGCTGATACACACACAAGAGCAAATACTAAATAAACTGACAAAAAATCCAAACAAACCAACAATCTTATTAAAAATGCAAAGAAAAACTCTGTTCAGTCCAATCATAATCCATGTTTATGCCAGAAGGAAACTAAAGCACATAGCTTCTTCTCCGCTACTCATCTACAAAATTTTAGCAATGCTAATTTTTAAGGTGTGCTTAACCTGAACATTATGGACTGCAAAGGCAGGTCAACATCAAAATTATACATCAAGCGTGTTGTCGCAATTGATAACTCCATTACTAAAGATAAGGCTGCACTTTGCTGTGGCAACATGAATTATGCAATAATGTACCAACAAAGTCAGTCAAAATGTAACTTTTCTTGGGCCAGTAAATTTTGGGCAACTGACAAAATTCAGTCTTTCCCTAAAAATGGTAGTGTTGTTTAACTCTTGCAGAGAGTCTTACCAGATCCACACTCTAAAATTAGTTTAGCATTTTCCAAATGAGAAATTAAACTTCTCATTTTCTGTATCTTACACTGCTTCACTTTTCAATTGTTCAATTGCTGTACTTGTAAATAAACCTCTTTGTACACTATTCCATATTTGGTTTCCAAAGCCAGAATGAGCTAGTATGTATTTGTATTTTACATAACATGTGTCATTATACTTCTAATTTATTTAGCAGCAGTTTGCCTCTATAAAAGGTGTTTAAGTCATCTCTTAGGTGTTTGCTGTCTGCCTGGGATGAGAACATCTTTGCTTGGGGCAAAAACAACTTTAAATACCGTATTTCTTCAGTTTTTAAGCAACGGCACTACAAATATGATCTCACTGTACTCTTTTGGGCTGTATGATATGTCCACAGTCCAAGTCTGGATTGAAACATTGGCAGTTGTCAAAAAAAATACCTTTGAAGATCCAGATGTTAGTGCTTAAGAAGTCTATGCAGCAACCATGCATAGAAGCATAAAAAAAAATTTGCAACATAACCACTGACTCGCTGAAGCAAGTCAATCTGCCTCAATATGAAAGCAGAGGACAGACTTTGCAAAACTGATTTATATGTTTCAGTATTTGAAAGCAATTGTAAGAGTTATTATTTGGTCTACCACCTCTATGCATATGAAACAGAAGGTCAAAGAATGAAGATGTAAGAGGTACAAGGTTGAAAAAGTTTGAATAAAGTTTTCAAGAACTAGTTTTGCTCCTCTTGTGGTCTGGTGTTTTACCAGATTGGAGACATTTCAAGCAGCTCCACCCATGTCTAGAAGGGTACCACATCAAACCTTAGCTTGTGGTGTGGTCAGAGTACCATGAATAGACCCTGAAGTGGCCTGCAGTGTGCTGCTACATGTAAGCTGTACTTGGCCAGTGAGGAACAGTATTTTCTAGTCTTCAA
>JAUZTA010000025.1:15106706-15118418 GCA_034780835.1 Ctenochaetus striatus
TATCCTACAATCAAAACATAACTGATATATTGTGTCAGTCAACTCTGTGCAACACAGGAGGGCCCTGTCAGCATTTAGAACAAAGAAGGCTTCAAAGCCTGGCAAAACAAAATAGAGACACCAAAAGAACTACGTAAGAGAGGATCAGCCAGTTAGACCAGTTCATGAGTGAATACCTATTTAGAGCCAACGAGCTGTTCTGCAGGTAGAAGCCTTATTTGCTTAAACTCCTGAAAGAATTAAGGACAATATCTCTCTCATTCATTTCAAGACAAAGGAAGTCAATTTACACAAGTGAATGGAATAGAATATAAAATACAGAGAAGTGGTGCGATAAATTAAAGTAGGACAGCAGCTTTCCTGCATGGTTTCAAGTCGACACAGCAACACAGCAACACAGCACAGTCCAGCACCACAAACGATGATCTCATCTCCTCAAAATGCGTGACCCAGGCCCAGAGACCTCCCCTATAGCTTGAAGATACACACACACACAAACACACAGAGACTAAGAAAATGCACTCAGACACACACACATAATTTCGACCGCTGTAACCTGATCTGCTTTCAGGACAATAAAAGAACCAAACAAAATTCTTGCTTACAAGAAAAAAAAATCCTTTGTTTTGGTTTATCTAAAAAAAGTTCTTTACACTCTAAACATAATGCCTTCACTGGAACTTGTCAGAAAGGAACAAAAAGAAGTAGCGACTTTATAAAAAGAGAAACTGCAGGGAATATAATTTTAGAGGAATTATTGCTTCCTCTGTGAAGTGACTTTTGTTTTATGTCAGCCATCTTATGAGTGTGCTGCAAAAGCTGGCGACTGTTGTCAAAACAGAATCTTTTTACATAAACTAACGAGGGGGATCTCTTAGCTCATAATATTGTGGACAAAATGCTAAAATAAATGTCTCTGCTCATGATTTAATATGTTGGGTAAAACGTAAATTTAGATGCAGTCATACTGGCAGGGGGAAATGTACAGCTGTTCAATGGCCTGGATGATTGACTGACTGGTCACAGATGGAATCCAATTTCCACTTCCTCCGGCAACCAGGCCAGCAGAGACCGAACCCGTCTCCCTGTCTGCCCCTGCAACCACAGCTCTAGCCTATGCTAACACACGCACACGAAAACACTGCATTCTGGGAGTAATGGCAGAGTGGCAGTGTGTCTGCCAAAGGGACCAGAACTCTGCTGATGGAGAGGAAAATCTCTCCATCCCCCCTGCCCCTCCTTCCCTCAATCAGCCGTCCAGAACCAAAGACTCTGACAGACTGACACACATCAAGGGACCAATGTTGTGCTTATTTAAACGCATCTGCAAGCAGCAGCAATTCTGTGAGTGACCTATCCAGTACTGTGTCAGAGAGTAAAGAACGAGCAGAGACGTGAAAGATGATGGATGGACGCACCATGCCTGCAAGTTGTTGTGGCAGCTCACCCTGTATTCATGCCACTAAGTCTTAAGCCAATAACTTGTGGCCAATTCCCTCTGCTTAATTTTGTTCTGTTCCAAAGTATTGCATGTTTCACTGATGTTACTTCTACAAATAAAGGGGATTTTACTTTTCAGCACCATTTTTTAACTTGGAATAAACCACATTCCACATACAGCTTTTCTGGCTCAAGGTCTATTTTCAGCCACATTACAGCAAAATAAAACAGAAAAATATGAAGAGTAGATTTACTTCTAGATCAGGACTGAAAGTAATTAGTTCCCCACACCAAGGAGGCTATTGAACCGAAACTGAAATACTTATATTTCTGCTTTTTATCAAAATGTTTTTCAGGTGATTGTGCAGAGATGGGGGTTTCTCAGTCTTATATGCTGCCTCAGGCAGAACTTCATTTTATCTCTTTCCATCTCTACTCCTTTTATACATCTCAAATCACAAACACACATCCAGATTACATTGCTGACTGGAAGCACTCTTAAACTGTATATGACCCGAGGACACACACTTTTTAAGCCACCAATTACAGCACACACAACAACATACATCCACACAAAATTAGTGTTAATTCAGCTGAGCTGTAGGGAGGTCTGACAGTGTACAGTGTTGGTATGGGCATAGTTAAACTTTTAGCGATGAAGGACTAAGCATTTAAGAAAAATTGATTATTTGTTGACAAAATATCTCTCCTTGTGCCAGCATTGAGCCTATAGATTGAGCACTAGTTAATTTTAATAGATTGTTTCATGATTCAAAGTTCAGGAAATAAAAAAAACAAACCAACAGAATCACGATTTGTATGGGTTATTAATTTTTTCCCACCCCTACTGAAAATGACTTGACAACAATAACCCTGCTTGAGGTCTGACAGGGGGGTAAATTCTTCCATATGTGAAAGTGGAGGAGACCCTGTTTCTCATTACAGGCGTGAAAAATAAACAAAATGAAGTCGACTCTGTTCTCTGCCACGTAGCTGAGGGATTTAACTCAAGCAAAAACAATTCTGTGTGATAACTTACATTTCATGATGCAACCATTTTTTGTTTAACAATATAAAAGCTAACAGATGTCTTATTGTCTGCATATGTGCCTCTTTTGTCACCAAACACAGAGAAAACTGTAGTTTAAAATGAACTTGACTATTCAACTGTCAGCAGCATTTGAGGCCTGAGCAGCTTTACAGACAGAAGCATTCACTCATTGAAGACACCTATAAAGTATCTGTTTCTCAGTGCCTCATATACAAAATTATATAATACACTTGTTTAAAAAATATACCCACATTTGACAGGACAGGGCAAATAAAAATGACTAGATAAGTATGTATTTATTTGGTTCTCTAAAAATACGCATTTTAAATGTGAATGCAGTTGTGAGGAGAGACGGTTATTGTGGTGCTGTGTTTTGTTACCACTGCTTTTTCCTGTGCATAATAAGGACATATCATTTCAGTCAATCAGACGACTATGCTTGCAAGATGCTCTATGTCTGACTCCACAAGACACAGTTTTACAGACTGTAAATCAATCCAGAGCCAGTTCTGAACACTGTAGACCAACATAATCAACAGCTGTCCCTACACAAATATTTCAAAAGAAGTAGCACAAAAAAAATATTTATTGAGTGTTCACAATGTAATGATAGGCATTCTCCCACTAGCTATCAAAATCAAAAAAGTACATAAAGCCTTGTGTTATCAGTTTTGCTTTAGTTATGGTTCATTCTGTCCTGTCAGCGTTGCACAGAGCAAGTCAGAACAAGCACCTAATTTCTCAGAGAGCAGAAAGCAGGAAGAGAAGCACAGTCACCTGACTGAGATTACAACAAATACCAGGTTTTGGTGAACAACAGCTCCAAAAGTTCTTTCTTTTTTTTAAAATTACAAGCAGAACCCATGAGACCAAAAATAAGCACTTTCATTTTAAACACAATCAAAGATGTGATCCTTTGCTGAAAACTAGGTAGAAATAGAAAACCAGCAAACAGCATGATCTTGTTCAGATTCCCACAGCATTTTCATTAGCAAGAGGCCCCATAAAGGTTTAATAAAGTAACTTCCCCTCCTCTTTTTCATTTCTTCTTTCTGCATTAACTGTAACCTTTATGTTAAAGTTTTTTACATTGCACACACACACACACACATACAGCCATATGCCTCATTGGTTCAGCCCACGCATGTAGGTCCAGTGGAGTCACAGCCTGAAAATACATTTGCTTACTGCTGCACAGGATTTGATACTTTCGTGGAATGTTTTATCATTTAGAACCACTGAACTGGAGACAATCATAGTCCCACAATATAATCTAAAAATATAACTCAGTGCATGTAACATTCTGTAATCTGTTATGTGCTTTTAAATGCCATAGCAACATGATGAGTCACCTTTGATGAAGCACTGTCATAGCTGAATGTGACTTAATCAGCAGAGCAGTGCAATACACACCTAACTGTAGCCAGAGCAGAAGAGAAATGTGATTTCCTAAAACAGATCATCTGTGATATTAAATGATTTGTGAATGAAGGTGCTGACACAGGACAAGAACAAACTCACCTGTTTCACTATCACAACATACAGACTGTTTTATTCTTTTCTTTATTTTATCCTTATATGGCCTGACTCTGGCTCTTAAACCACAGATTTTATCTCACTTTTCACCTCTCTCCTCACTAGAAGTGACTAATTGACTTACTTCCTCAGCTAGAGGAGGTCACTAGGCTCTGTCTAGAAGCAAAAGTGGGTTACGGTAGTTTACAAGTACTTGCATTTTTTAGAGGAAAAAAACTCAGCTGTTTGTTAATAAAATGACCATTAGAGCAGAAAAAGGCAAAAAAACCCCCCAAAAAACAGATCCAGTCTTGCTGCCACATATATTACGAACTTACCTCCAGGACCGGTCCAGCTCCCAGTATGGTCCTCTCCACCCCGCTGGCATAGCCCTTCTGGCTGAGTGCAGTCAGACAGTGGATTAGGAAGTTGGTACTCTGGGTCTTGCCTGAACCACTTTCCCCAGAGATGACAATGCACTGGTTTACCCTCTTCCTGAGCATTGCATAGTAGGCCACATCTGCGATAGCAAAAATATGAGGCTCCAGTTTGCCCAGCTGGTGGTTCTCATACATCTTGACATATTTAGGGTTGTAGATCGGCAGGAACTTAAAGGGGTTGATAGCGATGAGGATGCTGCCCGCATAGGTGTAGATTTTTTTCTTGTAAAAGCGTGTGCGCAGGTTGTTTAATATGCTGTCCTCACTGAGGACGGGGAGGTTGCAGAGGTCTGCAAAATCGTCCTGTGGAGGGGGAAGGAAGCCCCTAGCTGCTAGCCGTTGTGCCTCCTGCTCCTTAGTCACAGGCGGGAGGTGAACATAATGGATTGTTCCATCATGGTTCCTCTCCTGGAAAAATATAGAAAATAAATAGAAGAAAGGTTGAATTAGCTCAACTTTGTATTGCTGAGTTTGACATAGTATTATTTTCTCAGTGCATCACATCAGCGAAGTCTGATTGCAAAGTAAACTGTGTGACTTCAACTCTACCTGTAGTAAGAAGTAAAAGCCAAGGCTCTGAGGATGCTGCTCCTGGGCTTTCCGAGGCCACAGCAGGAATCTCTGTGCAGGCAGGTCTCCAGCCTCTAGCACCCACTCTTCCCCACCACATTCCTTCACCTCTGCCAGCACATACATGCGGCCAGGGTCCAGCCCCAGTGCCGTGGCAGCGTCCGAGATCACTGAAGCTGCTGTTGCATCCTTCTGCACTCTGTTGAGTAAATAAAGGGTATTATTAACTTCCATTAAGGCTGGATCACAGTAGTATTTCCAACACATCACAACTTAACTTTAACTTTTGATGGTACATTTCTAGTTATAATTCAACAGCACAGTCACCTCAGGTTGCAGCAGGTGGTGGACTGGGCAGCCAGCCGAGGGTAGATCTGGAGCAGGTACGATCGACCATCTTGATCATTAGGGCTAGCTGGCCCACCTCCCCCCCCTCCTCCACCTGCGTTCGTTGCCATGGTGGCAGCGCCATCTCTGACACTCATCCTGAGCCAGGGGGAGTGGCCTCAGCATGCCGTACCAACTGCTTCCCTCTCACCACACAGCACCTGAGAATTAAAGGTTAATCGATCAGTTATAATTCTCTTAACTTTATACAGAAACACTGATAATGCTGCCTAATTATTTCCCATATCAACACTTAGACATTATTAAAGGAGGTTATTCAGGGCCACAGCAGAGTAGTTACATTGTATGGGATGAGAGAGAGAGGACTGACTCTCAAAACAACAATTAGCCATTCTATTCCAATAAACACTAAGTACTTGTATAATGCCAGCAGAACCTGTAAGACATCCCAGATACAGATTAGAACAAGAAATAATTCCAATATAAAGCAATTCAGCTTTCTAAAAAACCAAACATTGCGTCACTGCAGCACTGAGCAAGCATTTAAAAATGCAAACAAAGCCAGTTCATTTTTAAACAACGTCTCAAATCCCCATTGGAAGCTTATCCTTCCATAAAAATTCTAAATTGTGGACATGATGCAGATCTGCAGCAGCAGCATTTCTTGAACTGACCTTAAAAAAAGTCCATACAATTAAATGTTACAATTTATTTTACGTGATTATTGAAAACAATTCATTTTTGAGGTGAGTGTTGAATTCAGTCATTAACTTGCCCAGACCTCTACGTTAGTAATCAGTGGTTTGTCATGAAAACATGTTAAAACTCTGATGCAAAAATAAAAAAAGCATCCCAAGAAAAATATCATTATCTTATACCAATGTTTGCCAATCACCACTGAGATATCAGAAGAGAGATCAAGTGAAAAATCACATACTGAAAGGTGAGTAAACCATTGACAGAATTTAAAGTTGCAGAATAGCTAGGTTAAGTGCTACTTCATCAATCAAATATGGCTCTAAGTTAGGCCATAATCACATGACTATCACCAGTGTCACTAAATGAAAAACTGAAACAAAGAATATTATAGAAATAGCAACAACACTACATGTAACGTACCTTTGACTAACAAATCTAGATTGAAACAAACCGTGAGAATATTTGCTGTCTAATGTCTGAGAGGAGACTTAAGAGTGAACAGAGTGAATTTTACTAGTTTGTGGTTTTCCCGGCATCTGAAAATACACCTTGGTCAGAGTACATAAAACAAATTAAACTATACTCTATACTTCCATTACAACATAATAAAGAGAATAATACTCCTACTGCTCTAGAGAGCACGAATCTACATGTGCATCAGTGTGGCAAAGACTCAAATTTGATAACACTGCTGCGCATTGTTATCACATCACATGTAAATAGCTTTGCCACTGAAACTTTACCATATGTTGCAGCTGCAGAGGCTGCACAGATACTGAACCCTTCCGCTCTATCGCAACAACCAAAACAGAAATACAGAGAACACTTAAACCTCAAATGGTGTAATGACTGCACATTACTCACTCTCACAGTCAAGACACCTACAGTGATGCATGTCATAGAACTTGGTGGCAGGATGAAGAGTGTAGAAACTTTTCCCCACAACAACTAATCTCTCCATCCACAGTAACTCAATATTCATTGCCTGGCAAGGTCCCAACACCAAAGTTCTTACAATATCACAGAGCTTTGAGCAGACGATTAACTGAGAACAAAGAAGAGGTTTGTTCAGTCCTTACTACGGATATCACTGATTTCCTAGTCGAGGTGAAGCTGCCTTGAAGATGTATCAGGGTCTTTTATTAACTTAACCACAATAAACTAAGAGGGCAGAACACATTCCCCACTGATGTATCACATGACTGGCATCCACACCACAAAACTCTCTGGAGTCAAGAAGCAGCAAATCTTTGAGAATCCAGTCATTTAACAGCAGCACTGTTTAAAGAGTGTGTAAAAGATTAACAATAAAGGGCTAGTACTTTTCAGGTCTTGAATCATCCAATCAGCATTCATAGTTTCTAGTTGATGGTGTATTAGTCTTTAAAACCAGAAAATGAGTTTTCAACAATAATAAAAAACATTCATATGTTCATACATCCCTTCAAAGCACGTGATTTTTTTTTGTTTTAAGGTATAAACAGCCATTACATGTTGTACTGTACAACTTGGGCATGTTTTACATCATGCTGAACTTTTAGTGACATCACAAGTTTGTGCTACATGTTTTTTTATATTCTTTAAAATTTAGGCTTAAATACAAAATATATTTCTCCCGATAACACACAGCCTTCTACACATCAAGGCTGTATCTGTAGTGCTGAACTGTACCTCTTCACTGAGTAGCTAGCTGGAGGGGACATGTTCTATTTTTTATTAATGTATATAGTGGAGAAAAATCACTCAAACCAGTGTAGTCTGGTGAGTGCAAAGTTCAGTCAGAGGCTGAACTTAAAACAAATACACTGATATACACATAAGCCTTGGTGTCAAGTATGAAAAGATGGTATTTGGTACAGTCCTACTTTATTTAGAAGGAGAACTGTTGGACACATTTATATGAATGGAGTAGTTTTCCACAGCACAATCTACTTTTTACTGTCAGTAGAAAATAATGTAGGACCAACACTACTCTGTAATTAGCACTCAAGTCATTGTTCAATCATACTTGTTTGTACAACTGCAAGGTCACTTCACCCTACACTCAAATTACTGACAGTTGCTGTGGTTACTTTGCCAGACTGACACAATGACAGGTTCTCATCATCACTGTTGAAAAGAATACCTGGTCAACATTATCCACTCATTTAAGTCAACTTTCTGAAGTTATGCTGAGGTATTTCAGTACAAATGAATATGATCTAGGTTAAGGCTGTCTGTGACCAAAATGAATGTAGAATAATGATCTATAGTCAAGTGTGAATCACATAGACAGCAGCTGGGTAAAGTTTGGTTCAATAATGGATCATGTAGCATGTCTTTGCATCAGTAATGCATCCTGTGTAAACTGTAGGGCCCCTATGGGGAAACAGGAACCTGTTTTAAATCACTGTATGGCAAGCAGACAGCACTACTTTGGTAACTTGATCTGGGGTCCAGTCCTGTAAGTACCAAGTAGTACAGTTTATCACTTTTATCATTCAAGCAGAGACAGTTTATTTTCTCAACCTAGAAACATGAAATGTTATAGTCCGAAATATGCCCCAAAAAGCAGGCCAAGGGAAAAAGCAACTCACAGATGTCTGCATGTATTTTGAAATCAAGTTCTCTATTCCTCCATTACAAAATTTGTTTTCACTGAAACTTTCCATTGACTGATATAAACAACTGAGCTCATGCATTCTCTGGAGTTATTATAAATAATACATACTGGAATACTAAGTAGCCTTTTTTACAAATTAGCTGCTTAGCTCAGGTAAGTGGATAGCTCTTTGTAATTGTGAAATATAATGTAATTGTTGACAGATTAGCCTACATTATGTCTCCTCTGCTGCTTAACCATAGAACTTTTGATAATTAAAAGAATAATCACATCCAATATTGCCCATTTATCATTAAGGCCACTCAGGCAATGCTGCAATACGCTTTGTGGTGATGTCTCACATTGCTCATTTTATATTATAACTGTATCTATTATGATCACTATGATCTCAGAGATCTGAGTACTTAATTTAGTTCTTTTAATGTTTTACATGGCTAGGATGACAATAAAGAATCCTTTAATTTAATTCCTTTTCACATCTGCAGAAAGAATTAACACCTCTGCTACACTAACTAAAGATAAAAAACCATATTAGATAGCACTCCTAGTAAGCGGGTGGCTGTATTTATACAATAATATCGTTTAGTTGCCTTAACTAATCATTTTGCATTGTTCAGACCAGGTGTCCCACTATGAAGCAGAACAGAA
The DNA here is from genome assembly GCA_034780835.1 of Ctenochaetus striatus. Lineage (NCBI taxonomy): Eukaryota > Metazoa > Chordata > Actinopteri > Acanthuriformes > Acanthuridae > Ctenochaetus > Ctenochaetus striatus. The sequence goes on from JAUZTA010000025.1 coordinate 15,116,020, forward strand.
CAGATTCAGCCTCTGTTTATACATATGCAAAAAAATTTAAAAAAAAAATAGGAATCTGTCATTTAATTCATGCAAAAAGACGAAGACCACTATATACTATGACAGGCCAAAAACAAAATTTCAATGGCAAAGACACATTTCCTAACAACCCCAACTGTGGAATCATTTAGGTCACAGTTGAGAATTGGAGCAAAAATAGAGCAACGTGAGACTCATGAGTTTGTGCATTTGCCAGGATAGCTGACCACAGTCCCAGAAACATGCGAGCCTGTAAAATGCCAAGGCATGCAAAACTGCAGAGACCACAAAAGACGGCATCATCATTATCCTCCATCATAGGCCCTTTCTGGTTTAAGTCTGTCACTTTAACTCCTGAGCTGCTCTCAACTAGTTTCAAAAGAAATGACATAAAGCTACAGAATCTATGTAAAAGATGTAAATTATTTAATCTCAGTTTGTGTGAAGAAGAAAAGCAGGGAAAAAAAGGTGGTGACACTGAGTAAGCTGAATAGAGAAAGGAGAGGAAGGCAGGAGGAGACAGAGAGATGCAATGGTAAACATCTAAAAAGTAAGATAAAAAACAGAGAAGTCCCAGAGGACAATCAGAGACGACAGAGGCTTTGAGATAATGCAGCTTCCTCCCTGTGGAGGAGATCCTCTGCAAGGATGCCCAGCATTCCACAGATAAGACCTAGGGTTGTCTACTTTCAGGCTTAGCCTGGCACTTTAGCTGCTTACTTTGGGTTGATGGAAAGACACCAGAGCACAGGACTACAGCTGAGGGTACAGTGGCTCTTCAGCTGCTTACTGTGAGCAGGAGGATGCATTAACAACTAACAAGCTCCTTAAACCAGACATTTTTGTGAAAGCAGTACTATTCATCCCCACTTGAGTCATTCACCTCAGCCCACCTACACCTCAGCCCACCTACACCCTTATCCAGAAGAGATAGCAGGCTTGCAATGCATAAATTCCAATGTACATTCATCAGTGAGCTAATAAAAATTTGGTCTACATATGAAAAAGTTATTCAGCTATTTAGTCAACAACAGAATATTTATAATTTTTGATGATAACTGAAAAATTGGGTTACAATTTTTTGTCATTCAGTTTTTAGTTTGAGGTCCTCCTAAATATAATTTTCTTAGACTACACACGATTATGTGTGGATGGCTCAGCTGATCCCATGTCACACAAAAACTATGTGAGACTGTTATCTGGAGTTCAGCATTTCATTTAGCTGTTCTTTTAACACTGAAAGTTATGGTCCCTTTATATGCTATAATTCTGACAGGCACAATTTTAAAAAAACCATAGTGTGGACAGTCATTGAAAAGTGAGTGGTGTGCATGCATTTAGAAGCAATAAAGAACAATAAACATCCCTCTGCAAAACTGAACTACAAAAGAAAACCCAAAAAACAATGGCTGCCTAAAACAATGGCTGCCTAAAATAAGTGCTCTTTCAACGTCATTATATCCAGAGCTGATGGCAGCAGTAAGAACTGGAGTTGTTTGACAGTCACTTCCAGAAGTGAAATATGTAAACCGACCATGTCTTACTCACAGTCGCTCAACTTGTACTCTGTCCTCTTAACCCACCTTCACAGAAAAGCTCCACCCAGAGAGGAAGAAGGAAGAGGAGGAGCAGTAGTAAGTCTACAGTGCAAATTAGTGGAGAGTGAAAAGAAATATTTTGCCTTTATATGGCCAGTTGTTGTAGTGTTTATGATCTCACTTGAAGATGTGTAAAAGCCTTGTGCTATATGCTTTAGACTGTGCAACAGACAGTAAATTTTCTTCTTAATGGACCACACAAGGCTGACACACACTCACTCTCAAATATACTTGTACTATAAAGACTGTATAAACAAAGCAGCCAGTCAGTGCTGAGACACCACCAGCTGACTCTATGATCTGGCAGGAAGTGAGTGACCCAGTGACACATACAACGTTGATGAACTTAGCTGGCTTTCTCACTCCTCCTGTCTCCCATTTGCTGCACACCTCCCACTCTGATACTTACATGTACACAAAGAGGTGGACCGAAAAGGAAGTTATGAAGTCAGCAGTGTGTGAGGACCAAAGATATTGTGACTCCCAGCATTTCTCTTCAGCGTCACAGAAGAATGCCTGATAAATCTCGTGAGTCAGAATACAAGAAGCCGAGCCCCTATCACAGATGTAACCAGTTGCAACTTGACAGCAGTTACAGAACCCAGAGGGCTGTTACTTAAACTTAAGAAGTGAAATCTTGAAAATCTAACTCAAAGTTGGAATGCCAACACTAGTCACTGAGGTTTTGTGAGACTATAGTGGATAGACTGTGATCCATTTAGGGGTATGGTGGCATGCTCTCTGGGACAAAATTTTTGAACATTTTAAAGTTAATATAATCCC
>JAUZTA010000025.1:15120935-15131873 GCA_034780835.1 Ctenochaetus striatus
CCCCTTCAAAACGGGGGCTTGGTATTCAGAACCACAACAAAACTCAAGTTGGCCGGCTTTCTGTCACAACACATTACCTTAACTGTGATGAATAATGCTAATCAATTGTAACACGGTCGTCTGAGTGCACTCCATTGATCTGCCACTCCCAATATCATGTGTCTGAGTCATGTATTGACCAACTGAAGCGGGTCACTGTTCATTTGACATCCCTTGGAGGTAGGTATGACCCCACATCACATACACATCATTTTAAAGTCAACTGGGGCGGGCAAACATCATCAGCTGGGTCTGGTTACAAACATACAGGACACCCTACTTTAAAACAACAGCATGAAAGCTTTTTCCATTGTTGCTTGAGGCACTCCAACACAAGTTTTAGCCACAGCTTTATGAACTCCTAATTTATGTACATTTCACAGTAGGTCAGTAATCCAAAAAAGGCCTAGGTTCTACTCCCCCATGCTTCACCACTAGCTCATCTCAGCTGTACCACCGTGTTTTTAACTGTGTCCTTAACTGTGCCCCTTTCCCTCCAACCCTCCTGTCATACCACTGTCAGAGAATCTCCCCCACTGCTACCCTCCAATGTTTCCCCCCTTGACCCCCTGCTGATCAGCCCCCTCTGCTCCCCACTGCCTAACATTTGGCACTGCTGCTTTAACTGAGTCCAGATGCCACACTGAGGAGAGGAGAGTGGAGGAGAGGCTTAGTCTGGAGGGAACTCCGCTTATGAGAACTCATGTCCTGGTAAATTTGATTTATATATTAAGCTTGTTTGTTATTTAATCAATAAACCAAACGGACCTAAGGGCAAGCACCACTGAGTGGAGTCAAAAGACATACACAACAAATACGAATGAGACACAGAATATAACAGGGGAATTGTATTTCATCACACCACTCAAAACATATCGCATAGAGCACAGTGAAGCTAACATGCAAATATACATGCAAATTCTCCTCAGATAATATTGCAGGTTTGCATAGTCTAAAGTACCAACATTCCTTCATCCTTAAGGATAATACTGGGATGAGATGATGTATAGCAGCCAAGATGGTGTAGAGGAATGTATATTTTCAATCAATCTGATGAGATGAAACTCTAGATCTAAAACAGCAGTGTCCACATGAAATGTGGACACAATCAGAGTCAGGCCATAGCATGTCTCACTTAATGCAACACAGAAGGTTCTGCTTAGTCTGATTGGCTATTCTGGGATTCCACGCTGGTTGGTGGTGACAGGGAATTCCGGAGAGTTTTCCGGTCCAGTCATCTCTGCCATGTTGTTCTAATGGACTAGTGTTGATCAGTGGTGGACATATGCAGTACAATTATGACATGTAAGACACTGGTATGTTATTTCATAAATTCGGTGGGGGGGGGCAAAATAAAACAAACACAAATACAATATAATATAATGTAATCTTCCCAAAAATTTTATTTGAATAGTGTCTAAGAGTTGTTAATTGTTCATAAGAATTCTTGAGATTTTACTTGGCTTTTTTGCTAAAACTCTAAACACCAAAATGGGTAATTGCAGATCATGCAATGGTTCAATATTCTTTAGGGCAGAGGCAACTGTACCTGTTTGCCCTGCGCAGATGTTTATGTTATTGTGTCCAGCTGTTTAAGAAAAAAGATACATGGTCCTTCTACCATAAAAAAGACCAGGCTAAATAAATATGAATACTTGCACCTTTATTTAATTCAGGTGCATTTGATATTATCAACAACAGCGGCTCAGCACGGTCTCATGATACGGAAACACTTCCTTTCCTTTCAGCATAATGAACAACAAGCACAAACACACACAAACATATACTTTGTTGTCTGGAGATGTGGAGCAGCTGCAGGCAGCAATCAGGAAGAGAAGAAAAGGAAGCAAAGGGAAAAAAGCAGACAGAGGGGATTATTGTGCACGCTCACTCATGTGGGCTTCCCTGCTTTAATAAAACTTCCCAAACACATGACCCAATTATAGCACCAAAATAGTCCCTGCACTGCACCAAGTTCATATTCATTTAAAATCCCCTGCCATTATAGCCAGTTAATGATATCAACACACAGACAAAAACACACAGACACACACAAACTCTTTCTTTATATCTTAGGGGGAAATTGTCAAGGAAACAGGGTATAATGCCCAAATCTTGATTTCAAAACAGCTTCTGTTTGTTAGCATACGTCAAGGTAGCAGAAAAAAAATCTTGTCCATCCAGCAAACACAAGCTAAACAATCTGCTATATCTGCTATCAATGACACTGTGTATACGGATGGGTGGCTTGAAGCAGAGTCAAAGTCATCCTCTGCCAAGTGAAAAATACCACAGTGTAAGCAATATTACTCATTCCTCATTTCATTCATGTTTTGATCTTAGCTTGAACTCAATAGCAGGGCAAAAAGAAGCAGGCAGGCTAAAAAAAGACCATGTAATCATGGCTATGCAATGAAGGGGAGAACAAAGGGGAAAAAGGTGTAATCTCAGACATTCTACAATAGATTTTATTCCCTGTGGTGTGTCCTGATGATGTTTGGGTGGCCAGGCAGATTCACACACGAACTTGTTGATGATAAGCATCTTAGGAGGGATAATGTCATTCTAACATCCAGGCCTAGGCTGACCATTTTTCTAAAGCTACTGGACAGAAACAACAGTAGTGAAGAACAAATATGATGCAGTGCAATGTTATATGCCAGTAAAAAGACAACTAAGCTAACATTACTGTTTCCAGGCATAACATTTTCTCCTTCTGTCCCTTCTTTTCCTCTCAACAGACCTCATCATGTCTCTAATACTCCCTGCTCTCCCATCTAGGCAGACATCCTTTATGATTTCTGTCAGGTGAAATGTAACTTACATATGGAGTAGTCATTCGTCAGTGACCAGAGTCAAACTGTACAGTAAAAATAGAGCAAAAACAAACAGAACAGAGCAGAGCCCAGCCAGTACAGAGCACATAGCCAAGGTCAACTGTTCCTGCTCCATCTCTCCTTCCTTCAGTCCTCAACTTGTTTCTTTCTTTCCATGTCTTTCCCCCATCTGTGCCTCCCTTGTCTGTACCCTTTTTTGCTTTGCTTTTTCTCTTTTACTTCTCTTGTCACTCTTCACAGCCTTTAAGGCATCCATGGTTAGACTGAGTTGCAGTTTGCAAACCGGGACAGATTTCAGCCCTAATGTTAAACAGAAAGTGCTACATATTCTCAGAACAAGTGACTTAATATGTTTGTACTCAAAATGTACATCAAGGAATAACATATATCACAATTAAACATAGAGGGGGAAAAGGCATTCACATACATTATGTGTTGTTTTGTTTTTAAGCCTCATATGCTTATGTTAATGGATATGTTTGGTTTACATTCACACAAATATTTATATTAAACCACAGTTAAGGTTATATGCAAGGAAAGTGTATTTAAAAACAAAATGATTATAACAGAAACATTTTGTGATGTACTCCAGCTTTACTCTCCAGTTTGAAATTCAAACTGACTTATGTAGACACACACCAAGAATTAATCACAATGACAAATGTAATGAGATTTTAGTGGTGCTATGTGGACCATGTGTGCATGGGACACTGCACCGCCTCTGCTAATGTCCACTTTAACACACTGGCTTGCTTCTGCCCTGGGACATAAAATGGGAATGGTTTCTCAACTCTGCTGCATTGCCTGGCTGTGTATATTCATTTTTTCCTCAGTTCATTTCAAAAGGAGTGAGTAAGGAATGACGTTGGAGTTTATTTCCTCAGACTTGTCCATAACTTTTAATTCAAATGCACAGTCCAACCAAATGTGCCAATATACTCATGCTCATACTCATTTCATTCCCTTTGTGGAGTTTGAGGATTTAAGATGTATTCTCCAGTCTCCTTCCTCTCCATATTTGCATCTCTACAACATGATGTGTGGGAAAAATGCATGGTGTTATAAACAGCTTGAACTTCAACTTTCCAGTTCATTACACAGTATTCATGCCGTGTGCATACTTATCTCCACAACACATGCAGGGGTACATGTTTTCATAATGTACATAATAACTGTAATGCGTTGTATACACTGAAACAACCAAAATTACTCAAAAGTATATAAATACAGCAATTCACCAAGTTAAGCAGGTGAGATATGGTAGATAATTAAGTCAAATTTAATGTATAAAAATTGCAAAACCCTCTGTTTTTCCCCAGATCTATATATTTTTTTAACAACAAGAAGTGACTGCCATGTCATTTTCATAAACATATGTAATTATCAATTACAGAATACATTCATGACAATGTATCTACTAAGCTCTCAGTGGCTATGCCTAATGGTCCTGTTATGACAATCATCCTAAAACCTGGAATAAGGTCCAAAGTAACAGTAAATAGAGTCTTAGGGTGTGCCCTCTCTCTGCCCATAATCCAGAGCCAAGGGACATCATCATTGACCACAGAGGATGGAGGGGGAGGTTATAGCACTCACCATAGCCATTAACTAGTCAGTCAATCTGTATTCAAACACACTGTCAGCAGTCTCATCTCTGAGGGTGACCACTGCAGCTATGGGGGCAGGGAGCGAGTGAGAGAGAGGTTTCAACTCAATACATAACCGCTGAAATCTGAGTTACATGCAAACATTGGAATATAGAGTTTTTATAAAAGGTTGCGATGCTGTCGACCAATAGTGATACAAATGCACTGAACATGCAAAACTTCTACAAAAAACAACAAAGTCGTTAGTTGAGAAAAAAAATATCAGCAAATGTCATATATTGGACAGTTGAACAAATATGTGTTTCTGTAGCTGAAATGTTTTTGTTTGGTGGCCCCCGTGTGGCTACTGCTCAGTTTTGGCTGCCAAGTTGCAACCTCCCACTGGGAGATCTCCATTCACATGTGTTTCTGCTTGAACTGAAGCCAATGCATCAGCATCACTAACAGGGAGTAACTAATACCCCCTCACGTCAAAAAGGATAACTATCTCTTCAGTATGAACAGCTAAAAAAGCTAAAATTCTTTGAAAATTAGGGCTGCTTAGCTGCTTGTAGTACAAATGGTAAAACTGTGTCACTGAAGGTATTGTTAGCCCTACAGTCCATTTAATCCATCCATTAAGGTGTGATGAAAACCAGGTAATGTAAATACTGTGGAGGGTCATTTTCCAAAAGAGAGTAACAATAAAGTTGCCATATGTAGATTTTAACCTAAACGCCATATGAAATCAGTGTGCTGAAGGGGCCTGAAAGTGGTAAAAATATGTCTTCCATGACCTTGACAGACCACTTCTCACTTCATCGTGGAAAATTCTTGAGTTGTGTATTTTGCATGGCTTATAACTGTGCCTATAATCAGAATCTAAACAGGCAGATCAGGTATAATTATTATGATCACAATCAAGCTTTGATCTCAATTACCTTGACTTCATGTGTTTGGAGCCCGCAATGATGGCTGAGTGAAGACTAGGGCACAACAAACAAACGCACTGCAACTAGGCCATTCCTAAATAGTCTGTCTGCCTTTTCCTCACTTATACCCTATCATTACTGCTGGGTCTATTTATAAAACCCATAAATTCAGCTTGCCACACTGACAGAGCCAAGTTACCAAGGAGTTTGTGGAATTGATGACTTTAAAACCTCACTCTCGTTCTCTTTACCTCTTCTTGTCCACTCACACAGCCATCCTTGCTCGCTCACAAACTTTCTTTTGCCTGCACTCTCCATCTGGTCCAGTTCTCTGCAAATACAGGTCAATGCAAATCCGCCTGCAAAGCTCGGTTAGCAGCTTTGTATAGAAAGCTAGGCTATTTTTCTGCCACAGAAAGGCAGACCCTGGAGCATTCCTCTCACTTTATAGCACAAAGCACTAACACACTGTATGTACAAAAAACCATACATGTATGCACACATACTGGTGTCCCATTTCTCCTTTCTGACCTCCTTTTCTCCATTCATCCCATTCATTTTCTCTCTTCTTAAATCTACCCAGCTCGTTTTACTAAGTGAACAGGTAACTTTGACAAAGACTTATCCAGTTTATACCCATTGCAGCCTATTTCAATCAGCTGTCAATATCTGCAATGAAAAGATTTGGAGATCAAGCTTTTTCAACGAATAAACAATAGAAGATCTTGGAACTTGCTCTCCTAACACTGTAATGCAAGCGCCTGTGCCAGCCTAATAGGTTTAAATCAGGCAGAATGACATCCAATACAGCCCATTCAAGTGTTCTTGAGCAGTAGTGTAAGTAAGAGTGATACAAACAGCTTCCTGATGTGCACACAGGTAACAGAAACACAAGCCTCTACATGTTTCCTTTGGCAATCACCTCTTTAGTATACTATATGTATCAAACAAATTGATTCCTTATCTACGTGTTTCTCCACATTTGCTGGATGACATTTATCAAATTGTTGTATACAAGAGTAAAACAAACAAAATCATATAGTTTAATTATGGCATTTGTGTTTATTCCACCTTGGTGTTTTTAATCTTTTTTTCCTCCACACACAAAGACCCTTACATAATAATGTATTGCATAAATTTTGTCCCACCACCTAAAGAAAATAAATTGATTCATCTGTGAAGGGTCTAACCCTAGCATAGGCCTCAGGATAATTTATTAAGCAAGTCTATCATACTGCGGCTGTTCTGCAGGGCCACTGCAGGTGTCTGCATCATTCCACAGGTAGCTTACATCATCCTGGCCCAGTACAGCAACTGCACATAGAATCAACAAACATGCTGCTAGGGGACTGGGACTCATTAGAATTAACTCTGCTGCCGCAGCACACAATGACTCAACCTGTTTTACTGTCCTTGTTTTGTCAGAGACCTAATTTAGTCAAATTCTGAAGCAAAACTTTAAAGAAGAACACAGCAACCTAGAAACAACTTATGACCTACTTGACATGAACAGGATTATAATGGAGTTCACAAACTCTGCATCTTTGCTTTATTCTAGGCAAACAGGTTAAATGCAAAAGTGAATTTTTGCACCTATATTTTCTGTTTTAGTGATCATTTTAAATATGAGGTCAACCAATCTCGCACAATCTTCAGCTTTTACACACCTATTCATCTGGAAGTAGGATGAAGCCAGAACAGTGTGCCGATGTGGTTGGCACTGCTAGCATAAAACATATTAGACAGCCAAAAATTTGGACTAATTTCCCACACTAATCATTATTGAGTTGATCAGATGTGAAAAGAAAATAGATTTTCCAAGTAACTATAGAAACTCTCTGATACATTTCATGCTGAAAAGACACAAGATAAGACAAACACTCGGCAGAAGTGTTTACAGATTAATTGCAACAACCACAGAGTTTCTTTCAGTATCTCAAGCATGAAAACAGCCTACATACCTCTGACGTCATTCAGAAATAAATACTCATATGTGGCTAACCAAAAGACACCTAACACCATGAAATTTAACATGTCATTAATGCAAAAGAAACTCAGTGTCATTTCATTACCATTCTTCGCACATCATTTTATTGTTGTTGCCTTTTACATTTTTATAAACTTGCCAGTTGCTTTAGTGTCATAACACAGAAGAGCAGCTTGCCTGATAAGCAACACATTAGGAAACAACTTTAGTTCCTCTAATGTGGTTTAAGCTGATGACCTAAAACAGTAACAGACCTAAAATTATTTTAAGAACACAGACATACAACAATAAAAAGGGTCCTGCCTCCACAGATAACACTAACAGTTCTGTAAACTATTAAAACACACAAAGCTTTGCTGAGATAAGACCAATTTATTGTTTATCTATGAGGGAATTAATATTTAATAATGCATGGTACTTAGAAATAAAAGCGATAAGCCTTAATATAAAAGCTGAGTCTGTGAAAACCCTTAAATCTTTCCTCTGAGAAATCTTGGCACAGCTATGATTGAAGCAATTATCTTTTCATCCACAGTTTCACACAATTGCATCCGCCAGGATGTGTAGACCAATTACAACTCAAGGCTGAGCTGGAAATGTAATTGGTCTTCCTTCCCCCACTCCCTTCTTGTCCTCAACCACTGTCAGCTCTGCAGTGGCGTTTGCAGAGTACTAACCATTACCAGGGGCCCATATGGCTCTTTTCTTTCAAAAGTGGCAGAGAGCCATTCTGAGGGCTGCCCGAGTGTAAGGAAGCTCTTTTAGAAGGTCTAGGATAAAATTGACAGTATTAAAACATGATTAGAGGAGGTTTTTTTGCAATTATTTGAGGATACTAGGAAAAGTTTATTACGGGGGGAAAAACATATTTGCTTAAATAGTCACTATAAATGAAATTGTGAGACAGAAAGCATTTTAATAAAAGAAGATATGTCCCTTAAGCTTCCTCTGACGGATTAAGATTTTAATTAAATTTTGAATATGCCAGATGGGGACCTTCATTGGACTGATTATACTGATGCTTGATCCACACTTAAGTGTAGCTGTCAGGGCCTGCAACATCAGCAGGCATGCAGATGCTACAGATACATTCACCTTATTCACATCACCAACAGCTTTATTACTGACTGTAACATCTGCATATTTTTTCCAAGCATAAACATGCGTGGTCAAATATGGTGTATAAACTAAATGTAATTCACATTCTGTGCTATGTCAATTGCAGAGTTTAGTCTTGGAAGCCTTAATTTAAAGGCTGGCTGCCTGTGGTTTTCTTTTTTATGAGATGTCACTTATGTTCCAAACAGACACTTAGTAGTAAAATGATGACCTGTAGTGTGCTTTCCAAAATCAAAAACATCTGATGATAATTAGTCCTTGAGTTTTTTGCATGTTTTTGTAGAATTGTTGTTTATTTGAAGTTAATGTTCTTCCTGATTGTTATCAGAAATTAAATTATGTATATATAAAAATAAAGTAGTCATTTCCTGTGAAAATGACTTTGAAACAAACTGAAAATAAAATGAAATGGGATATGTAAATTCTATACACTACAGGTAGAAACACCGCCAATTTTTTTCAGAGGAGTTTACAGTTTATATGCCTGGGTCAAAACATACGGCTAACAAAGCAGTGGGGCTGCCTGTGTGACAGAGGAAAGTACAAGTACATTATTTCAACATAAGGAAATAACTTGCTAATTAGGCCACCGAAAGAGCATTACACTGTTCAGACAAAATAAATGAGAGAACTGGAAAGCGGGCAGAGGGGAGGACAAGGAACTTCCAAGTGCATTTGAAGTGCATATGTGTACAATTTTAGTGTTCCTATGTATGATTACTTTTTTCCACCACCCAGACGTTAGTCATGTAGTGAGAGCTGGGTCCTCCTTCAGCTAGTGGGAGTGGGAAGAGTTTGTTGAAGTTTGGCCAGTGTGCTACTGTATGGAAGAAACAGCTCAAATCTGATTACCTCAATGTGATTATTAATGTGTAATCCTCAGTACATTTGCCATTTCCAAATATCAATCAACAGTTTTAGCCATCACCTGAGAAGGTCAAAGACAATATCCATTTTATAACGTGATATTTGTAATGTCAACATCTCCCAGCTCTTAACAGATCTGTTGCCTTATTGTTGCTGAACTATACTGCTTCACATATCACCAGCAGTTAAGGCTGTACTCTCTAGTCTAGGCCATAAACTGTGCTCCATGGAGGGCACATAATAACAATCATGATACACTTGTAATTTAAATTAATTGTAGTTGTCCCCTCCTGTACTATTATAGTCGTGTTTATGTCAAGGACTTGAGAGTCTGCCATAAACTAAACACTGTGAAACCTTTTTTTTTTCTGAAATCCAACAGAGCCTTGGTGACTTAAAAACAAGCAAATACCTACCGACATGTAGGTTAGTCACATTATGAAGGAGGCCTGGGGACATGGCAGTGCAACAAGTCAGCCTACATTCTCAACCCTTTCACACACTGGATGCGACTACAATACAGTGGCACTGATCAAACAGGCAACACGCTTTTATCTAACGTTACTATTATCATTACAGGCAGCCCGGACGCCTGTAAAAATAGCTAAACTAGCTTAATTTGTCAAAAAAAAACCTGGACGTTAACAACTACTTCCAATACGGAACAGTTGAGGAGTTGAACGTTACAAAGAGTTCATATCAAGTAAGCTAACCTTAGTTCACAATAACTTCCTATAACAGCTCTGTCAGTTCAGTGTCTGGTAGCCAAATGAAACACTTATCCAATAATAAACCGAAAAAAACACATTTATCCACTTCGTTATATGAACTTTTGCCTTATGGAACAAGCCCGTACAAAGCCAAGTGTACAAACAAACAGCTTTTATCGTAACGTTACCTTTGCCGGCTGTTTTTCTCATTGTCCTGGTGTAATCCTTGACTGCATTCCTTGCGATTTGACCAACTTAAATGTAAAAAAAAATGAAAACCCAGTCGCAGCTTTTCAGTTAGCGGTGTGTTTTCTTCGTTGATGAAACCAAAGACTGACTGGCTAACAACGGTAGAGTCCCGGACAGACAAAGCCCCCGGTTGAGTCAGTTTGAGGATTTGAAACCGCGGTGGCGAGAAAATAAAACGAACCGACCAGAAAAACGGCAGCGTATTTAGACGTTTAATTTAAATAAAGAGAAGTCTCTGAGATAAAACGGCCTCAAAAGTCCACTCTTTCCTGTCAGACTGTGTGGTTTCAGACGGGCTAACCAGCTAGCCTGTCGCTACTTCCTTTGCTTAAATAACAGAAACAGTCTGAGCTGAGCGCTGAAAAAAAAGTTGAGGAAAAAAAAAGGCACAAGCTAGATTCTATTCAATGAAGGCACCCTGTTGCTCCGGTACATTTATGGAGGAATAGCGCCCCCTGTAGGACAACGGCGGTGGCACTAGACGGTGGCACAAAGGCTATGCAAAGGCTAGTATATGGTTAAACTGCCAGATCAAGTGATGCACAACACATTTGTATTTAAGTATATAAAATTCGTTCAAATACAAACAAAAGATAGGTGAGTTGTCTAAGG
>JAUZTA010000025.1:15154957-15173048 GCA_034780835.1 Ctenochaetus striatus
AATGCAGATGCAGATTAATTTTCAGCTTTTTCAGCTTTATAGAAGATTAAATAATTCACTTCAGAATAAAAAGTGTTGAAAGAAAATATCATTTCTCTGATATTCTATGCAACTTTTAGGTGCTAAGTTTGACTTGATTTTCATTCATCCACAGTAACCAAACTGTGACTCTCTCTGTCAATAACTTTCTCGCACAGTCTCTTCAGTTTGTGTGACTCAAAATCAAGAATTTATATAGTGATGGAACTTGTTATCGTACGTGAGGCTGAAGGTGTGAACAAGCCACCACATTTAGAAAGTGCAATGTTTGCAGTCCCAGCCGAACAAAATGACCTCATTCGAGCAGCCTGGAGGAACTGCTTGTTGAGCAAAAGGCCGAAGGAGAGCTGAAATAATATTAATAACATGTCTTTGAAGTGACATTTGGTAACAAAAAAAGGTAAAGAGGAAACATGTGCATGCTCATAAATATGATCCCCACACCCCCTCCCCAAAGGTGTCAAAGTCTCACCATTTGCTGAAAGGCAGTTTCTCATGTTGTTCTGCACTTGGCAGTTGACACTTACACAGTAAATGTTGTGATATATGTGGTGGTGACCGGGGGTGCAAGATTCACATCTAAATGCAGCCGTCCAGAGCTGACGTCACCCTGCATCTCACACATCGGTGCTACCATCATTTGTTACACTGCTGTAACAAAGAACAGGCAAAGTGTTGAGAGAAAGAAAGAGAAAGAAAAGATGTAGAGAAATGTTTGTAAGTGAGAATGTGAGCATGTATGAGAGGGAGCAATATCCAGTGTAATTGCATTAGAAAAGCCTTGGTTTATGGATGCCATACTGTCTAGTCTGTAAAGCGTGCAAAGCTAATCTGAAATATGAAGCTGTTTTCAAGACACAGCCTTTTGGGGGGAGTAAGTTCAAACAGTGCACTGTTCAAAACAGACTGCAAAGTATGTATGCTTCAAACCAAGTGCTTGCAGGATCATCAAACATTGTCTGAAACCCTGTTTTTTCTATATTTCTGTAACTTTACAAAAAGTTACTATTTAAAATTCAAAAACTAAACCATTGTTGGACAGGTGTGTCATTTTTTGACATCCATATCTGCCAGTTTTTGTTTTTAAACGAGTGCAACGCTCATTGTCTCTCAGATGTGACAAAAAGTGTGCAGCATATTTAAACAATTATATCCCCCCCCAACCTCCTGTGACAGCTGACTTCTCACCTCACCTTCATTCAAGCGGCTGTGAACACTTTAGCCTCCCAGCATGGTCAGACAACACATTGTATGAACTATTCAAATATTTTTTGAGCATACTCCCACTTTAAAGGGGCGGTAAGCATTGTAAACAAAGTACTTGTCTGATTGTCACAGCATCTGAAACACCCCACCTCCCTTCCTCCACAGCCTTTCATGTCAGAGTAGGGGGGTTGCAGCCGACAGTCTCTGTAATTTTCCGAAACAGATCAGCCAACGAGCACTCCCATTTTATTCAGTAAAAGTCATTTCATACAGATGGGGAGGAGACAGCAGGCAGAATGGTGTGTTCAGACAGAACATGAAAGAACATGTATTAAAGAAGTGGCGCAATTGCATCTAAAGGTATGGGAAAGACCTGAGTGGGTGCGTTTTTGCCCTCTGTGACATGAATTGACGCAAAACACAACCGTGTGAGTCGAAAAGGTCTCAAAAATTCCCCTTTTCTCAGGGGTTTATGAATCCCCGCCAGAAACATGAGATTACAAAGTAGTTTGAGTTCAGTCAGAGGCTGAGCTGAACACAAACACTCACAAATAGTTGGTGCACCTTTTTCTGGCTAGCTCAATGCTAATATCTGTACTTTTTTACATTTGCTGTCAATAACTAATCAACAAGGGCTGCAAAAACGAGAACAAAAATTGCCTTTTATTTCAGACTGAACAAACCTTTATTTTCTCTTTTTACTGCTCGCAAAACTACCTGTGTCGCTTCTCATGTAAACAAATAAGTGCAGAGACATAAAAAGACAACTCAATAAGTGTCTCTTTTTATTTATTTAAACAATTGTCATCTTGTTTCTAGCTATAATTGCAGGCGTCTTGCTTAGTTGTCCAGAACGTCTGTGCGTCTGTCCAGAACAACCATAAACACATTTCCCGTCAAATGCGGTAAGAGACACATCATAAGAACCAGTTCGTTCTGAATGTACCCTTTGATCAGGAAGAAATAGCGATTACATACCCACATTTACTACATTGGACACAGTGAATTGATCAGAAAGCTAAAAAATGAGACCCTTGTCTCAACTAATCACACCTCTGTAGGTAACTAAAGAGCCCATGAGTATTAAAAAGTCATTGCCACTGCTTGTAGGGTCTGAGCTTCATTATTTAGCTCATTAGATCACTCAGTCCCGATAAACCAGCCCTCACATGTGACTGTAGAAGGGAGCAGGCATCAAGCAGGAGCTTTTTCTCATGTCCCATTAACAATAATCCACTTTGCATAGCTTAATGCAATTTGTCAGGGATGTAATTTCATGCAAAATCAATCATTACCGACCCTTTTCTTAGAAACGAAACAGAGTAAGAAATATGAGACTAAACAGATTTGTGAATTTTATTTCAAAAAGTGCTTGATACTAAACCGTGTGAGTGTTATCTTTGCAGAGGCACTGACTCACGTCTTTTAGGAATAATGCAGAAATGAAAAAATGACCCAGCCCTGTGCGCTGACAGGAACATTATCCATTACAGTGCATGAGGGGAAACAACACAGCTGCATTAAAGCCTGGCATAGGCTATCTCTGAATCTGATAATAGCAGGTATCTCAGCTATTAGCTAATAGCAGTGGCTACACTGATAACATTTTGACTGCAAGGGAAAGACACAAAAAGAACCTGAGGATAAAGGAAGGTGTAGAACAGAGAGAGACACACAAAAGATGGTGAAAGTATATAAGATAAGAGAGAGTGTACATGCAGCCTATGTGTGTGAGAGCATGTTCAAGTGAAGAAGCTGTGGAGGATGTAAACCCAGCCACAACAAAGCTGGACTGCTGTAGGTTCACCTGAGGACACTGGATTGTATCAGTGTTGCTATTAGAAGAGCTAACTCTAATAAAATCTCATATCAGTCTCAACTAAACTAACCACTTTTTTTTTATTTGCGGCACACCCTGAACACAGTGTTCTTGCCATTTCAGACACCACCTATGAGAACAAAAGCTCACTAGGAATCCTTTTCTTCTTGCTTTTATTCGCTTTACATAATTCCAAAGGTTGCCCCATAAAAGCTGTAACATAAAAATTTTAAAAATTACAGGTGAGAGCAGCAGAAGAATCTGATAATGCATATTACCTAATTCAGACAAAGGTAAGGAGGGAAGTGAGTGAGGTTTGGGTGGGGATTCCTGACTGACTGTTCAGATGCATCCGACAGCATGGCGTGTGAGAAGGCCAAGAGGAGTTGGCGTGTTCGGATTGTGACCTCTGTAACCGGCAGGCTCCCTCCCACTCCAAGCATGCAATCTCTCCACAAACTGAGGCCTGTTTTTCCACCACACATGGCTTCAATTGGAGGCTACTGCTGCTGCTGCTGTGTCTGCAGCTCTGAAAAAAACAGCCAGGCATAGCTCAACAAACCTGATTATAAAATCAGTGGCTGGCAAACAAACGGGGCTGGCAGTGTCCCTTGGTCCTGGGTATTACAGTTGAGTATTGGCAGAAGAAGAGAGGCTCTATACCTTTCTCTTGTTTTCCTGAAATGTCTTTGTCTGTTTGTGTGTGTGTGTGTGAGTGTGTTTATGTGTATATTTGTGTGTGAACAGGCCTGTATTTAAAGTCTCACTCAAGCGCCAACAAGGCAGCTGTTTACTACTTGGTTGGTCGTAAAAAGTAAATATGCATCGGTCGGAGCCTATCAAAGGCTCCTTCATTTGGTTCCTGGCGAGGATGGCTTTGAATGTGTGCTGTAATTGCCTCGGCTCAGACAGAAATTCTCTGTGGTAGACGCATGGTCGGGCTGAAAGAGCTGAGGGAAACCATGCTGTCCTGTGCACTTAAAAACTCTGCAGCTGATCTGAGAGGAACCAGCGATCACACAAAAAGTGCACGGGAAACTGTAAGAGAGGAGGAGGCCATGTGGCTGTGCAGCAGACACACACACACACACCCACACACAGATCAAACTGCTGTAGAGTTGCACAGGTGCACCTATCGCAGCAGAACACACACACTTGCATTAACTCTTATTGGTGACAGCAAAATTAGCAGCTGAACCCAAATAGCAAACATCTGTTCATTGTTTTCGAGACAACGCCCATGTCAACATCTGCCACAGATAGTGAGCACGCAGCGTTTGGCCTACTCCGAAGCACAGCCTAGATTTAAAGCTGAATCAACCGATTCTTGACCACAAAGAGGCAGAAAGACTCCGGAAAAATTCAGAATTAATAAATCATCAGTTTGTCAAGTTGCTATAGCTAACTTGTTTGGTTTTAACACCCTCTTAATCACCCCTCTCTTTTTTATCAGACGCAGATCAACATGCATCCTATTGGAAACTTGTTTCCGCCCACCTGACATGTTCAGGTCCATTATTCATCTGTAATCTTCATTGTGTGCGTGTTGGCTGACCAGCTTGTGCAGCAGAATTATCTCAGTCGTTATCTTGAGAAATGTTTAACTTTATGCAGCAGCCAGACTTTTACTTTAGCTCTTTGCATTTTGCGTTTGACGTGTGATATCCGCTAATCTGAGATTGCTTACTGTAAATGGCTGCTCCTGTTTTGTGTAAAGGGCCATAATGAGACTGTGAGACTCAGTGATAAAGCTTATGTGCACGCAGGGAAAGCAAAGATTTAATAAAAAGCAGGAAAAGGATGAGCACAGTTGCAGAATTGGACTGTAATCATCAATCTATTTAGCATTATGAGTGACTTTATCATATTTACCAATCATTTATTATTTGTATTTATACCAAAATATCAGTAAATGCAGCTCTGAGGAAGCATTTAAAATCCCTCATGATCAACTACATCAGCAACATTATTTTCTCATTGTCGCATTTGTTAAAAAACACAGTACATATGTCTGTGTGCGTGCGTGTGTGCGCGTGTGTGTATTACTTTTCTAGTAGCCTTGCCCTTGTGTCACATGTCTCTTACACATGGGAACAACTCCACTGATTTAGCAGACCAAGATAAAGCCTTGGAGCGCGCTCAAATATTTGAAGTATTCGTCCAAAAATGTTCTCTGCACTTGACTTTAGGGTTAGTTTATCACATCAAACTCCTTTTCCAAACAGTGGTGAGATTATGGCGTTCTCCAAAACCCCCCACAGTCATGAGTTTGCAGAGAAATAGTGCTGGTACAGCAGCCAAAAGTCATGCAGGTGTGTGTGTGTGTGTGTGTGTGAAATATCTGTTTTTCTTTTGACAGAGATTCAAGTCAAATACAAGTTTATGCAACTTTTATAAGGTTTTTTTTTACTGATTTGCCATAACAACCACTGTGTTACACTCAAAAGTAGCTTTGAGCAAATAGTAAAGGTTTTATTTTTCCATCGACCCTCATAAACAACGAGAGCAAACCGCCCATGTCAAATATCTTGGGTTAGCCGATGACGGCTGCAAAACCAACTGCTTGTTTGTCACACAAAAAGATTCACTGTCTTCCCAAGTGCCATCACCAAAAGATCAAAGCTACACCAGACCGACTCACTAAACTCCGTAACATCAGACCGCAGCTTTGATCAGAACTGTTGTCTCATGTTGTGTTTTTGACAAGCCCGCTGTCAAAGGAAAGGAGGATGGGGAAAAAAAATAAGGAGAGGTGTGTAACAAAGCACAAAATATCAAAAAATATAAGAAAATTTGGAAGTATAACACTCACACCCATGGGAAAAAAAAGAGTCAAAGGAAAAAAATGTGTGTGAAAAAAGCATGTGAGAGACAGAGAGGGGTGTAATCCACTCACCATGCCCACAGGTCCGCTTTTGCTACTCGGTAAGTCTGAGTCACCTCAGAGTTCAGATGAGGATATGCACAAAGTGGAAGAGTTGAATCTATGGCGAGGACCCCACTGACCAATTTACTGGCTGACTAACTAAACATCTGACCGGCTAATGACTGACTAGACAAGTGCATGGCTGCCTGACTGACAGCGCGACTGTGCCAACTGTGCCATTTCAGATCCAAGAATCAGTCGGCAGTGCAATCCTCTGAGCCCGGGTCTCCCGCTGAGGTCTCGCTGCCAAAGCTGTCCTGTCTCGTCATGTCCTGCTCTGTGCAGGGCCGCGTCCCACCACAACTCGACAGCCCAGCATGAAGCAGAGAGAGAGAGAGGGGTAAAATGGAGATTTGTCCCCCCTTGTTCCCACAGTCTGGCCGGAGGGGAGGAGAGGAGTGGAGTCTGCTCTGTTCCCATAGAGGTCAGATGTGGAGTTAACACACCCAGCCAGGAGGCTGGTAACTGCTGCCTGCCCTGCTACCGGAGTTGTCTCCCCCTCTCTCCCTCTGTCTCCTCCCTGCAAACCTGATAAATCACTCAGGAGACACAGCAGAGCACCAGCCCACTCAGCCACTCACACACATCCACAAGTAACAGTAGAGACAGAGAGAGACTTTCAACCAGTTGTCCCAAGAGATCCACTGTCCATATGAGAGTCTGGAGGCAGAGCTGCCAGTTCTCCTTCTTCCCTCCCTCCTCTCTATCCCTCCCTCCATTCTTCCCTCCTTTCCTCCCTCCCTCCCTGCCTCTCCTCTTTCATTCCCCTCTCTAGTTTTTTTTTTTACAGCGTCCGCTGAGACACTCTTATTGTGGCAATTGCATTAGCCTTTAGCGAGCGAGGAATGGCTCTTAGTGCCTAATGCAATGTTGTGTGTCTCTGTCTTTGTCTCTCTTTCTCCTTATCTCTCTTTCCTTTTCTCTCTCTCTCTCTTTCCCTCTCTCTCTCTCTCTTTCTCTCTCTCTTTCCCTCTTTCTCTCCCAAATGTCTATCAGTTTGACATGTACACGTACACATACACACCTCCCCTCCTTCCTTCTTTGCAGCTTTTCTTCTTCCTCTGTGAGTTATCCCTTAAAGGGACACTGTCTCTCTTTTTTTCTCTTTCACAGAGGTGCTGAGGCACTTTGAAGGAGTCCAGGTGCAGGATCATATTTCTGGGGGCTGAGAGGCATCGATTGCGTTTCTCTGTTTACCTTGTGATTGTCTCCAGTGTTTACCCGCCATTACAGAACTAGTGTCTGTCGCCACAGCAGGAGAAATGTATGTAGAGTCTATTTAAGAAAAAAGGAAAGAAAACACATTTGTTCACTTAGTTTATGATCATAATAACATAGTGAGAGGCATATTATCACAATGCATAAAGATGGAAACAGTTACTGTGGGTACACCTGTCAGGCTTCCTGGTTTTGCTCACTAGCCTACTTGTAAAAAATATCACTGGCGGACTTTTAGTGCTTCAAGCTGACTCATTTTAACAAGAGAACATTGTAAAAAGGGATAATGGATGTGCTCTTGATATTGTGAACAAAAGGCTAAGGCTAAAGCTAACAGGTCCCAGCCAAAAATCCAGCATCTTTAACAACTGATGATCCCTATTTGATTTGACAAATAGCCTATAACAAGGAAAATATAAGAATAAAGGCATTTTTATGTTCTAACATACAATTTTTAGATGATTAGCATAGCCTACATATTTGTTTTTATCTTCAAATAATAGTGCTCATTGCTAAGTGTGAGCTGCGCTTTTTTCTTATGATCCATATTCCTACAAAATAAAGTAGATTAGTTAGTTAATTATGTGCACTGTTAATCTGACAACAGTCAAGTAGACTCCTCCTGTACAGCAGGTAGTAAGCTAGTAAACCAAAGATGCTAACAACTGCAGCTTATGTTAGAGCAGATTAACATACAGTTTAGTGCATTATTTACACTCTTGTTCCTGTGGTGAGTTTTTGTTTTGTTTTGAAAAGCCTAAAGAACCACCCACTTACGTCTCTAAAGTCTCCCTTTTAGTGCCATATATGTTTCATTGTGTGGAGAAATACACATTAGGCTTAGTTATGGTTGCTAAGCCTGTGATTGTATAATCTGTGTTTGTGGGATGCAATGTAATATTTTAGCCAAAGAATAATAGTAAACTAGTCTCTTAGAAGAAACCAAAAAGTCAAAGGTTGTTTGTCTCACAAGGTTAAAAGACTGCTGCAGCACAGAAACCTTAAAAAAAGTTCATTTTAAGAGGTTGCAAAGTCACATCCGCTCATGTGTCAAAAGTTCAGGCATCAATATGTTCAACCCAGTAAATCACTCTGTCAACAAAGCCAGTAGAGGGCTGACAGTGTTTCATCTGCAGGCCCGATGCAGCAGTTTTGGACTTAGCCTTTCAGTTTGACACTGGAGAGTGACAGGAGGCCCAGCGGAGAGGACATCCTGTAAGTACAAAGTCACAAAATTTTATCCCAACAACAGCGGGTCTGAAACAGCTTTCTGCCTGTAAAAACTTTACTGAAACCTCATTCATTCTGCACAAAAATTCAGTCTGGATTCATCCACTTCACTTAGTTAAAAAGTAGTATTTTAAGTCACTAATTACCACACAATATGTTAAAAACAAGGTTTAAAATAACAACACTGTAGCAGGGACATACTAATGATGTCCCTCTGAGGTACAGACATGGCCACCAGTGGCTCCAACTGCTGCTCCCTGTTGTAAATCTCAAATGATTAGAGGGCAGCAGCTAAGATTAGACTGTATTTCAAAGACTATTACATGTCCAGACATAACATTCATTAATTAAACTCTTGTGTTCTCTTTGAAGTCAGATACTATCTTACAAAAGCAGTTTTTGGGGACGAGAACTGCAGCCCCTGCAATGTTCTTGGAGCCGTCCGTCCGTCTCATAACTCACAGACGCTTTATTCGCTCCGATCTATCATCGCACTGCACAAAATTAAACTTCAGTGTCTTTTTCCAGAGTGAGGTTTCCGCTCTCCTGAGTTAACAGAAAGGGAAGCCACTGACGCGATGAGTCTATCCTGAATAAATGACCTTTGATAGGCACCTCAAATTACAAGAAGATAAACAGTATTTTTATGAACTGCCTCTAATGTTATGTATCCATGTAGATAGTGTAGGTTAAATTTGCATGGTTAAAGATAATGGTCTTGATATTTTGGAATTGTGTTCCTGTTTCTGTTTCTAAAGCGGCATTAATTAAATTTGTAATATTACAGTAATAACAGCTCAAATAACTATGTGTAATGTGAAACAGCCTGCCATTGCAGTTCCCACAGTTTTACCCTTTTTTGGTTTGCTCTTGTCGTTCATATCAGGCTAATTTTCAGGTAGCAGGTAGTTGTTTTGAGTTAAAAAAAACCTCTAAATCCAAAATCCCTTAAGGTAAGTCCTGTTACTCAGCAGCCATCTTAGCAACACCTCACCAAGACATATAAAAACTGCATGTGTAGCGCAAATCACAGAGCAAATCTGATAAACAGCTCTTTAAAAGTTTGTGCCTTCATCCCATAATATTGTTAATCTTTTCAAGTTATTCTACTTTGCATGCGTGAGGTGTCATCACATGACTCCTTTGACAGCTAAGTCCACAGTTTCAACATGACCAGCTGGAAATGTTTCCAGGTTTTGCTGTTATTTGTTCACTATCATTTCTGTTATTCGAGACCTTTCTTTTTAAAATGCTTTCAGTGGTTTGCCTCTCTTGCAACCCATTTGCTAAAAGCCACTGTTTGCCACTTGTCCAGCATCAAATAGCACACAAAGCCAACAACTTGCTGGTGAACAGACTGGAGCATTGTGCAGCACTACAAAAATTTTCGTAGGAGGTAGTAGGGACCCAGAACAGAGCTGAAGGGAAGCTAAATTTATCAGGTGGACACAATCAAACTTACAAATTATTATAAAATGATTAATGTTGCCATTATTTGCACTCTTCAATATGTTGTAAAATGAATTAAAGAAACACACCAGCTCAAGAGTTAGTGAGTTCATTTCAAAGTATTCTGTTATGTCAGTGTCTTACTTGTTATAGTTTTTGAGAGGATTTTTCCGTCAACATTTTTCTGCCACTGGCACAGGAGGATGGCGTCTACATTTCTCAAAAGGCAAAATGGGTTTTCCAACATCACCAGACCTATTTAAGCTGCTGAACAATCTCACAGATGGATATCTCAAACCCTGAGTAAATAAAACGCGGCTGCAAGAAATTACTGCCCACTCTGAAGACTACAGAAAATTAATCAGCACTTATGAGAGAAAGGCTTCACGAGATGAAAACCAACGTGGCACAACAACATTAATCATAGGTCATGTAGGTGCTGCTGTCTCAGCACAAAACAAGCCATCTTTCAGGCAGCGATCAGTGCTCATTTCTCAAGCCAAGGTGCTGATGTTTGCCTGTCTTTCTCATATTTTCCCTCTGGGATTATTTGTTTGTTTAAACTAGTGTGAAGTATTCAGACTTTCCAGCACACTGAGCCAGGATAAAGCAATGAAGCAGAGTGACCGACTGGGATCAGACCTTCAATTTCAGAGATTAAAACCAAACATTTACTAAAACACCAAGCTGGGTGGTTTTATTGCATGCAATGACTTCTGTTTTGTCACGGATCGCTATGTTACAGTTAATCAACAAAGTCACACATCATTTTTGATGTCGTCTTATATTCATAAAAAAATGCATCTTTGTAAATGTTTTATGTTTAAAAATAAGGACTTTGTGCAAAGCATTTGAATGTTCTTGTTTTCAGTGCTGCTTTCATCTGGAATTTAACATTTTAGGGCTTAAGACTATAAATTTCAAATAAAACAGTCAGATTCAAATAAAATTTTAAGTCCTAATTGTTGTCAGTCTGAGATTCAAGTCCAGTCCCGTACACGTTTGCCCGTCACTGCTAAATGTTGTTTTTTTTTTTTTTTTCTGAAAGATATTCAACGGTTGCAAGTCTCCAAGCAAGATTTATGCACTTGTTAGGGTAAATATTTTTGCTCCTGTCCTGACCGTCTTCATGTTTTGATGCTGAACCACATACTGCCAGAGCGGAAAGATCGAGAGGTGAGGCTGACGACAGACCGAGGGAGACAGACAGCCTGGCTGCCTGTCTTTGACTTTTCCAGGGTGGGCTGAAGACAGTGCCAGCGGGGATGCCATGCATGGTGCTGTGCCGGGAAAAGGAGCCTACGCAAGAAATGGGGGAAGGAACAAGCAGATACAAGGACACACATTTATGCACACACACACTTGTTGTTTACACGCGGGGGGGGGGCAAGGAACCCGAGATTTGCATGCATACACACGCACAAACTGACAATGGACAACTATGCAGACGAACATGCACACAGGAATTTCATTGCACACCTAGCTACAGACCAAACACTTGTGCAAACATACACACACACATACAAATCTATGCAAATGAGCTCCAGAGGCTCCATGGCATGTGGCAGATGCCCAGCTCTCCTGCCCACATCCTGTTTCCAGACTGAACCAGAGCTCGCCTCTTCACACAGGGCAGCAGCATGACCACAAATGAAAAATTACACTGATGAATGAGAGTTTTCAAATGTTTTCATGTCTGTTTTTCTCCCTTAATGCAAAAGTCAGATCTCTCTCGATAGCTTGCAATTCCATGTGTCTGCGTGTTAGCCCCTCATGTAAATGATGTTATACAGCCTTCAAGACATTTTATTTGAATTTTTTTTCTTCTCTTGCTTCTCCCAGTGCAGTAGAGGTGAGTATTTAAGTCAGTTTGCTGCTCAAGGCCACTTTAGGCATGAGGAAGGCTTGCTGAGACAGAGCTTGTACTCAGATTATACCGCTGTAGGCAGTCTCTTCTGCCGCATAGTCCTATCATCGGTAGGTCCACTTTTTCTTCCACTACTGCACATTTTTGCATCAGCTATCGTTTAAACACCAGCTCCGCAGCTGCCCTCGATTGTTAGCCAGATAGACTGAGAAAAAGTAGCTCAAATACAAGCCAACACACACAAATACACACTCACGCAGGCGCACTTAATGACTGCTTTGAGTGAAAATAGACACATATGTTCCCCAAAGCTCATGGACTTTTTGCTGGAAGCTGTAAAAGAGAGGGATTGTGTGTGAAGCATACTGCCTGGAGGGCTCTTTGTTATAGTTCTTCTCAAGCATTAGGTCACCTGTTGCTCTGCTAATATCAAACCACATACACTCACTTCTCCGCTTCATCTAGTGCAAAATATTACACATCTTTGTATACTTCGTAAAACCATTTTGTGATTCTTTCAATTGGCTTTTTTCCAGAAACTGTGATTCATTATAGCACAAGAAACACAGGTGTGTCTCATAACAATGTTTCACTTACATTTTTGTGTCTCTGTGAGTCATGCACAATACCAGGGCCTCGGGCATTGACATGTTATCAATCACACCTGTGCTTTTTTTTTTTTTTTTGCACAGAAAAGAGCTCCTGACAAAGAGCAGTATGGTGACATCAGGATATCAACTTTTGCTTTAAACCATGATACAAAGAGAAAGAGATTCACAGAGACAGTAAAGTCAAGCAAATTAACCACAGGAGAGAATCCCCAAAGGTTTTTACAACCCTTCATCCAGGACAGTAGATCCTAATGTGATCTGCAGTTGGAAATTCAAGAAGACGGAGGCCAAAGGGAGAAGAGGGATAAAATAAAAGCAGCAGGTAAGACAAAGATGTGGCTGAAGGCAGGAAAGACACACACAAACATGTTGACTGTATGTCTCTTCCCAGTGGCCCTGCTTGTGCGAGGGGCTCAGGGGGAAAATCTCCCGGGACTAACTGAACTCTTCGCTCCTCTGCAGCCACATCTGGATGACACACCACCGACTTGCATCAAAGGAGGGGACACAGCAAACGGTCAGACAGGTGACAGAACAGTATGACCGGGACACAAGCATGTGGTACATGTAGCTACTCACAAACAAGATGTACAACACACACACAGAAGTAAGGTACATATACAAACACACTTACATACAGATACTGCATAAGTGTAGTAAAAACAAATATTTTAAGGACTGCATTTCCCAAAGGAAGTTGCATGACTCTGAAGATGACAGTGATGATCTGTTAGTAAGTCAGTCAGTCCATGACTTTGGTCCAAACTGAAATAACTTAAGGGATCACCATGAGGTCATAAAAGATCCACTGACATTTTCTTCTAGTGCAACCAAACTATTGGACTGTGAGGTACAGACATTCATGATGAATTGATGAAGTGTTAAAATTTTCGTAATGCCATTATGTTTCTTTAAGGGTTAGAAAATTAAGTTTATTGTTGTTTCACAACAAAAATACTTGCAAATTGGCAAATATTAGCATACTGACATGCCAAACCAAGTTGGTGAGCCAAAAAGTAAACATTTTACCTGCTAAATATTAGCATGTTAGCATTGTTAGCACAGTGGTGTTAGCATTGAACTCAAACACCACTGTGCTTATTTACAGACTGACAGAGCTGCTGACATGCCTGTAGACTCCTAATATTTCCACTTTCACATGAAAAATTACAATAAATCCTTAACTTTAGCCTTTATTAACAATACTTAGACAGTTAAAAAACACTAATCTTTCTGAACCAGAGGTTCTCTTAGGGTGGGACCCAGTGAATGAGTTCTTTTCTTTTCTCATCTGAGATAAATCATCTTCTTATTTGGAAATAACTTAATTCTGACATGTTGCTTCTTAATCCCTCCCTCAGGAGCAAAAAGGAGCAAAAGAATGAATCAATCTGAGACAAACATCCTGCTCAGTTTGAGAATAATGACTGAAAGACAAGAAAAAAAGAGTTCTTCTAACACAAAAAACTATCACAGGAAAACATCTTTTACTGGGAAACAACTATTATTGAATGTTGATAAGCAGGTGTGAATTTAAAAATGAAAAATAAATACCCAAAGAAGCATACATGAACAATGTTTATTAAATTCCTTTGCTTCTTTAAACACATCATTTGTCTTTTTCTTTCATCTTGTTATGTCAAAAGTTATTAAGTTAGATAATTAAAAGACAGACTTAAAACTAATTCATATTCCTGTAAACAGTCCTACAAAATATCACAGTGTAATTCATTTGTCACACCCTGGATTCAGACTTCCTCGGATCTTGCAGCTGGTGTGATGACATTAATAAATATCCTGTAACCTCTGCCTATTTTCTCTTTTTCCTAATCTATCACTTCAGCACTTGGACATTGCACAGGCTGAACTCATCATGCACTGCTCTCCGGGAAGCTCTCTGGAGCACATGTTGGGCTGAGCACCCAGTGAGGCAGCAGTGTGCTTCCTATACGCTCCTAGGCTGTCACCCAGCCCAGCGCTGCTCCTCTTGCCTGCCGCTAGTGATGGATGATCCGTGAGGGATGATGAATCGGCTCCCGTCAGGTCCTCAGCACATCCTCATCTGAGATTCAGCCATAAGGAGAGAGGAGCATCACAATCACCTTGCACTGTACTTAAAAATACAACTCATATGCCCTGAAGCAAGATGACTATTAGCACACAGTCTGATAGGCATGAGACTGGTGCCTATCATGTTATATCATGTAGTAATGAAGAACTGGTGTAATAAGTCAGTCATGATTGCTCTTTGTGATGATGATAAATGTTTATTTGATGTGAAACTAAAGAATTGCACAGCTCCCTTTCTAAGTATACTGATAGTAAAAATGTATCACAATCAAGCTTAAAAAAAACATTTTATTAGATTAAGTGATACACACTTAAGCAATGAACTATTCACACACACTGGCAATAAATGGTTGGAACTGTCAAAAATACAACAGCAAACCAGGTTTGCTTGATAAAGTGACTGGATCAGAATATAATGCTGTCTAATATTTTCTTATTTAGAGGAACCCAAAACAAACAAAAAAAAACACTATGAGATACAGCGACTGCTTTAAAAACACTTCTTTGCTGCTCCAGCTGATCCATACAGGAGCTCTGCATTTAATGGCTGTGTTAAAGGTTTGCTGTTTTACCTCTGTAGCATAATGGCATCAGTGCTCGTATGTTAAGAGTGAATTCAAACAAGGATTGCAAAGCAGTAACAGCCTTGTTTTGGTCTCGCTAGGCGAGGAATTTTTTTAAAATGTTTCAGATAAGCTCAAACAACAAACAAAAATAACGTGAAAAATGAAAGATTAAGTGAAAGACAAAAAGAAAACTTAACTTGATACACTTGGTAGGCTCCATGTACTCACTAAACCCTCCCCCAATAAAAGTGGATTTTTATATGAGCCTCATACTAAAGATGGAGTTTACTGATGTGTTTTGGGGTCACTTTTTTTGAAGACTTTTATTGTGTGCATTATGTACTGTAACACTCCAGCTATGTATTTTCAGCAGTTTTATTTTCTGATGGCTGTATGTCTATATATTTTTTAGTCACCTCTGTATTTAAAATGACAATTGTGAACAGTATTTCACTTATGTATTCACTGCACATGACAAAGCACAAGGATGCTCTTATATGTATCATGGAGTGTCCAAGATGGCTGCTGTTATTACAAGCTGGGCTGCTCAGCTCTGACAATCCACTAAAAATCTCCTAGAGTAGCTGCCATCCAGGCCTTTAACTAAGCATTTGCTGGTTGAGGTGAAGTTTTATCTCCAATCTGGGGATAATTTTTGGCAAATGGTAAATCTAGGAGTCACTTATGTGACATGTGATTTGCAGACAACAAAGTTGGATTACTCAGCAACGTAACTTGACCAAAGAAAACAGAAAGATGGCAAAAATATGGCAGAGGATATGGATGAAAAGAAAAAGTTACATTCCTATTTTGGGTAATTTAAGGTGAACATGATTAATCAATAGCTGAAAATGAATAGATTTTCTTTCATTGATTTTGGTGACCTGTGTGGGGTTTAAAATATTGAATTGTGGACCTCAGTGAGAAGCTTATTAAAATGTTCAAATGGTTATGAAGTCTTAGGCAAATACAGGGACATTCAATCCATCACAGAGGCCTTTGGTCCAGTTAGTGTGTTCCCCCGTTAGTGGAGACCCAACCATCATCCTCAAAAAGTTAGGCAGTTGCATAAAACATCATTAAAAACAGGATGAAATCACTTGCAAACAAACTGTATAAAGATAACAGTCAGACAAAATGTTCTACACTCAAATGTTCCACAAAGTGTTTAACCTCACCCAAACATTGCGTGTGAGCAGTTGAACCTTTAAAGAATCCTCTTTTATGCCTAACCATGATATGATCACCTGTTACCAACCTGTTAACCTGTAGAAGTCAGAGGGGTTTTTACACCCGCATTGTTATATTCAGATTATCAGACTTTAAGTTTGAAAATTAAAGGCGTGATACTTAACCCAGACAAACCCAGACTCGACCTGGAAAAACTGCATTGAAGTAAAAGATAGGGGAAGATAGAGGTAAACTTTTTAATTTAAGTATTGTCCCACAGCTCTATCAGAAGTAAACTCAAATAAAAAACATTCAAATTTTTTTCATTACAGTGAATAATAAAGTCACAATAGTGTGATAGCCGATGGAGGAGAATAAAAAAAATGAAGAGGGAGCAAGAGAATAAAAGAGCGAGAGAGTAATAACACCAATCAGACAGCATTAGCGGAGCAGAGACCAGTAATTGGAGCTGTGAAGTGTGACTCATCGACAGCTAGCGAGACCTGACGTACACACTTAAACACACACACAAACACACACGCATTAAAAAAAAAACATCAACCACTCGTACGACTCACCCCGTCTTTATGCACCACCATCCCTTTTATCTCTAATTCTCTAAGTAACTCACACACCTTCATTTCTATTCATTTTCTACCACTCGTCCATTTTTCACTCATGCAATATTGTTGCACATGCTTGAATTTTTCCTCTCCAGACATACAGACATGCTTGCAATCACACACACACACACACACACACTCTCCAACTCTTTCTCACACACTCCTGCCAACACATCCACCCACATAAAAAGAAAAAAATCCACACACATGCACACACACACACACACACTCTCCTTCCAGGGTTGACATTCAAACAGTGCTGCCAGCTACGCCACATAAGAGCTCCTTCCTGTGCTGCTCGCCCACCTGCTGCATCGCACACTATAATACTGAGAGAGAGAGAGAGAAAGAGAGAGAGAGCGCGTCTTTTCAACCTTTCTGAGCGACAAACACTTAACGAAAAGTGTCTCTCTCCTGTAAACGTCACTCAAAAAAGTCCTCTTCTTTCATATACGTCTGGTCTTCTGCAGGTGGCGGACAGGTTGTTGTGCCTGTGACCTTCTGACAGAAGTGTGGCAGTCAAGTCGCAGCCATGTGATTTGAGTCCATTTATTCTTCAGATAAAGTAACTTTACTTTGATAAGGTCAAATGTGGGTGGAAAAGAAAAAAAAGCTTTCCTGCATTATTATAAAAAATATCTGAAAACTTTTGACAGGCAGCTTAAATTATTGCTGTTTATCACAAAGCTACATAACAAAGCTACATAACAAAGACAAAACACTTACATAAATATGTTTATTTTATTGCAAACTCAAGTTTACATCTATAAGCTGCACTGATACTTCAGCAGAGCTAAAACTTTACAGAAGCAATCGACACAATTATTGCACAACTGCGACTGCAGACTTTGTGATTAGCAAAATCAAATACAATGTCAGCTTTGTCCAAATATGCATTTAAAAATTAAAATTCCACTCTGTGCATTTGTCCGTTTATTTGCAATAGAAAAAATGCTTTGTGTGTGGATTTTCAAGGCAAAGCAGGAGTGTTTCCAACATGCTGCATTTATCAAAATCCGTCACTAAGCAACACAAGTATCAAGTCGTATTTTACATCATAATCAGTGTGTATATGTGGATTTTTTTTAGTGCAGATAGAGTGTATCAGAGGTGGGTGTTTGCTGCAGAGTCTCTGACCTCAGACTGAATTCAGATTGTGTTCATTCTCTGTATTTATTCTGAGTAATTAAGTATTAAGCTTTTTAACAACCAAACACTTTTTTTTTTTACTCATTAACATTTAATACAATAGTCAGACAAATATGTGTGAAAACGTCCAGACTTGAAAAGCCTGTGT
>JAUZTA010000025.1:15179157-15190107 GCA_034780835.1 Ctenochaetus striatus
TATGTCAAAGATTTTAAAGAGATCTAGATTACTGGATTTTCTCTTGAAGTAGACTATAAAATGGGGTCAGGATCCAGTGACATAGTAATGAAGTGACTGCACAAGGGTGATCGATAGGTTTTGGGCCGAAGGTGCGGAAGAGATGAGCTATTCTCTCTCTTTACATGTCTGTGTGGTTTAACACTAAAAGTGATTCCGAAGAAAGTTTGAGGTTAGTAACTTTTGTGGTATTTCTGCTTTAGGTGATTGGAAAGTGAAAGTCGGTCGTGTCTGAGAAAATGGACAGTATTGGTCTCTGCGCAGTCATCTCTCTCTGTCATTCTTAAATTCAGCACCCTCTTTCTTTACCATGCTGTTAAAAGGGGCAAACTCCCCTGGTGCTGCTACAATATCCTCATGGACCTCCTGCGGTGAGCCTTGAGACGGAGGCACTGGATGACTGCACAACTGCATTGTTGTTCATTTTCTCAGACAGTGCTGACTTGCAATTTTTTTATTTATTTATTTTTTTTTATCCAAAACAGAAAAACACAAAGGTTTTTAACTTCAAACTTTCTCCACATCAATCAAAGAGTTGAACTGCACATGCACATAGCAAGAGCTGTATAACTATTCTCCCTCTACATGAGGCCACAGACTTATCAAACACTTCTTGTACAGGCTCGAATAAGTGAATTTAGGATGAAATTGCTCTTGAAAATGATTCGGATCCTATGACCCCTCTGTCATATCATGGGCCCCTTCCCCCATTTGTAGGTCTCTCCGTCAAGTAAGACCTCGTTGTTTTCCAAGCTTCTGGTCATTAACAGAGACATAATAGCGGGTGGTGTTTTAAGGAGTGAATGACTCAGAAGACTTGCTCCATAGGTCTTGGTTAGAGAGTCCACCATTGTGTGCTGATAGTGGTGACTGTGTGGAGACGTCTGTTCACAGTTCCCATGACGGAAATCACTCCCTCTTACAGTATATCTTTGGTATTCTGTGATTGTGACCTTGTGCTTGAGTGGTTTAGACACTTTAGCGTTGCAAGTGTTTGAGCAACCTCACAGTGTGGTGAGAAAATGACAGCATCCTCTGAGAATGGGAAGGGGCAATAAACCGAGGGGGCGGGCTACTTACATAGGCATGCTACACAGAAATTGCTTACTTACTGCTAGGTAGCTAATCTCTCGTTAATCCACGGTACTTACCCACACACACACTGAGTGCACCTTTTGTGTGGTCGCACAGAGAGAGTGTTTTTCTGTGGCCGGGGGTCGGGAGCAAAGGCTGGTCTGATTCAGGACATTCCCAGGAGCACTGGAAAGAAATGAGGACACTGAACAGCTCATGCATTGTGTGTGTGTCTGTCTGTGTGTGTGAGTTTCCACTGTAGTGTACACACAGACATGTATGGAAAAAATGTTTGTTTTTGTTCGAAGGGACATCAAGAAAAAATGTGACCTCGTGCATTTTAGCAGAGCTGCTGTGTCGGGTGATGTCCTGTGATAACAGGATGTTATGTATTTGGAGGAATTAAATTCATGTGACACGAGTGCTGCCATGCGACTCATGCACCAGCCATAAAAGAACATTACTTTCCTCTCGAGACAACTGTTCTTTTCTATGTTTGTCTTTTTCCTTGTCAGCAGATCTCCAAATGATCATCTCTCAATAATGGGAAATCAATACATTGAGTTTCAACATCCATATGGGTTTTGTGGTTTGTTTTCTGCATGCCCTCTCACCAGCCTGGGCACGGATTACTCATACAACAGGAAATCATGACGCCAAGGTCCATTAAGTGGAATGGCAGAACATCATATCAGCATTAATCTGCCACTTAGCAGAGCAGCCCCGGGAACAGAGATGGGGAGGGAAGAGAGAGAAAGAGAGACAGAGAGAGAGAAGAAAAGAACATGATATTTTTTAGTTTTACCAACTGGACTTAGGCTTTTAATTTTCATGATTATCCTTTATTATGTAAAACTTAGTCAAAAGATCTGGTGGAAACAAACAGATTTTTTTTTACATTTCTTTAGCACCACATTCTCTTCACTTATAACACACAATCACATGATTATTAGCTTAACATGTTAAAGTCACAGAGTTGTAAATAATTTATTTGATTGGATATATCATGCATTAATTATACTGATATTAATTGACTGGTCATCATCTGTATGCTTGTCAGTGCAAAATGAGTAAAACAATGAATGATATTTGATTCCACAAGCAAGAAGAGAAGGAAAATGATTTTTATCATTAAATCGCACATTTGCCAAGAGATGGAAAGAAATGTAGAATTTGGGGTTAGGAGTGAGGGTTTTAACGCCCTGATGGAAAATGTTTGATGGAAATCAGGTGTGGAAAAAGTCATTTTTTAGGCCTTGGCTCCATCTATGTGAGATCCTGTGGTGGACAGAAATAAAGTGGTCACAAATATCACATAGTAATTAATTTAGAACATAGAAATGACATTACTATTTTATTACTACATTTACTACAATAACTACATTTCACCGTCAGGGTTGTTTGAAGGAGCCCTGGATACACATTTGCTAACCCTAATACATTGTTTTTAACAAATATGTCAGCAATTGATCATACAGCTTAAATTATGCCTGCACTAACTTGTTTAATCAGACCAGAAAAAGCATCTTGACTTATTATCACAGTATTTTTATGTCTATGGGGTCGTCTGTGCTTTATGAAATGCTATTTAGGTAAAATGAAAACGGAGAAGATAGCTTAATTGGTATGTGTATCTCGGATGATGATCATTGTCACAATCACAAAATTTTAACAAATAATATCACATTTCAAAAAGGTCTAGACCTCGCTCATAGATTATTATAGTGGTTAACACCGCCACCTAGTGATGGTAAATAATTAACGGTCCTTCGATTACAGCTGCCCGAGAAGATCCTTGAAGGACCGTTAACTGATTCAACTCAGATTGAAATATGAAACTATAAAATCAATATTAAATAAAAACACAAGTATTTTATGTTACAAATGATACTGTAGGTGCTTTATTTTTATAAATTAACAATAGTGCTGCATTTATTCTGTTACAGCCACAGTTTTAGTTCACAGTTATTAGTCGTCCACGTCTTTGCCTGATCAGAATTATTTGGCAGTTGCTCGGGTTGTGATTCGGTTAGCTAGCTAGCTAAACTGCGTCCCCAGCTGTCAGTTCCTGCGAGCGGTGACAGCTGAAAATACAACTTTATCCTTAGCTGTGCGCCGAACATTATCGCCACAATGTTTGAGGAGGCTAGTGAAGTGTTTGATAACATGTTTAAATCTTCGTTTCCCCTTACCTTCATTGTTTTTATCCCCGCGGTGCTGATTCTGGTGTCACCGCTCCCGGCCGAAGCGGCACATGAGTTTACGGTGTACCGCATGCAGCAGTACGACCTGCAGGGACAGCCTTACGGTAATTTAGCTGTTTGTCTATTATTTACCACTGGAATAAATGTGAACATTATCTTGTCTTCTGTGGCTGACTCAAGATAACATGGTTGCTTTCTCCAGCTAAGTTACTTGAAGTAACATTTCAATGACAGCATGCAGGGTAGCGACAGCGGTAGCTAATTGCTAATGTAGCCCATCTTTGCTAGGAGGCAGTAACAAGCTAGCTCACTTCCCAAAAGTTAATCTGGACAAGATCATCAGCTACTCTTTTAACTGAGACCCGAACGTCATTCACAGTTGTCCGTACCTTTGATAAACCACTTC
This sequence comes from Ctenochaetus striatus, assembly GCA_034780835.1. Lineage (NCBI taxonomy): Eukaryota > Metazoa > Chordata > Actinopteri > Acanthuriformes > Acanthuridae > Ctenochaetus > Ctenochaetus striatus. The sequence goes on from JAUZTA010000025.1 coordinate 15,182,881, forward strand.
ACAATCACCCAAATAATATCATTAGATTAGCAACATTGCTAGAAGCCATGTTACTGATTTGGGTCAGTCACAAAAAGCCAGCTCGCAGAATTTGTTCATTTCTAACACTTTTTCATTTGACACCTATAATATGTAAATGATGTATTGATGTTATGATATGTGGACTTGTTAAATAGCGTATTACTCTGTGAATTACAAGAATGGAGCTTTCAAACCTCATTCTTTTGCTAAAATAAGATAGCATTATGATAAGGAGATCAAGAAGGACGCCTTCTTTCCACACAGTCAAACAGAATAAAGACATTGCAACATGCACATAAACCTTGCCACATGTCAAGGAATATGATCAGTAGTCATTCCTATTTTTGTTGCAAGTTTGATGTAAAAAATAAAGACAGTCACCAGACTTGACAGAGACGTTGACCATACTCAGCCCTTTTGTTACAATCTCTCTTTTCAGTGTGTCAATATATTTTTTTTAACAGCTCTGGTGCCCTTATATCAGAATAACTTATTATTGCCCTTTTCTGATGACAAGAATGCAGAAACTTAGTATCAGAATTGATGATCAGCATGTCTTTGTACTTTCAGGTACAAGGAATGCCATCCTGAACACAGAAGCCCGTACTGTGGAGGCAGAGGTACTAAGTCGCCGCTGTGTCATCATGCGGCTGGCAGATTTCTCTTATGAAGAGTACCAAAAAGCCTTGCGTCAGTCAGCTGGTGCTGTGGTCATCATTCTGCCCAAGAACATGTCTGCTGTACCCCAGGACATAGTACAGGTAATAACACATTTTAATATTACAAATAGATATTGTGTGCTGTTGCCTGAGCTGTTGATGCAACACTTAGGTGAATATGATTATACAGATCATACAAATAAACAACACAAGTAGAAGAAATAATAGAGCAATCCACATTTTTGTTATCTGTCTTTATACATGAAACAGGCATATCTAGCATCGCTTGTTTTTGTTGCAGTTTATTTCGGATTAACTAAGTGGTACTCTTTGCCACAGTATTAATTAACCACAAGCTTATCTTATGAAGTTGTATTTGTTGGTTCTGCTCAAATGTCCTGCTTTAGAACAACTCCACAATGATAAAAAACAGAGAAGCAAGAATTGTTCAAGTCCAGTTTATTTGACAATTCCATTGCTCTGATTTATTTTTTCATGGCCAAGTGTTGCTACTAAACAAAGATTAAGTTACAGAGAGATAACTGTGACAAAGTCCTGAATTTGAGGGTAAATAATATCTTTCTAACCTTTTGACAGAGATTGGATATTATCTTACTAAAGCACACTGCACAGCTTTTGACTAATTAGACTTTTCGCTTTTCGAGTGGCCTCATTAGTATATCTGAAAAGCAGAAATATTATTTGATAGATGAGTCACACATTTGGTTACATAATTAAATTCCATTTTTGGTGATTAACTGTCTAAAACCTCTGTTCATTTTATTCTGCTTTCTTTCATTTTTGCCACTGTAGTTATCTTCAATCCCTCACATTCCTCTGAAAACATAACCAATAATAACCTTGCAGGATTGAAGGAATTGAAGCAATTTTTTTTTCTGCTTTAATCCACCTCATGCTAACAAATTGGGCTGTGTGTTAGCTTGTTAAACATGCTGTTCCCATCTGTTTGTTTTTGCTGTGTAGCAGTTCATGGAGCTTGAGCCAGAAATGTTGGCAACTGAGACCATCGTCCCTGTCTACTTTGCCATGGAGGACGATGAGCTCCTGTCCATCTACACTCAAACCCTCACCTCCTCCTCCTCGCAGGGCTCGTTATCAGCAGCTGAAGGTAGAGAATTATCTGACTGCTGTTTGTAAACCTCTCTGACAGACATAAAACAGTGACAAACTCATGATAAAAGTCTTATACGGAAAGGGATGACGCCATTGTGGGATCGGCTCTTGTGTGACTTGAAAATACACAAATGAGCCAATTCTAATTTTATGTTTTCTGTAGTGCTGCTGCATACGGCCACAGCTAACGGATTTCAGATGGTCACCAGTGGAGCACAGAGTAAAGCCATCAGCGACTGGGCCATCACCAGTTTAGAGGTGAGAGACAGAACCATGATCCAAGACAACTTTTTAGTATGTGGGTTTTTTAAAGTTGTTTTTTTATATAAGAGAATGCATCAGCAGTTTCGTATACACAGAAATAACCTTTAGCAGCACCACACAGACTGTTGCCGAATGATGTTACAGTAACATTAGGTAACAGTGGGTCGGTGGTTAGGACTGTTGAGTCACATTAGGAATACCCTGGTTTCACCTCTGTGTGGATCCTTTCTGCGGTTGTTGGTGTAGTTATCCTCTGGGTGCTTGGTCTAGTTTCCTTTTAAAATCAACAAGCTGTGTACGTGATAAAATGTTCCTGTATGGTGATACCATAACCATTCGCAAAATATGTAAAACACTACTCTTTGCATTTGATTTGGGAAGGTTTCGGTGTTACTTTACACTTCTGTATTTTATGAAGGATACATTTTTAGTTGATTGGAAAAAACTCTGCTAAGCTGTTTAACAAGACTGACCACTTTTCTGAAAGTTTTTCTGTTTCTTCATACTGAAACACCCTCTGACTGAAAAATGTTCTGTGTTGCACACAGAGATTACAACCTGTTTTTCAAGTTTAACGTTTAAGATGTAAGTCTGATGGCTTTGTGGCTCAAACTTATAGAATATGCATGATGGCATAGACTGGGACTTCGTCTTAGTGTGTCACGAAGGCTAATTATTTTTATTTGAAACGTTCTTCACCACAATATTAGGCTTGTTTTGTTGCTTTAAGCTTGGTTAACATACCAGTTATTTACAAAATGTTATCTACCAAACATTTTAAGCCAGCTTTGCTTAATAAAAGCTTTTCACAAATGATTTCTGTTTTTAAATAATTGAGGTAGACCAAGAGACTCCATTGGTCTCTGTGTTCTGTCTGCTATCTCTGTGCAAGGTGGTGTGCGGATTGAGAGCCTAAAGTTTTGAAATTTAGATGAATTTATGCAAACTATCTAGCCTGGTGGCCTGGAAGGACTCGAAGTAGCTTTTTGTTAAGCTTTTTTTTCTGCCTGTAAGTTTTTTCTCCAGAAGAAGGTGACTGTTAATACTCTGTGTGATCTGTGTGTGATCATACATGTGTCACTCTTCATTTGGTTTTCATTCAGATGAGGATTAATCCCGGCAGCATTTCAATCTTTTTGTTTGTCTTTAGAGGTCATGAAGAAGTTCGGGAGGTTTCCTCTGTGGTTTGAAGATAATTTTAGATCAAACATTTTGAGTCAGAAAGGGTGAAAACAAAGCAGGCATGCAAAGTGTTACTTCAGGACTTTCTAATCTGAGCTTTGTGTTAAACCCAGAGGGAGAGAGTGGTTTAGTCACACTGCAGGGGATTAGGAGACAGAGTGAGGTTTTTCTCAGACGGCTGTGGTCGGGAGGTCGATTGTGACTGTAACCCACTGCAGCTCTGCACTGTCATGCTGTCAGCCTCAAGTACAGTACACATAGTACTTTTGGTTTAGCTAAAGTAATGCTTTACATATTCTGTTTGTCTTCTTTATTCTTTAACTCATCTAACAGCTTTTTTTTTGACTCATCAGGGGCGTCTGGCTGGAGTTGGAGGAGAGGACCTGCCCACTATTGTTGTGGTTGCTCACTATGACTCCTTTGGTGTTGCTCCAGTATGTTCACTGCTCCTTTCCTTCAACAAATAAGCCCCGACACCTTAAAAACCATATAGGAAGTTAAGCAGCTTAAGAAATATTTTGTCAGCAAATATCTGTAGAATTTGGTTTAATCTGACACTCCATTAAGTCTGTAAGTCGATTAGTTTGAGTCAAAAAAACTTAATATGTTTCTGTGTGTTTGTGTGTGCGTGTGCGTGCGTGCAGTGGCTATCATATGGAGCGGACTCGAATGGTAGTGGAGTGTCCATGTTATTAGAGCTGGCTCGTCTCTTCTCAAAACTTTACACATATAAGAGGACACATGCTGGGTGAGTAATGATGCCAGAACTTGCACTTAGACTGTTTTTGCATCAGACAGATGCATTTGTACCTTTTAGCTGCATAAAAAGCATTTTTTCTTTAGTTTGTCATGTTGACGTCAACACAGAAACCTCTGTGGAACTTATTCTGCACACTCACTGTATGCATTTTACTGCATTTGTGATAAAGTGTAAGAGTACAAGGTTTGCTGACCTGATTGGTTCATCTGAACGCAAGATAATGTGTATGCGTATGTTTATCGCACCAATTGTGGTTCAGGTCCTTCTCCAAATGCTTTTTGAGAACTCTCTTTAATATTATTTGTGCACTTTGTTTGCATTAAGAGTCCAACTATGCAAAACACTTAAAGCGGTCGATAAAATGGCACAAGCTCATTTTTATGTCTAAATGTACTTGATAGCAGCTGACAGGAAGGACTCACTGCTTACAGAGGAGAGTTAGTAAAGACATAATGGACCTTACTGTAAAGTCATCCATATATATTTAAGGTCTCTATAATCTTGATGTATTCATCATGTTAAGATAACTTGTGATTGATTTCCTATGAACACTTGTGATGTTTCTAACAACAAATATCCTTAGTCGACTTGTGTAAAAGTAAAACAGTAGATTAATTGCATTCATTGTTGTTGTGTGTTTAGGTACAACCTGCTGTTTTTTGTGTCTGGTGGGGGGAAGTTTAACTATCAGGGCACCAAACGTTGGCTGGAGGACAATCTGGACCATACAGGTACAGTCCAGTAAACTGAAGGAAGGGATTACAAGTATCCACGCAACTGGATTTTGTTCCATGAAAGACTTATGGGCCGTAATTCTGTTTTGAATTCAACACTCAATATCTAAATGAAGACAGTTTTTTGCATTTGATTGCTTTTAAATGCAAGATTAAGATCAATTGAAGACAAATTTGTCAAAATGAGTTGGAAAACTAACAAAGTGAAAAATACATACATTCAAATACAGATCAGAACAAAATGACTTCAAGTTTTTTGTTGGTTTTAAGTTGATAAATTCGGTCCAAGTTTGTTTTCTGTATATGAAGTATTTGGTTATATTCCTGTTTACTAAACTATCATGCGCTTTCAACATTTTTCAACTCGATCATCACCTTTTTGTCGTCCACACATCATTTCTCTCCTTTTCTCTATAGACTCCAGTCTGCTCCAGGACAATGTAGCCTTTGTGTTGTGTTTGGACACTCTGGGAAATGGAGACTCTCTGCATCTTCACGTGTCCAAACCTCCGAAAGAGGGAACTCCTCAGTATTCTCTGCTCAGGGAGCTGGAAATGGTAAGAACTGCAAGGCTCAATACACCACTGAGTCACTTTTTTTACTGAATCTCTCCCCACAACTCGGACAAAAATATGTTAAAACATGCTCTTTTTTGGCAGCTGAGGTACAAGTCTATAATCATTAACTCATAGACTATATAGAAATGTAAAGGCAGTGCAAACTCAGTGTTATTCCTCTAAGATGTTGTAACACAAGCCGTTTTACATGTTTCTTGGGTCACATCTGGGGGTTGTGAAGCTTGAATTTCCCCTAATGACTGCTGATTAATTGTATAGAAGTGTTTAAAAATGCCCTAATATTTATTTTTTTAAAATTCTCTTTGAAATTTTCATGATATAAACAGCCTAAATATATTTTTTATACTTATGCTGTCAAACCCTTGGCACAGATTAAAGGCTTCAGTTTAGGATTATATTTCTGTCTCTTGTCGTTTCCTGTCAGGTGGTTGCTAGTCAGTACCCAGAGGTCAAGTTCTCCATGGTCCACAAGAAAATCAACCTGGCGGACGACATGCTAGCATGGGAGCACGAGCGCTTTGGGATCCGTCGGCTGCCAGCCTTCACATTGTCTCACCTGCCCTCTCATCGCCTGGCGCAGCGCTCCAGCATCATGGACGTGCGGTCAGTGTCCCCCTCCTCTCGCCACGGAGCGGGAGAGCCCCCTGCTGGGTGGGTTCATTACTGCAAGTCTCTGAATCACCGAAAGAAAAGAGTTTCCATATTAGCTGCTGGTCATTTTCATTCATGTCATCGGCGATGCAATAAACCCATTCTTATCCACCTGTTTTAACCCTCTGTGCTCTGTAACATCACTTTTAATCCATTTGTACACTCCCATCCACGACTGGAGTAATGTGAGAACTGATCAGTGCATAGTTTACATCATTCATGACTGTATTTATGCACTTTTGTTAGATGTGAAACGAGCATATGAGGTCTCATGAGATCTGCTTCCATGTGAGTGTGGCAGTAACACCTTTGTCATCTCTTCTCCACTCTTCCTAATCCTTTATAGCTCCTTCAGCCATCCATCTCCCTGTCTCTGTCTGTTGGTAAACCATATATCTGCTCTGTGATACAGTTTCACACCTGACCTGTCAGTTAATTTGATATTTGCTCAGTTTTCTTTCCTCCTGCATTTTAGCCCACCTGTGTGGAAAAATCGAGGCTCTGTAATTTTCTCATCTTCCTTGCTGCTCAGGGTTTCTGGTTTCTCTCCTGATGTTTTTGAGTTTTTCTTCCTCTCTAACTGTCTACATTTGCATCTTCGTGTCTTACAGGCCTCATGTAGATGTGAAGAAACTCAGCAGGAACGCCAAGATCGTAGCAGAGGCGCTTGCCAGGGTTATCTACAACCTCACTGAAAAGGTGAGCAAACAGATGGAGAAAATGTATCAACACTAAACATTTTGTTTGCTTCCTTCCTGTGTCGTGACATTTTGTTGCTCATATTTTACCCAGGGGGCTCCTGGAGGCCTGCAGATTTTCACTGAACAAATGGTGAGTCTCTGAATGTAACAGCTCTCAGTCTTCTCTCTTAGTCTGATACTCTGTTAAAAACACCTCAGTGATTTAGGTTAAACCGTTTGCAAGTGAACATACAGTTCCAGAGTTAAGTCTGTGTGAACTACGACAGCTATCATGATGTGACATGAGCTTAATGTAGATTTAATGGACAAAATACACTGATGTATCGTATGAAATGAAACAAGATGATAGTTCAGCATGAAAGCACTGACTGATCCAGCTCCAGGGATGGTTACCAACAGACTCAGGTCTTGTCTGACTCTTCACTGAGCCACTCAGTGATTGAGGGTTAAATGCCAAGATTTTTTGCTTTAATTCTCAGTCAGTGGTCATCTTTTCCAAATCACTTCACATCACAAAGTCAAATCACAAAGTTGTTTTAGCAC
>JAUZTA010000025.1:15220659-15232231 GCA_034780835.1 Ctenochaetus striatus
TGGGGAACTTGGTTTCCCATGTTTGGTTAACATAAATACAGAAAGGTTGAAAGAGCGAGAGGGTCACCTATCCAACCTCTAGGTTTGTAATCCTGATCTTATTTTCCAGCTCTGAACAGCCTTGATCACAGCATCCATTCACCCTAAATCCAAATGTTCATTCTAGAGTTGGGCTGAAGGTCGATCATCAACCACTGAGCCCTTTTGCCACTGAAACAAAGGAGTAAAACTGACCCACTGAGCAATAATCTTCTGTTTTCTCCTAGAAACCCAAATTTCAAAAAGGTAAGAGTTGGAGTACTGCACCTACTAAACATGAAGCAAGGCCTGTCCTAACCAATAATTCCTGATTGTTATGGTGATAATAACCATTTTTTCACCATGTCTTGCCCCGCACATTTGACTAAGAGTGTTTAATATTAAAAAAAAGTGAAAAGAAAGGTAAATGAAACTCTTGCTGATTTGTTGTCACATCTGATAGCTTAAATACTACATTAAAAATAGCAACAGTAATTGATATCCAACATTCATACATAGAAGACGTATAGCAGAAAGTATTTAACTGCTACGTGGGACTGTAGCCATTCCAACTGCATCCAGCCTTATTTCTAGCAATGTAGTGTAAATATAAATCTTCCCAATGTACAGACGACTGAATATGTATTTTACAAAGTCCACAGTGGACTCTTTTAACAGTGAGTGGGTTCTCACAGAAAGCATAAGTATCACACTTGTATAGTTTGCACAATGTAACAAGGTTTGGTTGCTGCTGATGTGGTGCTACTAACTATGTACAGCAACCTTTGCTGTACCATACAACACAGGCTAAAAAAAAAAAAAAACAAGTATCAGTCTGACTTCTTTCATATTTAAAATCTGACTATTCAGTGGAAAAAGACCACAGTGAGGAAAGTCTTTAAATGGGTCAACTTTCATTCTTCAAACATGACTGGGAGTACTGTAAGTAACAAAACAGGAAACTAATTATTTTTATCTATCTATTCCATCCAGCTCTAGCAGCCCATGTATTAATGCAGCTGCTGTAAATAGAGATTGATTATAGACAACAAAATAGGGCTGTGACTTATATTTAATGTAATCTCATCAAATTACTTATCTGGTCAAAACAATGGTTAAGCCCTAAAATATTTAACTTACTGTAACAAACATTAGAAAGAAGCAGTTCTGGCATTTAAGAATATGTCATCAAACATATATTTTCTTTGTTTGAACTGAGTTTGAATTGCTGTGTTTGTAACTTATTGTGTAGCTTATATGTTGTGTGTGGTTTGTTGTGGATTGCTGTATGTTATGTTGTATTTAATGTATTTTGATAGCTGCCTAGGCCAAGTCTCTCTCTTGTAAAAGAGCTTTTCTTATCTTAATGGGACCTCCTGGTAAAACAACAGCAAAACAACAAAGGTAAAATAACAAAGACAAAACAAGATTAATGGATTATCAACATAGCTGCATTACATTTTCTTCTAATTGCCTTATTTTCACAAGAAATGGGTCCGGTGCACAAATTCATGTCCAATAAAAAAAACAAAAACATATCAATAAAAGTTAACCAAAGTTTATTATACTGACAAATGTACATCTCAATAATTGACACTTAAGTGGATACATATGTAATACATATGTAATTTTTTCAATGTACGTCAGAGGAACCAGCATTCATTCCTGACATATCAAATCATTAAAGCTCTCACAAGATCACTATAGGATACGATTACATGGTGCTTTGTCATATGATGTTTGCTCTGGACCTAATTAAATACGCCTACTCATGACTGTCCATGCAGTCATTTATTGTACTTATACTGTCTGACATCTTAGCCACTACTATGTACCACAGCCAATAGTAATTGTCTACTTTAACACTCAGGAAACCACACATTACTGACAAGATATTAAGTACACTGTGGTTTACTTAACCAGCTTAATAACTAAAAAAAAATGTGTTCAAGTCTGTGCAATTCTCTGTACTCAAGTAAGAGCTCGGATAATATAGTTGTTCTCCTTTGACAAGCCACCTCAGTTTTTGTGATGTATAACAGCAACTATGTTTTGCATTAGCTCAGCACAGCTCACCAAACACTGAACCTATCCTCTTCCTCCCTAATGTAAGCACTTTCAAGTTGGTATTAAACATGCACTATAAAACCAAGGGCACACTGACACACATTCACAATTCAACTGACATTTAAAATCTCACCTCATTCCTCATAGCCCTTATAGTAACCAGGCCTTAAATGGTATCCATTCTATACTGTTCCATAAGAGTCAGTGAGTCACACACTGAGACACATATACATAATGTAAAAGGGAAAACAGGCCTCATTCTTTGCATTCTCGGGTCACATCTGGCTTCACACATGGGGCCCTGAACTACAGAGCACTGCCACAGAATCATCATATAGCATTTAACATGTGTGGACACTCCACCCCCAACCCATGACTATGACAGAATAATGACACATGCGTCACATCCAGGCTATCTGTGGAGAGGGCCCTTCCCTGGCAACACCAACAGGGTGAAGGTACTCAGGACTTGGACGGGTGAAGGGAATGTAAGAGACCTGGGAATAGGGCCAGTCTGTCAGAGCACAACCTAAGCATCTGGCCTCTGAGTTACAGATTGTGGCAAGAAACAATGTCGTAATGCTGCTTTCAGAGACACTGTGGTTTTTTTAAGTGCACATCTTCAGGTAACTCAAGAACGCAATGGTTTTTATTCAACGGCAGCTGTATGTATCTGTTGGTCTCTTTTCCGGAAATAAAGTCAATAATATAATACAGATGCACTAAGCAATACAATCACATATGTAGGAGGGATTTTGTTATACCATTAAAAGCAAGGTAACCATTTCTTTAGGTCACTGTGGGAAATGTTGTGGCCAAGGAGCAAAACTGATTGATGTTCATTTTGATTAACACTAAAATTGGTATGGTAATGCAAGATACAATTAACTAATTTTTATCCATACTGCTCAGTCCTACCTCTGGTTTATGTGTGCGTAAAAGAGAGACAGACAAAGAGGTATGAGGCAATGGATAATAGGAAGTTTGTATCACTTTCAGTTTGAAATACCTGCACGTAAGGACTCTACTACTATATCCCAAAAAGTACTGAAAGCACTGATAAAAATCTGAAAGCTTCAGGATTTATTTACTATTACTAATGATTAAAATCTTGTTTGAACTATGTTTGGACTGTGTTCAGCCAACAAATTTCATGTAAAAAATACAGAGAGAAAATAGAATTGGTTGTGTATTATTTGTGTCTTTTAATAGGTGAAAATTGGCTTTGTCATCAAAATATTTGCTATCTGCTACCAGATTAATATGAATAATGAATAAGTTTCAAGATGTAAATCCAACTCTCTAGCATTAGTCTTAAGGACAATTTAATGGCTGGGGTTATTACACAGCACTTATAACGATAAAATACACACATATTCATTAGAGTAAACAGCAATGGATTACCTACTTCCGTCTGTTTGACAGTCATTTACTAAGCTATGTGCCATAAACAAAAGCTACCAAAACTCTGTTCATCAAAATTGAAAACCATTAACGGAATGTCAGAATTCTTATTTGATACACCTGTTCAGCTCAAATGTTTGCCCAACACGAGTACAGATAAGTGTGTTTACTAGCTGTATCTCGAACCCACAACTAGATCTAATATTTGTTAACATTTGTAGCAGTCCTTCTCACCTGCTTACACCCACTCCCTCACATTCAGCCTGTTTTGGCTGCCCAGAGCAGGTGCCCTGGGGAACAGCTCCTAAGGGGTGGGATGCTCTGGGGCCATACTTCTGCAGAGCTTGGATTTCTAATTAGACGAATTAGCTTCTAAACCCATTAATTAAAAGGTGTAAATAAAATACCCTTGGGTAGATCTGGGATTAGCATGTGTTGTGATATGTCACCCACCTTAAACAGACTTTCTGTCAGTCCCCGCCTGACCTGCGTCCACAAAAAGGCGCAGAAGAAAAACAGGGCGACCTCGGTCAAGGTAATGTATGCGTTATCCAGAAGAGTCCGTTTGGTAAGCTCCAGACCGCAATTACTACAGTCCCTCCATGCGCCAAACATTACGGTGGAGGCTTTGGTGATAAGTTCCAAGTATCCCGGCATGGGCTCCATTTCCACCGGCCCGGCGTCCCCGGTGTCACTGCTCATTGTGGCGCGGCGCAAAAAGAACAAAAAACGTGGAAACCAGAAAAAAAAAATACTCCAATTGAGAGACAGAGGGAGTAAGGGAAGCAGTACAGTCCAGACTGGTTCACTAATCCGTCAATCAGCTTGCTAGCTCACCTAAAAACGCCAGAACAAGCTTATCTTGTCAGCTTAACCTCCTCAGTAGCCTAATTCTTTGTTTTCCAAATTAACGCATGGGCCCATTCTTCGCGTACAGGACAGTTTTATGAATGATAGCAGGGCCCACCAGGTCTGACCAGACACACTGACTGTGTGGCTGTATTTTAATAACAACAAAACAAATTATTTAATAGGGTTTTTAACAATTAATCCGAGTCCTTAGCGCCTGTCTGCTGAAGGTTTCTTCTGATCATCATTCCGCTACGCACGAGCTCATCAGCGGCAACAGCGCGTCCTGGTTAGCCGCCTAGCTAAGTTAAATCATACGCACACAATAGTGAATGGGCCAACATTGGCTACAGCTTCCGATCTAGCTAGCTTCTTGAATAAATTAACCAAAAACGTGATGTACCACACATACACACGCGATTTGAACTTGAAATCTAACGTTTCCGTCGCCTTCCAGCGCCAAGCCCAGACAGCACATGCGATTTTTGTGCCGCTATGCCGTAACGTACGTACAGCACGGTCTCATCTCCGTCCGTTATTCGCCTTATATAACGTCTCTGTACCGTTAGAATAGCAGATTCCTGGTCAACCGGCGAATCTCACACGAAGCCAAGTTATTCCAGCGAAGAGAGAAGGATAAATAAGAATATTATCCTGTGAAGAGGCTGTCGTCTCTGTCTTCTCCGCCAGCGCTGCGGCCGCTCCGCTCTGGTCAACGTGTTCAAAGCTGCGTTCTGACAAGTCGCGCTTCGCTTTTAACGGCAATCAACTGGTACGTTAAAAAGAGGACAGCGTACGTTTATACGAAAAGGAGAGAGAAAAAAAAAAAACGTTGAGAGGGCGTGACGTAATTAAGGCCGCTATCTTCTTTTTGAACCCTCTGCTTAAACCGCTGAGGGTTAAAAAGGATGATTTAAAGAGACAGTGCAGACAAGTTGTACATACAATACTACACACAGCACATTTACATCATGCAAATGTGTCAGAGAGCCACGAGAAGCATTTTAAACGGTCACAACCGGATTTTTTTCGGTTTAAATTGATAGTGTTTGCCCACACAGCCCCCTCTTCCTTTTTTTTTTTTTTTTTTTTTTACATATCCACACTTCAAACACAACACTGGTGAAAAACATTTATTATCATTTCAAAGGAATGCTTACTTAAACAGATGTGTTGATTTCCATAAGAAATGCAGATTTCTAAAGCATGAATTTTAAGTCAGACATGTTTCATCTGAACTAAAAGGAAATGATGACTTCTGGTTTGGTTTAAATAGTATTAGTAAAAATAACAAAAACAAATACAGGTATGCAGGTTAGAGGGAAAAAAAAGACTGGGGAGACTTTATTATGCTATACTGAAGTCCGTTGTTGAGGTTTTTCAGCATAAACAGATGTCTTATGCTGTGGCGGTGGGAGCATACTGCATCACAAGCCTGTCAAACTCATTCTCCTGTAAGAAAACAAACATCAGAGAACACTGTTAAACACCAGGAAAAACATCCAACCCAGGAGAACAGCTGTGCATTGCAAGGTTTATTTTGTAATGGTATAACCCAGTTCTAGCATGTTTATTTGAATCTGCACCCCTGTGTTATTACAACAAAATGTGTGACAAAGGCCAGGGAGTCAGAGTTCAATGCTCTCGCTGATTTTGCTCCAAGGACAACAGCTGCCCAACAACCTGGTCAGGTAATTGAATTATGACAGACTCAATGTTTTGTCAATATTTGTGAGTTGTAAATCTTAAGAGGTCTGGCCACAGTTCAGTTCAGTGGCACACTTGAAAATATACAAGATAAAATAACAAATGTACACATGAGCATGTTACCTTGGCTAAATAGTCTTTGAGGAATGGATGGGCTTTGTGTGCATCTTTCAGTTGAGAGAGGTACCTATTGGTTACCTAAGAAAGAAAGCAAATTAATCACATAAAAGTTAAATATTTTAAATTAACAATCATGATTACAAAATAAGACTTAAAGATAGCATGTATACATATATAAATAATTTGGAATGGGAGGACATTGAGCAAGTTCCAGATTTTGGCAACCTGACAGGATCTGGGCAGCACAACCTCCTCTCTAACACTGAGATCTGGAAAGAAGCCAGACTACACAAAACACAAGAGAGGCAAGGCTACAGCACATTTTTCACACAGAAAGAAGAAAGGAAACAAACACACGGAGGGGATAAAGCTATAAGAAGAGAAGCTAGATGTTCTCAAAAACAGAGATCAATATTCAAAACATCTGGGCTCCCAACAGCAAAGTCCCAAGACGGCTGATGGTCCACAACAGAGAAGCGTGAGTGAAAAGAGAGGACACAAACAAACTGGAGGGGAGACAGGGAGAAGAGGGAAAGAAAAAAAAGCAAGGGATATGCACACAGTTGGACTCTAATGTGATTGTGAGATAACAAAAAAACACGAGGTCAGACAGATGCAAGGGTTTTCATAGAGTTTACAGTATTCTCACTGGGGTGAAAAACATGGATCCAAGAACTATTACTCAACATATTTAAAATTAAATAATGGTGATAGGTTAAAGAATAAACAATGAACAAAAAGTTAAAGATGAAAAGTTAGTTTTATGTTTATATTCAAAGGCCTCAACAGAGTAAAATTGTCTCTTAACAGGAATATCTTTTGAGGAGAGAGCTTATTAGGAAAAGGCCGTGCATTCGACTAACATCTTTAAAACTCTGAGGACAGACAGAAGCTCTGTATTTTGTTGGTAGTGAGTTCAGTGATTGATAAGGTTTAAGGAAATTGGAAAGTGTGAGGGGCTTCCTCTCTTAAAAATCATATGAAGCTCTTGATCTTGGGTTTTAAACTAATATCATATGTTGTCAATGGAGAAAGGATAACATTAGTGTAAAATTGTTCATGCAGACTAGGCAACCAGCATTGTCATAGTCAAGATCATGCTAACTGAGACCAAGACTTGACTAAGACCTGAGTGTGCTGAGACTGGGCCAAATTTTTTAGGATCTGAGACCGAGTCAAGACTAAGACCAAAGCAAGGTGAGATTGAATCGAGACCAAAACTACACAATTACATATTTATGTGATCATGACCAATTAGGGAATGTAAATTCAGGAGCCAAACTCACACAGATTTTGCTCAGGTCAGCAAGGCTTGCTTCAGGTGCTGAGGAACCAGGGAAACCTGATGAGAAGTGGGCTACTGGTACAAAAACAAGACATCCATGAACAAGGAATGAGAGTAAGGAACTGTTGAAAGCTACTACACCAGTAACCCCAGTGAGAGGGGTTACATGCAGAGGATGTGGGACCTATGGAATTTTGAAACACAACAGCTGAACTAACATTAAAACAACTTGTGCCCCAACATGCAGAAATGGCAACTGCTTTTAGTACAGACTAAGAGAAAGGAAAGTAAAATAAAGTAACAGAATGGGAAGAGTAAGGTCCAAGCTATAAACACTTATCTGCTGCTGGTCATCACATACCCAACAAGCATATTAAGCTGGCCAAGGGTGAGGAAGATGGCCCCAAGCATTTAATTGCTTAGTGAATACCTGAGGCAGCAGAAACCCAAGGAGGAAGAGAGGCAGGAACCATCATGGCAGGACAAACTCCTGCACTTTATGTACCACTGGCAGATACAAGAAGTGGCCGATATCAAAAATTTCCTACCAGTGGCTGGAAAAAGACAGCCCAGAGGTACTAATCACTGCAGCACAGGAACAGGCTCTGGGTACAAGATCAGTAGCAGTCAGGGCCTGCCATAGCAAGCACGAATCCAGGTGCAGGCAGTGTAAAAATGCCACTGAGACAAGCCAGAACAAAGAACAAAGAAAGGAAGATCCGCAGACCAAAGCACAACATTAATAAGTAAGTAACGCTTTGAGCACCAGGCCTTTTTTCAGACTGCTTTAGTCCTGCTGTATCATGTTTGTTCGTGTGTGTGTGTGTATGTGCGTATGTGTGCGTGTGTGCATGTGTATTAGTGTACAGGATGAGGGTATTTTTTGTGGAATATTCCTTTGAAGGACTGCGTAGTTGGGCATACAGTTCAGCCAGTCGAATTTAGTTATGTGAGTGTCTGCCCAGCAACAGTGACAAGTTTCTATAGTGATTAGTCACACCTGCAGTTCAGTAAAGAGACACACCCAGGGTGGCATTTTTGTCACTGTACATCTGTTTGATTCCGCTCGTATATGTTTGTGACCAGCACAAGTTTTCCTACTTTACAGTCATAACTTGTGTATGTGGAGGGGAATATGTGTTGATGAGTGGAAATTTAAGAGAATTTTTTAGACGAGATTTCACTACACACAAATCTGTTTTTTGCGATTTTCTTGAAAATCGCTTGGCAAGGTGCTACCAGAAGAGACAGTGCACCTCTCCCAAGTGAGCCACACATTGTGATGTGTTTTTTGTGCACATGCTTCCAAAAATCTGCGCTGTAGTTCCACCAGAAGACAAGGTAAGAAAAATAAGTTTGACAAATTATACTTAGTGTTGCCTATGTGCTTTGCACATTAGCTATCGTGAATGGATGGGAATCTTTATCATAACTATTTTATACATCAGACATTTGTTGAGGCAATAGATTAGATTTGGACAGAATAAAGGAACTAGAGGAATATCAGTCCGCTCGAATACAGGCCGCATCTCAAGTGAAGCAACATTAATATGTAATATATATATATATATATATGTATACTAAGGTTAAAAACGAATGTACTGACTAACTAATGATAGTACTAACAATTGCTAGCTGTAGTTATTGGAATAAAGTCCATTCTATTAATATTCTTCATATACCTTTGGGAAATATCTCAGTCCTCTGAATGCCCAAGGAGTCTACATTTAGCATGTGGTCTCAGACATGGGACTTCATGAAGTCAGGGGTTGTGCATTTCTCATTTAGTTTATTTCCAAAATTTAAGTTTTCCACTACCATTGAAGCAGCTGAGAACTGCACAGGTTCTTCTTGATTTCCTAGACATCACTGTCAAACTGATGTTGACAAAAAAGAAAGTAGAGGTAAAAGTAGAAAAAGTTAACTCAGGAGCTTGCATGCAGATGCACACTTACTGTAGAGAGATGACGCAGCAGTGATGGTGGCTACTCAACTTTCAGTTATTAACGCAATTCGTGTATACATTTTAAATAACCATGTAGTCCTACCAACCCAGGAAATAATTTATGCATTACTGAATTTGTGTCTGGGGGAATTTAAACACTAGCAAAGAGATAACAATGACAATGTGGTAGACAACATCTAATTAAAAGTATGACATCTGAGAAGAAGTTTTCATTTATTTTAACTTGTCTGAGCGCCAAGCATCACTGATGTAGAACACAGATTCTGCCTCTCTTTCTCATGCCACAGCTCTGCAGTTTATCAGATCTGAACACAGTGGAACAACTTAACCCACGGAGATGTGACAGAGACAGGTCTCTGCAAAGATGCGGGCACAACAGCGTCTGATTTGCCAGCACTTGGCCAACAAGAGTCCAGTTTTATCCTTTTCATTTTCCTGTGATTGTCATTGGCCAGAAGTTGTACCAAGTCCAAGCTGGGCTCTCCTTCCTGTTATTCTGGAATGGTCTGGTGCAGTGGCTGAAGTCCACAACAATACTGAGAAAACTGGAAATTGTCCTTTTCACCAGAGAAATCAAGGGTGTAAAAGGAAAATAAACATAAACAAAAACAGAACAAAAAAACAACAAATTGACAAAAAAGCAACAAAATGTGGGCAGAGGACTGTCTAAGTATGAGTCAATTCATGATAAGACAGTGTGTACAATTGATTGAAATAAAAAATTGCAGCAGAATTTATAAATTGTACAGTTAAATCTCATCAACTAGTGCCAAAATTGGCTTCCACACTTTTTTAAAAATAGTTTCTTGGGTTCAATTTGCTAAAACAAATCTGTTCCATTTTAGCAATAAAAACCTGTTTATTTAGCCACCTTCTAAAACATGGGGATGATGTAGACTTCAAGTTTAGTCATTTTAATTCTTGCTTAAATTTTGCTGATCATGCCCGTTTTAAGAGCTTGCTTTTGATATGAGGGAAGGGCCATTTTCCCGCCAGAAGAGCCATAGATCACCAAGTTGCAGTCACACTGGATGTTTAATATATATACATATATATTTGAAAAACAATTGCATCTGGTCTGCCAGAAATGGTCTAATATTGGATATTGCCATAATAAATGTGAAAGTGAACTCGCAGCACTGCCACATCTGTCACACAATGGAGACACTGATTCAAACATTTTGCAAAGTTTAGTTTTGGAATCATAAAGTCTGTATACGACTTTAAATTGAATTAACTTGTATGTAGAGTTAACAGAACAGCTCTGTATACTAGGTCCTCTTCTAGAGTTCATCCATCCAGGCGTCCCTGAGATGACTGGTACATGCTAGGGACTTAAAAAAGTGACAATGCAAGAGGTCAAATGTGTAGAATAACATAAGAAATAAGACTCTGTGGTTTAATTGAGAATTCTAGGATACAAACTTGTATGAAATGCCAGATTTGTAAAATAGCAATAAAAATGTGATTGGGGAAGGTGATACTTGGTTTGGAGCTGAAAGAAATAGACAACTTTATTATCTATGTAAAGAAATTATTGTACGCTGTAGGAGTGTGTTCTCAGACACCGGACAGCATAGAATTTTTTTTTGTTTTCTATTTAATATATTCAGTGAGTTTCTAAGAATAAAGTAATTACCCAGTAATTTGTAAGACTGCTGTACTGAAGAGAAGAGCAGCACTAGGAGTGATGTTTTCCAAAATGGATAAGGATTCAGTTTTTAACCAGAGTGGGGGAACAGTAGATCACTCATCACAAGGAAAAATGTTTTGGAGGTGGAACTATGGAATTGCAACCATTGTAATAGCTTTTATGCAGCCGATCATCGAGAGAGAGAACAACTTCCAGGTCCTATTATTAAAAAGTAAAGTGGTAAAGTGCTTTGTAGCTAGTTTAAATGGTAAAGAATTCCAGAATTCTTTGCTCAGATTATTCATCAAAAGACGTGAACTCATACTTATCACATACTTATCTCAGTTAATTGTATATCCTGACAGTCTACTAAATGATTTTAGCATTAGATTTTAAGAGGTTGGAAACTGGAACTTCTGGGTCTGATAAATAGATCAACAGATCATCAGCATACAAATTAAGAAAACTTTCAATATAATCAGCTTGACACCATGGATACCTGGTTGGCTTCTGGTACCCCCCC
>JAUZTA010000025.1:15259715-15271503 GCA_034780835.1 Ctenochaetus striatus
AGGATGATAAGGGGTTCTCAGATGAGAGCAAAGTAACAGCGAGTAGAGATGGAGAAAGAGAGAGAGAGAGAAGAGGGAAATTGAGAAAGGGAGTTTGAGCAGCGAGAGGGAGTGGGAGGAAGAAAGAGCGAGGATAGGAGGCAGTGCAGCGCAGTGTGTGTGTGTGGGGGGGGTGGAGAGACAGGAAGAGAGAGAGAGAGAGATGTAGAGACAGGAAGCCTCCTCTGCTACTGAGCCAGTGAGACGCAGGCAGGCAGAGAGAGAAGACGGAGAGAGAGGCCCGCTGCATCTCCAAACCCGGCCCAATGAGGGGGTGAGGGGCTCAAGAGCACTACAGCGGAGAGGATAGTGGGAGGAGAGGCGAAAACAGCTGGATAAGACAAGGAAAAAGCCGGGACGATAAAATCAGAAACAGGCTTAAGCGGGAAAAGGGGAGTAGGTGGGTGGGATCTGTGATGAGGAGGGGAAAAAGCAGATAAAAGTTTTGGAGACAGAGTATGAGAGGGAGAGGGAAGAAGGAAAGAGAGTACACATAAAGCGGATAGAGTCTATGTTAATGGCAACGGTAGGAGGAGATTCATGGAAAAAGAGGAGGAAGCTCTCTGTGCCTCAGGAGTCCTCCTGTTCCTCTCCGACTTCTTCTTCTTGCTGTGAGGCTGCTGGACGTAATCCATCACCATGTTCTCTGACAGCAAGGCTCCAGCGCCTGGGGAGCAGAAAGGCTTCAAGCCCCACGCCCCTCACTTCATCCCCTGGCTGCGCAACAGTCTGAAGCCCCACCACAGCAGTGACCTGGGGCTCAACGGACCGTACAAATCAAGCTCCGACCCCCGCAACAACCTGACCCCGCTGGAAAGAGCCAAAGGGATCGGGTTCTTCTCCATCCAGGGAAAGGATCGGGCAAAGAAGGGAGAGCTTCGGTGCAATGGCGTGGGGATGGCAAGAATGCTTCCAGTGGTGCTTAGGGGGCACCACATCCTGCAAGGGAGTCTGGGGAAACAACGGGAGGAGAGTCCTGCAAAGTGGAATCAGTCTCCAGAGCTGCATCAAGATCCCAGCACACAGATCAGTCCAGTGGATGGGATGCAGGGTCTGAGCAACAGCTGCACGTCTGCACAGGACAACCACACCTTTGTCAGCAACCACAGCAGCCATGTGGGCCTCCTTCAGTTGCAGAATGATGAGAGTAGCACCTCAGTTAGGAAATATGGGCCGTTAGTGGCACCTCCTCCCGCGTCTGTTCCTGAGGAGCCAAACTATAAGGTGCCTGTTGTGGTGGGCATGGAGGATAGAAGGGGGAAGGTGTGGGACTACGCCGGCAGTACCATTTACCGCAAGAGAGACCTTCATTCATCCAGCTGGCTGAGCTCAGACACTCAGGGAGAAACAGAGGGGCAGCATGGGTTCACCTCCAGCTTCAGCTACATCAAACAACAGAGCAGGTACTCCCAGAGCCAGAAAGATCTGACAGCACTGAGGGAACCACCTGTGGAGGGTTTCAACGGGCCCCTCAATGGAGTCATTTTCTCCACTGAGGTTCCTCAGAGAGGCCTGGGCCTCATCACAACTCTACGAGGCCCCAGGAAACCTAGACGGAGCCTGGAGCACATGGGGGTGGTGAGCCAGAACCAGACATGGGTCCAATACAGGCCGACCACCAGAGAGGAGCCATCGAGGAGGGAAGCAGGCTGCAGCAGGAAGGTGGTTCGAAACCAGATTAAACGAGTGGTGGACAACCTGGAGCAGGTTCTTACAGCGCTGAGGGACGTTCACCAGGAAATGAAAGAGGTATTTAATTTTGGTTGATTCAGCACAATTCAAAGAAAGTAATTTGTTAGAACAGGACTAAAAAAAAAAAGTTTTTGTCCTTAATTCAACTATTTAATTTCAAGAACTCTTTTGAATTTTTTACTTTACTGACAAGACAAATAGAAGCAAATCAATTCAGAACAGGAGCACAGAAGTTATTGCATCCTCTCACGTTCATTTAGACATTTCCTTATTCAGGAAGTGTTCATGCTCGTGCTTAAAAACCTTGAGGGCTCATACTCTCACAGATAACAATGCAGGCTACAAATGCACATCCTCAGCAGAATTTAAAATGCATTAAAAAGTCAGCAGCAAGGTTTCACAAATCCACTTCAGTCTGCAAAGTGTTTCCAAACTCTCTCTTTTGTCATCTGTCACTAAACATAAACATTGCCGGTTTTCATAACAGTGAATGTGACAATAGTTATTCCCTATTTATGTGATGCATTCAAAGGCTTTCTTGAAATGATACTATGAAACATTAAGCAAAGCAGTCGCCTTCCTCTCTGCATCACTCTCTCTCTGTGTCTCTTCCTCCTCTAACATCCCCTCTCATCTCTTCCTCCACTCTCCCTCCTTATGGACAGATGCTGCTCCAGGCACAGCTGGATAGCGTCCGACGCTTTTTATAATCCATTTATGTCTGAGTATCTCTGCCTCGTACTCCTCATCCAGTAAAAGTGACATGTAAATCTCGCCTCTTGGCATTTGATCCGCATCTGTGAGGTCGCAGCTAAACCCGAGGTAGTAACCTCATCATCCGGGCTGCGAGGTCTTTGTTTGACAGTATTAATATTACACAGATGAGAGAGCGTATAGGCTACACGAAAAGATGAGAAGGGGGGGGGGGGAGCAAGCAGACACTGTGATAGAAAATCCCAAATTTTCGCAACAGAGACGACAGATCAAAGGAAGATAAGGCACCAGAGAAGACTTTGGTCGCATATTTATTTCAAAGCGCTGTTTTACCATTCTGTTGCATGAGCAGCAACACTCAGTTTTATTTAATAATCACAGTCACTGTTCTAAAAAGGACTTGGAGTGAGCCTTTCCAGCATTTCTAGACAAAGGCTTTCAAAAATTAAAGCAAAGCTAAAGACCTCTCTCTCTCTCATAGAGCTGAAGTAAAGAAAAGAAAACAAAAGCAAGCTCACACATAAATATAATAGTGATCCTGTGCTCAGGGCATTTTGACAGACTGAAAGCTGCACGATGAGTCAGAACTTCAAGCAAAACAACAACCGAGTTGAACTGAAAGAGTCAAATGAGACTTAAATGACAAAGCTCGACAACAAACATCTCTCAGCACTCATCAGCACTATATGTGAAGACCTGAGGGGTCAAGAAACATTGTTTTTAATAAACACTCTGGGGAGATGCAGATGAAAATCAGGGTCCTCTTCTCTTTTATCTCGTCTGATTTCTGACATTAACAAGCAGCACCTGCCCAGAGTCACTCGATGTGCGTATACATGCTGTACTTCAAAGTAACACGAAAATGCCTCGCCCAAAAAGCTACAGCATTCAAAAAGAGACAAACCAGGTCATCTTTTGACATCAGTAAGAACGTTGTTGAACGCAGAGAACAAAACAGTAATTCATCTGTTCCAGCAGAGCCTGAGGATTTATCTGTGCTCACAGAGCAGGTGGAGAGATAGGTCAAACATTTTCCCCAGTGTAATTTTCTCCAATCTCTCCAGCCTCCATCATTGCACATGTGTGTATGTGTGTGTGTGTGTGTCCAACAACCTGACTGTTACTTTGTATTAGGTATATATGTGTTCTACATACACTCATGCGTTACATGCACTGCTCTTATTTGAATATATGCAGGAGAATATATAAGCCTGTATATGATATATGAGCATATGTACAGTGTGCTTTTCACTATCCACAGAAAGGTATTAGAGGGGAAACCCATCTAAATTTGTCTCACACGTTTCCCAGAATAGTAATCTCATCCTTTCTAGGCCGGGATAAACATTTTTTGCACTAAGTAGTATCTCATATGACATACTTGCAGATTAGAGCCATACATCTGGCCAGAGTCCACATCTGAAATCTCAAATGCTCCAAATACTAGATGCAAATATGGAAATGTAATGAAAAAATCATCTCAAATTTTAATATTGCCATCACTATGTGGAGGCCAAAGTGGGAGGATCGTCTCAGTATCAATTATGTTTTTAAAAAAAGTCAAACTGGAAGAAGTTTCTAGATATTAGGTTGGTTCTAGTGTCCTGGTGCTGTATCCTCTGTGCTGCTGTCAGCTATACAAAATAAAGGAAGAGAAGTGACCAAAAAGCACTGTGTTGACGTGTCTTGTCAGTTATCGAGTAAAGATGCCATTTTTATTTTCAGACTGTTGGTAGGACAAAAACAAGCAATTTCCAGATGTCACCATGGGCTCTGGGAAATTGTGACAATTTTTTGCTATTTTCTAACACTTTATTGACTCAACAATCAATCTGGAGATTGGACAGCAATAAAAAGAATAGGAAGTTTCTTTCAAACGTTCAAAATTGAATCAGCACAGGTAGAGATATCCAGACTTTTAGTTTCTAGGGTGGGTTGAGCTCTGAAAAACATGGATTCTACATTTCCCTGCAACTCAACAGGGCTAAGTGAGTGAAGATCGTCCTGCCTGATAAACATCTCTTCAAACTTAAACCTTCAGTTTGTGACCCAAGTTTTTCTGAGATAGCTCTGATGACATCACTATGACAGCAACAGGGTGATTTTCTCAAGCCAGAAAACTGCATTCAGAGTCACAGAGGACACTTTACAACCACTTTCCTTGTTTAAAATGACTGCTAATGATAAGCAAAATGATTTTCGTGCGTAAAATCCCCGGATGATAGTTTTCCAATTTTCAGTGTTTTTATTCGTCATAATACCGTAAGTATTTATCCATCATTTTGTGTATTTTTCTAGGTGGTTCAGCAGATTGACTATCTAACCTCTTCCATTGACCTGAATGAGGAGGAGCAGCAGAAGACCACAGGAGGCAGCAGCACCAAGCCTCCAAGTAACAGCAGCTCCAGTTCAAGTTCCAGCTCCAGTGAGGTGACAGTAGGCAGCATCCATCAGAGGCTGTCAGAGCCTGACGACCAGCCAGGAACCGTAGACTCATCTGGCACTCTCAAGAGAGATCATCATAGCAGGACTCAGTCTCCTCCAAATGTGCTGCTGTGCCCGGTAACCCCTGCGTTTTCGTCAGAGAGGAATCGAAAGCTTCGTTTCACATGCAGTCTGGGGTCTTCTCCCAGACAAGGTGGGCAACTGCAGGGCAACCAAAATCTCCCTTCATCCAACCTACCTCAGCTTCAAAACCTTGCCTCCCATGATCTCAATTTGTCTCCTCAAAGAAGCCTCCCTGTTCGGCCTCCCACTCCAGGTCTCTCCCCTCTAACGGTAAACCTCCATCACCCCAACAGCCCTGGTTCTCCACCTCACTCCCCTGGGCCCTCCTCCTCCATCAAGGTCAGCCCTGTCTTCACTCCCTCCCCTCTGTCTCCAAAGCCTCAACCACCCCCCACTCTTAGCCCTTCTGTCATCGTAGAGAACAAATTTGGGTCTTATCAGACCCCACAAAGTGACCACCCATCTGCTGGTCATCTTTCTCCATCATCGACCCAGCCTCCGTCTGCCAGCAGCCCACCCACCAACTCCGAAACTCAAACTGTGTCCAACAATGACGGAGAGCTGCGAGCATCCTCAGCAGGGTCCGTTCGCAGGCCCTCCGCACAGGGGTGCACTGCCTCTGCAGCCACAGCTAAACCACCAACAGTACAAGGTCGCAGAGGTCGTAAGCCTCCTCCGTACCCCCACCACAGACTCTCTCAGCACACAAAGGAAGTGAAGGAGCCCCGCAAAGCTCCACCATACCCTGAGAAAAGAAGGCTGCTCTCGACCACAGTGTGAGACGATGCAGCAGGTGGTGGAGGCTGATCGAACAGAGCCATATTCACAGCACCAGCCACGAGTCTGCAGGAGTAGAGAGTGATTTAACACTCGCCAAGTTGAACAGAGACCAAGTTTCCAAGGTGACAAGACGCACACGCAACTTGGGGTGAGTATGTCAGGGAGAACAGCTTGGCTAAGCAGACATCCTTTTCCCTTTTTCTTTCCATAAATATCTCTTGGGTACATAAGCTGAACATACACGGGGCATCATAACATCTGTCTGGTTAACTGCTCTGGTAACAAGAGCCTCTATACAGATGCTCACTTTGCACCCTGGCTCTCAGACTCCCACAGATTCCACAGTTAAAGGGCAAAGGAGAAGGCCTAATTAAATAGAAATATGAAAGAAATTGAAATAATTGCAAGATGTCAAGACAAAGTGAGAACTGAGTACTTCGGTGCCCTTCAACCTATGCAGCCAGGCATATCAACTCATATGTATCAGCAGTGTCTGGGTTAGATAATTGCTGTCAGGAGTCCTGATGGTATAACAAGAGCTCGGTGCAGCTCAGGCCGCTCTGGCTCAGCAGTGTAAAAAGCTCACACTGGGGGAGGAGAGGCTGAAGATCTGTGATAGATTTGGAAACAGAAAAGGTCTGATAATATGAAGAACTTAGCAAGGCCAGATAAGAAGTGAACAGGAGGAGTAGCTCTAAGCTGACTGGGTCACCATCCCAGTGCCTGGGTGCGCGTCAGGGGAGACAGGGGGCAGCTGGCCATTCGTTGTACCCTTCACCGGGCCCCCGGTGTTACAAAAATCCTATCTCCTTTGCTGCCTCTGGCTTGACCGACCCGGCCACAATCTCCATCTGTTCCCCTCCAAATGTCAGGAGATGCAAAGAGAGAGAAAATAGGGGGCAGGTGCGTGAGAAAGGAAATAGAGAAAAATAGATACTGGAATGCCGGCCGTATTGATTACATTAATACAGCACAGTAAATCAATGGCTAATTCATTTAGTTCACCTTATGTTGTTGTCTACGAAATGCTACTTTACGTTATTTCAATGCTTTCTTGTGTCTAGTTTTGAAGAATCAAAAGGAAAAGAAAAAAACCAACCGTGTGTTTTTCTTTCAATACCCTATGACTTCCCTTCCCTGCCTCTGGCACTCAGCATCAGGCCTATTTGTTCCCACTGAAATAAATCTTAAAAAGTGCCCACAAATATATGGCTTCATCATTAGTAGTTTTTCAACATCAGTGGAGGCCTGTGGCGCACTGGGTAATGGGCTAAATTCACTGGTGGTTTTGGTCGTTTCATTGGATTGACATAAAGAAAAATAGTATCATCAACCTTTGACACCTGCAGCCATGCTAGAGTCTCAGTGAGGCTGTTGGCTACTTAGGTGCAATGGCACTTTGAGCTAAATGCTAATATCAACATGCTAATGATGACAGTGTTAACAAGGTGATGTTCACAGATGTGAAGCTTGCCACATTCTGCAGTATTAATTTAGAGGGTTAGCAGGCTAGCAACTGCTAATTAGCAGTTAAAGGGCACATGTGAGCTAACAGTTAGGTTATTAGTCTTGCAGGTATTAGGCCAAAAAGCAAAATATTTGGCAAAGTTAAAATCTTACCTTATGATGATACAGCAGTCGTTCCCAACAAGGTGGAGAGGACCTTCCTCCAAAAGGATTGCAAGATAAATTTGACAAATGAGATGATGAATGATATATAATGGACCTTTATATTCTCAGGTCTCGGCCTTTTTATCAGCATTTTTTCTTGGTTGGACTGGTCACAATTAATGATGAGGAGTTGCAAGTAGAAATCGCCCCGTTTCATAGGGGCATGAGCCAGAAAGGTTTTGGAAGAATTGTGCTACAGGAAAACTCATGTAATCTCCAAACTAATTACAAATCATCCTGGAAGAAAAATGAATGTCTGTACCGAATTTCATGGCCATCTATCCAGCACTTGTCAAGAAATTTTATTCAGAACCAGAAATACGATTGGTCTGCTGGTGCTGCCAGCAGAAAAGCTGGAGAAACACCAAAATCAGCAAGATTAATCATTTCGGCTGTAAATGTTTGAATCAAATTGTCATGGCAGTCTACAGTTGTTGAGGTACTTTGGTTTGGACTAGAGTTGGATTGGTGGACCTTCATGGTCATCTCTAGAGTCACTTTGCGAACGTGGCTAAAAATGTCTCTGATTCAGGCTCTATAATGCCCTCCATCGTAATCTGAGCCAGCACTTGGCATCACTGAGTGTATACATTTTCCTGATGGTCGTACTGTATGGGGAACAGTTGAAGGCAAACATCTCTACTGGTACCAGATGGTAAACAGAAGTATTATGTGTTCAGGATTTGGACAACAGCACAAAGGCAGCTCTGAGTCTCAGACACGGAGTAAACTGGCAGTAAACAAAGAGTTATTGTTCTACAGAGACGTATTACTCAGTGTAGCGACTATCATATGAATAAATTGTCTTTTTTTCTAAGAGAGGCCACATATCTGGAAAACAGAGTCTGAAATAGTCACATCTTTGCTAAAAGATGCTTTAATTACAAGTAGGAGAGTGAATGTGGGAGTTTGTTGGCACAGCTTTTTGAAACTCAGCTCTGCCAAAGTGCTACTACTCAAAAGATTTTCCCTACATGAAATCCAGGTGTTGTATAGTTAGGGTCATGGTTAGATTTTGCATTAAATCACTGGCAAACTGCGTGATTGCAGCATAAATGTGTAGTCATCGTACCACAGAGTTCAAATTAACTGATGCCAATTTGAGAACCATCATGATTACTGATTTTCCCTCGGCTTAAGATGAGATGAATAAATCCCTCCTGACTCTGTATCTCTATAAGCCTACAAAGATCAACCCTCTATACATTCCCATATGTGCCTGTGGATTTAGTGGATCCACCCCGCAAAGCCTTTTCCCCCCAGAAATTAAAAAGAAACAATGGAAGCTCTTTATCTCGTGGAAACATTTATCCGAGGACAATATATGTTAATAGAGTACGCTGAGCGAATACATTCTGAAGCAAATTTTTCATAATGCTTATTTCAATATGAAGGTTCACATTGAGTCTCATTTTAATGCTTAAAAACTGTCTGTTTCCTACTGCATGTTTAAACAAAGAATACATTAGTACATTGTCATTTGGACAGATATGATGGGGGCATGAAATGACACTCTATGCCACATTTACTGTGACCCGGCTTTGACACTACTCAAAGAATATTTAATGCTGCTTTGCTGGCAGTCAAATTTCTCCCTTTCTTTTCATGTTTACCCTTTAACAAGGCTGTGGGAGGTTCAATGGGATCATGACTGACATAACAAGACAAATACACAGAATTATTCCCAGAACAGTGACAAGGTGTCTTTATTGAAACATCCATCATATTTCATCATAAATCAGAACAATCAAAAAGTAGAAAAAGAAAACATGTACAAAATAAGTAACATCCTGTGTGTTTTTTTCCTCCATTGCGGGTAAGGATCTGGACGTGGTTGTTTCCTGCTGTGACCCCAGGGGGAGCCTTGACGGTGACACACGAACTGAGCATTTCCTCAACCCCGGAGGATCGCCTCCAGACAGATGAGAGAATCCGAACCCAGACCCGACAAGGTATGAGCCTTAGTGAGTAATCCCACCGCAGAATCAAATCAGCAAAATCCTCAAATCTAAAATCAATCCCCAGAACTCATCTTCTAGACTCTAAGTCAAGAGGAGATCAATGTAAGGAAGATCAAGGCGATCCTTCTACATAAGGATCTACGCTACATAAGGGTGCAGAAAGGAGGGGGGCCTGTAATCAAGATGGTGTATGTACTTCTGAAACCTGCACAGTATCCTCGCTGATCCACACAGGTAGCACTGAAGGATGAAAGCCGAAGGTTCAAGAAGGGCTCAGGAATATGTGATGGCATCTCTTCATTATATAACTATCACTCAAATATCTGTGCATGCCTTATATTTCAGTATTTTCGGTATAAACCTCCAACAATGCAACTGGTAAGTCACTGAAATATCCTAAAATTAGAAAAAGTCTGCTTAAAATAAGAAACAGGCTGTATCTTCTGCTGCATCGCCTGCTGCAGGTGTCTAATTAAAACTATCAAGATTAAGGTACTTTCAAATGAACTAATTATCAGCTGTTCCTATGACTTCATGATATTTCTCAGCTGAGGATTTTACAATGACTCAACACTGACACTGTTAAAAATACACACAAAAAATGCAAAAACAGAGCAATTTTCAGTGTATAGTGTATTTCTATCACTTAATATCATGTTACGAAGTCGCTCTCAGCTCTATTACACGTATCCCTTATTGCCATTTATACAAGCATTTCAAAAAGTTATCACAACTGATGCTAATTGGTGGTTTAGGGGATAAAATGTGTGCTTACAGTTATCTAGAACAGAGCCAGATTGAGGAAAATGTAATTGTTTCTGTGTGTGCAATGACGCTGATGAGGATTACTCACTTTCCTCTCAGGATTACACCAGAGGGATAAATCCCTCCCTACTCTGAATGCGTTATCTATACTCTACAATCCCCCAGACACCAATCCTCTATACATTCACATACATCCCCAGTGGATCAGAACAGATTTGCTGTGAATCTTATTGCCTCCGAAACCAAGAAACAAATTATCTTATAGCAGAACTGCAACTACATTATGTAGTAAAAAAAAATATATACTTAACTGTTTTCTTGCTTTTTTTGTCCCAAGCAGCAGATAAATTTATTGTAAAGAAACACCAAGTAATCATTGTACTGACACACAAACTGCAGCAGAGGCAACATCAGCATCATCCGGCTTGATTTTTTTCTTTGAAAGAACTCTTCCAAATCCATCCTTCATTGACTACTGAGCTGAAACACAGAGGCCTGACTCAGAGCTCATCAAGGTGCTCTGACTGGTCAAAATATGACCAAAGCCGAGTCAAGACTTCTGACCAATCACAGCTCACTGTGCGGCGTCCGTCCAATGGCAGTCAATTTGGAAAGTTGAGCGCTGAACTTTCCATCCGTGCTGGTCACTGGAGGTCAAAAGGAGAAATGTACAATATTATGATAAAACGAAGGACACACAGCTTAACTTATGTGAAGCACCTGAAACTAGCCAGTATCACCTAACTGCAGAGCTGCAGAGGCAGCAGTTTGAGACCTGCAGGTCCAGCCCAACCTGCACTGTGTGCTGGCAAGGGAGGGAGCAGCAGGAGGTTAGTGCTGCAGATGAGCATGTGCTCCGTCTACAGGTACGGGAAGCAAGAGCTGCTAAAAAATTTACACAAGAGCCACGAGCAAGCAATGAGTGTTACAACCGCAATTTCATTTCCTCTTTGTAGTGTGGTGGCTGCTTGTTGTGTATGCAGGGCTTGTGGGTTTATTGTTTGGCATATTAAAGCTGAAAAATGAAATAGTTTTGTTCACCAGAGCATATTATCTGCTGAATAAGGAAGTCATTAGGGTTCTTCCTGCTCATTGTCTACCAAATGTCCTCTAGATAACTTTGGTTGAAAGGGGTTGTGGGTCCAAACTGTTTGGAGGCAGAGAATAAAAAAGAAAACTAAAGGAAATCTTGCAGTGCACTTTAAGTAAGCTGAGCCTGTTCTTTAGGGTTTGATTGTTGAACAATGGACTTGAGTGTCATTGTTAAGTTTATACAAATTTGTTGTTTCAGTAGTTCAAATCAGAATTCAGTATTAGCTCTGATTAGACAGTTATTTATACTGTTAAAAACACCACTTTAGCTCAGCTGTGTGGTGTTCAAGCTTTAATGGGAAAGGAAATCAGCAAAGTCAATGTGAAGTCTTCCAGATGACTGGCATTTGATGACTGATTTTATTTTAACCAACAGTTGTAAGTTTTAAATATAAAAATACAGTTGTATAAACAGGCCTTTATACATCCCTGATTTCTTTGAGGTGGGATCAAAAATTTCCCAGACTGCTCCTGTTGCACGCTAACATCACGATGTTCAGTAATGGGCATGTAGCAGGTGCAGGTAATAACTTTTGTGAGAGGTAATTATAAGTTTTATCGTTTGA
>JAUZTA010000025.1:15273664-15290999 GCA_034780835.1 Ctenochaetus striatus
TCAACAGTTATTAGAGGATAAAAGATCTAACAATTGTACAGGGACATATTGGGCACATAATGGGTTTTTAATGGATACATAAGTAAACACAGTGTTTTTTATTCAATTCTACTCAGGACTGTAGAGCAGGTACATTTGGCACTGCTCCGGCTTTCAGATGATGTAAGTTGACATTTAATTTTGCATTGCCAGACCTTTGTATTGTGAAGCTAACAGAGGTTTTTGGAGAAAAGCTCATTAAAGTAAGTGAGGAAAACAAAAAGGTCTGAAAAAGTCCTGAATTGGCCCCTTTTTCCACTGTGAGTTTCATTAATACCCAAGTATAAAAAGTGGGTTTCTGATTGTTTTTTTGTGAGGTTAAATGAGTTGTCCATATCAGAAGAATATTTGTTTAGAGTATTAGAACAGCCGACTCTTGCTTCCTTTTCTCACTGACAGTTGTACTTTGTTTTTAAAGCTAAAACAATTAAAATATAGATGAAAATATAAATTAGTCAACAGAAGATGAAAGAATACTCTCTGGTTCAAGCTTCACCCTTTTGAGGATTTGCATCTTTGGGTTTTAGACTGAGTCAAAAGAAAGTGCACATACAAGACCTCATCTTAGGCTGTGAGAAACTGTGATGGGCATTTTTTTACTATTTTTGGACATTTCATGAACTACACAATAAATTCATTAACTGAAAAGAAAATTATCAATAAATGAATCTGCAAGTAATTTTTTAATGTACTCCAATATCTCCAGTTCTTTGTGAGCTTGATGAGACAAATATCATTAGTCACACCAAATTCTGTTCATGAATAGCTAACTTAGAGACTTGCCCCAACCCCATTTGTGCGGATATTTTACATGCATTTCATGTATACATGCATACCAAGGAAAGAGGGCCATTATGGCAAAATAAAATATAGTGTCACTTTATTTGATACCCATTTCTTTTTCTCTTTTGTCACAAAAGACAAGATAAAGGGGTAAATAGCTACAGCTGATTCTATGTAGTCAAAAACCCAAAGGCAGGAAAATACTGTCTCAGTCTTGTCCCTGATCCTCATGTGTGGATAATTTATTATTTGCAGGCTAAGTAAAAATGTTCATCAGCTGTGCTTTGCCTTGATAGTTGATGCAAACGTGGTAAATCCTCAGGATGAGTCACTTTGATCTCAACACTGACAAGGGGCATAAAACTGCAACGTAAAATCATGGAGGAAACTCTTTGCTACAGTTTGTCTTTGTTAGGCGGTAAAGTCCTGAAAGCTTTTTGCTGTCAAACATAAGCTCCACTCCAGCTAATCACTGAGGAGGGGAAAAGCTGGGGAGCTAAAACTGAAGAGGTTTCCCATGTGTTGCACCTGCAGAATAATAACTATATTCTGCAGGATGTAGAGCAATTCAGCTTCCAACATAACAACAACAGTGAGGACAGGGGATGTGCAGATCATCTCTAAAAATAAACTATGTAGTTTGAGGAACAAATAAGTATACCTTTGACTTCCTTTAGTTAGAAAAAGAGGAAAAGACAGATGTGAAAGCCCTTTTTCTTCCACTATTGTGTTTTACTCTGATAAAGTTGGACTCATTTTAGGTGCTGACTGAATGAGATCTAAATAACAACAGTGCTCCTTCTCAAGCTGACAACGTCATGCCATATTGTATGTGGTTACCTTATTTTATTATACTTAACTCAACATAATTACCAAAACTAAGTATTCATTGTTAAAGACAACAGGTGACAACATAAAAACAAATTCATGGGAACAAAACAGGCATCATCTACATATAACGATTGTGTTTCTTTTATACTTACATAAGCATTGGCATATTCAATTTTGGTTCCCTTAAGTTCAGCTTTGAACTGAGTGAAATACAGGTAGGATTTTCCCTGGGGCCTGGAAAAAGTAAAAAAAAAAAAAAAAAAGAAATATGAGTTACCAACATTAAATAATTTGCATACGTTTATTTGCTTATTAAGTCAATGACAGGAATACATTTAAGGCTTTGAGGTTAGAAGCTCTATTGTGTTGTTTCTCCTCTCTTGGTCTGTCACGATTAACTAACATCAAAGAGTGACTCAGTGGAAAGAGACAGACGAGACATATTCTTATTGAAGACGCACTGAACATCAGGGTCACTGAGCTGAAGAGGAGGCAGCTCTGCATGCTCTGTGTGTGTGTGTGTGTGTGTGTGTGTGTGTGTGTGTGTGTGTGTTCGTCTCACCTCCACACAGAGCAGGAAAACAGAGTGTTGTCGTCACTCATACCCACGCTCATCAGCCATTGCTGTTTTGCACAAAAACAGAAGAATATTTCTGCATAAAACCCGCAGTAATTAAAAACACTAACATAATGCTGGAGACTGACAAGAGAGAGACAGAAAGAGACAGACAGACAGACAGACAGACAGACAGACAGACAGACAGACAGACAGACAGACAGACAGAGAGAGACTCACCTCATTGGTTCCCCCCTGTGAAGCATAAGTGAATGAGCATTCATGGTCCCCCTGAAATATGATAGCGTAACATTGTACTAGTCAGTGCATAGTTAAATCTGCACATTGTTTTCATAATGAATCCATCTACCTTTATATGCTATTAATAAACATAAACTCTCAAAACTCTACTTAATAATTAACACTGGAGTAGAGATGCTTGGTAAGTGTTGCCTTATCCTACTTATCTTTGTTTCATATCACTATATGTTTAATTGTCTCCTCTGTTTAATTTAGTAAAGACAGAAGTTAAAAGATTACTCACTGACATATTAAGTTTAGTCTCATCTAATGCATAACAAGGGAACATAGGGCACCATTTTTAACATCAGGATGATTATTTTATTTATAGAATTTGGAAACATTTGAACTTGAAACATTAGAATGTGTATTATTATATAAAAATATAGGGCCTACTTATTACAGATTATATCAAAATGACATTAAACATTGCATGCCAGCCCCAACCTCAGCCCCCATTCTTGATAATAACAACCCCTATACTTTTTCCTGCTGTGTCATGTCAAAACGTCTGACGTAAAAGTGCATTCTTTGGTGGGATTTTCATGACTTTAGCGTATTTAATGGACAAATGATTGTTCAATTAACATGTGAAGAAATTATGCAAAACAATACATTTTGAATAATTATTAGGTTGCGAATTTAATTTACAGACATCCTTTTTGAAACTTTACTTTCACGCAGCACAATAAAGCCGTTCATAGTCACTAAAACTGTCAGCCAATGAATGAAGCCGTTGTGGCAGTGAGGCATCGACGTGTCAACCTCTCACGGGCTGTGTCGTCATCACGCTGCGACCACGAATGACTAGCGGAATGTAGTTTTTTTTCGGTGTAATTATAAATATTGTGATTGTCGCACATAAAACGCTTTGATAGAAAATAAACACTTCTTACATCAAATAATTTAATAAGCTTTATTTTGTAATTATTTTATGGAATTATGTAATGATCTGAACTGTAGTATAGCCAGCATTCAAACCTGCCCGGGATGGTTAACGATTGGATTTAACGTTAGCGTTACTGCTGCTTTGTATCCGCATGATATTTTAAATCGCTGCACATTGTGCTAAATAAACAAAGCACTTTATGCGGTTACTCACAATCCCTTCAGTGAAAGTGTGCACCACTCCCCCCGGTTTGACGTTGAACTCCACCGTTTTCGTCGAATCTTTAGCATCGACCGGAAAAAATACCGCAAGCGATAAAAATGCAAGCACAGCCGCCGAATAACAGGCGAACAACTTATTTTGAGTGGCCATCTCTTCCTCTTTCAGTGTGTGATGGTGTAAGCGGCACTGGCACCCCGGGTTACTGGGTATCCCGTCGGCTGTTGATGTCGTCACACCGTGCGTCACATGACAAAACCAAGGAAAACTAAATAAGACAAACTTCAGAAAACACGAACATGAAATGACACATACTTAATTTGATTATGCTTAATATTCCTTGTCTGATCAAGTTCGTGGGTCATCTCCTGCTTTATTACTGACGCATTAAATTGTGAGTGCATAATTTGTCGTAACGATACCACTCATGGCCACAGGATGTCGCCCTCAATCAGTCATTTTCAATGCGATAAACTGGACTGAGCAGGACTTCAAATAAAATATCTAGTTAGATCAGCTGAAGTAACAACCAGTGATACACTCTAGAGACAGATAAGCAAACTCCATCTACTAACAAAATGACTGCGACAGTGACAGTTTAAAACAAGCAGCATGAACTACAGTTAGCGCCACTTGATGTTGACAATATTTCCCTATATTTCCCCCTGTAAATAAGTACATTCATACACTCTGTTTGGTTCTACAGTATATATGATTCTATATAGGTTTCTTTTACTAAAAGACTGCAGCCTATGAAGTATTACATGCAGGTGTTAGTGGGGGAGGGGAAAGTGTCCATCCATTCAGATTCATGAGATGTGGTAACACGTCTCTGACATTTCTTGTCTCATTATAAGGTCTCATCTTATTTTGTCTCAACCAATCATTTCTAACTGCATAGCTACATTTTAGTGAGGCACAAGCACAACATAATGTTCCCAATTATGAGGCTTTCTGCTCCGTTAGCGGTCTGTTTGTATTTGCTTTCTGGTGTTGAATAAATGGGCTGTGTATTTATAGTCATTGCTGTAAGAATTGAGGTTGTTGTTGCTGCTTAACACAATTTGTCAACCATTAAAGCACTGCCTAAAGGGTACAAGACATACTGTAAGTGGAGTGTAGAGTGTAGCAAACTAAAAAAGTGGGAAAAGTATTTTTATTTTGTGTTGATATACATAGAATTTGAACATGCAAAATTAATAAGAGCAACAAGTCCTTAGTTTATCTTTTGATATGTTTACATACAGTATGAATATAAGCATGGACATTAAAAAAATATAGATTTGTATGAAATTAAAAATTAAATCCATATTGAACAAAATTACTACATAGCAGACATGCAGCATGTTACAGAGGAGGGAAGTAACTAAGTATATTTTCTCAAGAACTGAAGTAAAGGTTTAAGGTATTCAATTATTATTACTTTAGTGCGATGAATGATTACTTTCTAAATGAAAACGTGGTAGGAGCCTAAAAATCTCACCCGAAATAGAGAAAACATCTATAATAAATACTAAATATCACAAGGAGCCAACTCTTTATAACAAATGCTGTACATATACATTCCTTATTTTTCACAGTAGAACAGCATTTTTCAATTCAGCAGACAGAAACAGAGTCACGTCTGCTTCTGCTTGTCTGCATGTATGTGTGTTTTTTACATGCCCGTCTCTGGAGCCATTAAGCCTGACAGATGAACATATGTTCAGTACGAGAGGAGACCCCTTAACATTGTCTGACACTCATGTGTGAGACCTATAAAACAATATGAGCATTTAGAACCAAATTCAGACTAAAAACAACAGGACAGTTTCAGTTGAATAACCTGTCTGCCCCCTTCGCCCTTCTCCTCACCCTCTCCCTTCATCGCCTCACCCCTCTTTCCCTCTTCACAGCCTCATCCGGGCCGCCTCCCGGCCAGATCCCACTTCCCAGCCCAAAAATAATACAATAACAGGATTAATAACAGCATGCATCCACTCAGACAGCCTGTTGAGTGTTTTAATATTTACAAAGCAGCTTCAGGAGGAAAAGTACAGGGGTCATTAGGCACACAGTCTTCTATTTCAAACAGGGAGAACTCTTAAATTTGTAATGATGTGGAAACGGTCAGACTCAGGCAGTCTCTGTCCTGCCCGGGTAAACATTGTTTCCTTTATTTAGGATGTCAGACATTAGGCAGTGTAATATTAGGAGGAGAAAAAAATACTCAGTCATTTCCACTGTGTTCATAAAAACAGCTTCAACTATTTGCTGTAAACAAACAAATAGGTCTAAAAAAAGGTAAACAGAGACCACAAATCCAGACAGAGAAACAGGACATCAGTGAAGACTTGGCCTCAAAATATTTCATTGATGATGCAAGCTCATACTTCAGACCGTATATGCTCACAGTAGGGAACCTTTAGGATTACCATTTTAGTATTTCAGTGGTTGCATATTTGTAGATTTATAAGCATCAGAGTTCATTTAACACTTTTAATGGTTCTGAACAGCTGTTACAGAGGAGAATCAACTCTCTCTCCGAACTGTTCTTGACAACCCGCCATCATCACCGTGACTTCAAATTATTGGTTGATTAGTCAGAGGCAATAAACGCCATATGAATTATTACCTGTGTTCTCATGGTGCTGATGTGTGACTTCAGAATCATCCAAAAAGTGTTAAATGAACTCTGGAGGAGGCTAATTTATATGAACAGTGGTATAGTGTTGATTATCACACTGTCAGCTGGATTAATGTCTTCTGTGCCACAGATTCTTCAGCAGGTCTGTCGTAATGAGCTCAAACTATGTGAACAATTTTGCTAAAACCCACAGACAAAGTTGGAAGTGCTAATAAGATTCCCTGCTTGAGTAAAAGTTTGCATATCACACTTAAAAATACTCTGTTCCGAATAAAAGTCCTGCAAGATCAGGACCAGTCAGGAAAATGTACTTCAAGAACTTGCAAGTAAATATACTCAATGCGTAAATATGTGTGTTATATCATTAGATTAATAATACTCGTGCATTGTAAAAGCAGGAATTCACTGTTTTAGTTGGTTGATATGGAGCTAACTTGAACCTATTTTGTACAAAGCTGCAATTAATGATGTTATAATTGATCAGTCTCCTCAGTCTCTCCAATTGATCCTTTTTTCCTGGTCTGTATCACAGCAGCATACCCCTGGTAATATATCCAGGTTTCTGAAACCAGATTAAGCTGATGACATGCACAAAACATAACCAGGATGCTCCAAAAACCTGGTTGTAATCAGGATACTAGTTACCCCATTGCAGCAAATGTAAATACATTTGAACAAGCAAACAGGTGCAAAATGAAGAGACGACTGTGTGTGAAAATGCAAAACAAACAAAAGAAAAGGTTCATTCTATTTTTGAATCCATTCTTTCAAAAATAAATCAAATATAATGATATAATCAGAGGCATAAAGGCTGAAGGCGTCGGTACTGACAGTTTGTGTCTGTACGAGACACAAAGTGACTGCCATGAAGTGTCACTGCAGTCTCGCCTGTTGGCTCTGCCACTTGTTGACTGCGAGTCTCAGACAGTCAAGGCTCTGGGCACGGCCTCACAGACAGTCAGCCCCTGCTGAGGACGGTTTCTGTGGTGCTGCTGATGTCAGCAGTTTGCAGTCAGGTTTTTTTCTGACCGTCTGCGGATCTGTGGAATTTCTCTCCTCTTTGCCATCTCCAGCGGGGGCAGGCAGGGGCGACCGGCACCTCTGCCTGTCCTGCACGCCCTGCAGGCTTAGCACGTCGACCTGCCATGAGCAAACAGCACCTGGAGCAGTGGAGGAGGCTCCGTCCTGACCCTCTGTCACACTCATATTCACATGGGTGGATCACCTCGAGGGCTCTCTGACCAAAGATGGTTTGGGCTCCACAGAGACGCCATGTTTGGTTAAGAGGATGAGTGAAATGGGTTCAAGTCCAGTGTGATGTGGATGTACATAGTGCATGCACCGAGATTCTCCTCAACTCTGATACTTTCCCCTCTTTTGTATCAATGCACCTTCGCTATTACACCTGAACCAGCGACATTATAGTTACAATGCATTATGTTCACTGCATACAATATTGAGTACTGTTATACATTTTGTTGACAATACTTCATTCTCTTTTACTTTAGTTGGATTTAAGATACAGTTCTTTTACTTGAAGTATTTTTAAATTGTCCTGTAGGTACTTTTACTTGATCAAATGATCTCAATACATCCTTTATCACTGCATTAGCGTATTTTGGTATCAAAAGTACACTAATGTTAAAGTAATATGTAGATTTCAGCTGTGTAAAATAACTAATGGAAACGGTTTTACTGTTCCAGCAAACAGGGAGAAAACTTGAACAGCATCTCAGACGCCCACAGCACCAAGGGACCTGAGAAGTCTGGTATTGTAACAGATACTGTAGAGCAGAAGAGAAAATGTGCTCCATGACCTCAGCTTCCACCTGTATTTTCTACTCATAAACATCCTGAAGGGTTTCACTCTTTCATCAAGGCTTCGCGAGAAAAATTGCTGATACTTTCCACTTTACAAGGAGCACACATTGAGTTTACTGACTGCATTAGAAGAATTTTTCATACCAAATGATTTAAATTGTATCTTCAACAGATAAAAAAAGATCTGTGGTACCAACAGGAGTTTATACAGTTCAAAGCCTCTGAACGTTTCATCTTTATGCTCTTTATTGAACATTAAAAGGCTATGAGGCAATATGTTTGCGCTGGAGAGGAAGGGCACTGAACGCACAGAGCAAAACTGTGTTCAAAAAATAGTTGTGGTGATTATTTTTACTTTTCCACACACCAGTCAGACAAGGTCCCTAATAAATCCTGTGACAAAGTGTAAACAGAGCGAGACATTTCCAGACACTATACACAGAGTTATTGCCAGGTGAATGAATGTTTTTTCTCAGTCACTCAAATTTGGTGACCCAACATGACGAACACACGACAACAGGCTTGTGGTGTGAAGCTCAGACACAGACACACTCAGACACTGTGAGATGTAAACGTGTTAAGTGGAATCATTTCAGCTGTTTCTCTGACTTGTGTTATTCCAAAAGCATTTTAGAAATGCACCACTCCCCACGCTGATGGCCCACAGCTCGTGTTAACAGTAAACGGGCAGTGGAATGACTTCAAGCTGTTAAATATTTGTTCAAATTGTCCCATCAGTAGTGATTACTAAGATCCCCTTTTTTTTGGCACAATTAACTTTATTATAAAATGTAATAAAACTCAAAAACACCATTCATTCAATCAGGAATTTTGCTGTATTGTAAAAGAGCAGACTTTACACTTGTGCGAGGGTCATATTCACAAAAATGCACAGAATTTTACATGCCATACAGCTTTTGTCCTCACTTCAAAACACATGCAGTCAAAATTAGACAAAGGATCTTTTCTCAGAAAGGCAAAATCCTTGAATTTCAGGGCTGAAGAGCACCATCACTTTCTTCAAAATAAGCGCCGTCTTAGTTGTCCAGCATGACTTGTTTTCTTTATGTTTGTGAATCAAACTAACACACTAGCACACATATTGCCTCTGTGACAGTACAATCTTGCATTCCTTATTACAACATAACGTAACCTAGAGCTGGCCTTGCTGTAGCTACAACATATTATATGACATAAATACAAACAGATTAATTTATTTAATAGCAAACATTTGAAAGCAAAACAGATTAGATTAAGAGCGACAAGAAAACGTCAGTCAGGTCAGCTTCTGTGAGACAAACAAAATGAAATGAGTGAAATGAGTGATGAGCTCTTTTCATTACTTATGACTCCAACTAGAACGAATAATAACACCAAAGGCTGACTTACACGGTGATCCTGCAGTTTCTGGCCTGGACGTAGCTTCCTGTGTACCTGATGTCACAAAGCACCTCATTGTTGGAGAAATCAGACTCCTGAACCAGCTGAGAGGGGTTCACTGTCACCTGGGAAAGAGAGGATATGTAAATTTGTGTCTAATTGTGTTCTGTTCAAGGTCATTATTTCTCATCTTGTTCTATTCAATATGAATTTTCACATTTTTACCTTAAGTATGTAGTTTCCAGGTGGTACATCAGTGATGTCGATCCACTGACAGTCGATGTTGGCATGATAAGTATCATAGCAACCAGGACTGAGTCCCTGAGGGAAAAAACAAACCTATTTTACCTCCAAATTTCTCAATGACATAATATAACTAATGTGCAAAAATGAAACTACTGGACAAACATGAATGAATTTCTAGATGAATAAAATGATGGATAACAAGGAAAAAAGATAAATCATAGACCAGGTGAACTGACCTGCGTGTGAACGGTGCAGGCGTAGCGTCGTCGTATTCCCGGGTCACATGATGTGTCCTCAAGACAGAAACTGGCCTTGTGTCCCTCGGCTACTTTCTGCCCGGTAGCGATGTCCAGCAGGTCATAGTTACTGAAGGCCTCCATGCTGTGATAATGTCTGGAGACACAGAGACAGAAAAACATACAATGTGCTGTGGGA
This sequence comes from Ctenochaetus striatus, assembly GCA_034780835.1. Taxonomy (NCBI): domain Eukaryota; kingdom Metazoa; phylum Chordata; class Actinopteri; order Acanthuriformes; family Acanthuridae; genus Ctenochaetus; species Ctenochaetus striatus. The sequence goes on from JAUZTA010000025.1 coordinate 15,283,790, forward strand.
GTCATCATTTCTGCACTGTTTGTGTGCTAATTTTGATGGCACAGTGGCCAGAATAGCAAAAGTTATTCACACTCTGTCCCTAACAAAATGATGAAATCATTTTCCATTCTTTGCTGATCAATCAGGAGCATCAGAGGCAGTCATATTTATTTCACTAACTGATAAATGGTTGCACTTGTGTAGCATTTTTTTATTACTTCTTTTGTGATGACCCCATCCTGGTATGCTGGCAGCTATAAGACTAAATAAATGTAATAAACACAACAAAAACCCTGAAACAATAACACTGGGCTCACTGGTGACAGCTGTGCCATTCCCACTCATGCCTTGGCTTCACTGGGAGGAAGTCTGCCGTTCCTTGGTTCTTTACTCGCTGTGGGAACCGCAGCAGGACTCTGTAGTCAAGGTCCCTCACACTCGGATGATATGCAGACCTGAAGGAAAGGGAAACGGGGAGAATGAGCCAAAAAAATCTTCTTTATGTGCTCAGCTGGGGTTTTTCTCAAAACAACTTTTCGTTTGTGGTGTCTTTGAATCAATTTATCCTTTACACACACTTCCTTGCGCATAAACCTCCTTCTCCTTCTCACTGACCAGTTTGCGTAACAGTGATTTACTGTTCGAAGTGACAGAGGTGGTTTTTGGTCTTGCCTCTGTAGTTTTTGCATTCACCTCAGGAATCCTTTGCTTTTCACTTCAGAGCTTCTTTTACTTGGCAAAGTGGCAGCTCAGATCAGAGGAGAGAATCTCAGGCGGTTGCCAGGTTTGTATCCAGCCGCTCTGTCACTCAACTGTAGCTTCCAAGTGGGACTGCAGCCAATACAACCGAATGTGGCAACCTCAAAAAGAATCCTAAGTGATTATCACTGTGTGTTTGTTTACTTACATGTGTAAATCCCTTCATTTTTTTGTGTCTATAGGGATAAAAAGTCATCACACATTGGAGTGCGTGACTAAATGTTGAAGAGCACCACAGGAGTCACAAAAAGTTCATCTGGACTGACTCTAAATATACTTTAAGCAACACTGCTTGTATTAATTCATTCAGTAAATTGACTTGACTTATATGGTGTGATAACATATGACAAAGTGCACCTGGAAAGACAGTTTTCCTCAGCAGCACAGCGAAGTGCATACATCTGCACCCTCTGGACGTAAGAGGCAGCTTGGATGTAGTACGGGTCAGGAATCAAGTCTGGGAGACCTGCAGGAAAAAAATGAATTTATGTCAAAGCATACGTGGACTCAAACAGTACTGTAATGTGAAGGCATTAGCTTGTCCTTGAGACGTTTGAAAGAGACAAAACTTGAAACTGTTTCTGGGACTTTAGTTTCTCCTCCGGTAAAGAGGTGAAAGCTTTTCAATTATATTCTCCAAGGAAGTTAGGGCATAAAACAACACTAAAATGTACGTGCTGATTAAATATGCATGCATACTTTATCAGACCTTTACCTGGAGTACCCCACCTATTTCTATACAGGTTAAAAAAATCTATCTATATCTATTGGTTTTATATACAAGTAATGAAAAACTGGACAAACTCTAACAAATGAAAACATCATTATGTTTAGGGCATTATGTAAAACCATTAATCTTACTTTTTGAACCTGAGTACATTTATAAAATACTTAAATTGCATACTTGAGGGGATTATTAGAGATTAACGGAGAACTTGGATACTTTATTTTAACTCATGGTGGCTAATGACTTGCTCCAGGTCTATCAAGAAACCATTTAATTTTAGTGTAGCTCAGAGGCTCTCATACTGGAGCAATAGTTCTGTCATTAAGGGCGCATTAACTCTCAGTCTCATTAAAAATGCATTAAATTCTCTAATAGAGAAAAGGGGGGTTGAATTTTAAACGTGAGAATAAATATGAGGCATCCGTGCTCCACCCAGTGTTTCACCAACAATGAGCTGTAATTGATGAGCTTGTTAAATAGTGAGATTGATTCTAGAGTGCTATGAGTTAAAAAAAATATATATATATACAAATTTTTCATAACATTTAAAATAAGTTTGTCAAAGTTTCTACTTTTGTTCACTTAAGTTTGTAATTTCTCCTCTCCATCTCACCGTTGTGGAAGAACCTGGTGCCATGACCCGGTCCGGGTGGAGGGCGCACACTAACCCTGTTTCTATGGTCTGGTGGGTAAACATTATAGAAAACAGAGTTCCTGTGATGAATACTGTGCGGGTCCCGTGGGTCACTCGTGTCCGTAGACCGGGTGTTATCCGACCGCGGACGAGGGAAGTGTATTTCTACGGCGTTATTGGAAAACGCTGTGGGAGAAACATTTGACTCCGATGTTATTCTGGTCAGAGAGTGAGCTCTTTGCGCGATGCGCTGGCTTCCCAGACTAGTTTGTTGTGGGATGCGACGTGCATTCCCACCATCCTCAGCCATGGTAACCCATCCACCTCCGGCAGGTGATCGGGCATTTGATTCCGAGCTCTCAGACCTCATCCTGCCGTCTCGGTTGTGCGTAAAGTCCGGAGATCTTACGGGTGACGCAGTGACCTGTTGTTCCACAGCGTCATCTCCAGGTGTGCTCCGGCCTCCTCGTGGGACTCCGCTGCCGGAGAACTCCTGGGTGAAGGTGTGAGCTGCAGAGCTTCCATTAGACGGTGCCTGTCCCGGATTCCTGTACCGGTATCCTTCAGTCCTAACCTCTCCAGCGGTTGCGAGACGCGCTGGGGACTCACCTTGTGCGCCGGGTCGTCTGGATGCGGGTAAATATTGACCAGCATCTGAACCAAGAACCGACGTATCCATTTGACTGACCTCGTTTTGTTGCGAGTGACCACCGCCTGCGCCCTCGAAGAGTCCAGATCTGGTTGTTGTGGATCTTCTGAGCTCAACTGTAGGATGAAGTCTGTTAAAACCGTTTTTAGTTGTCAGTAAGAGCTGAGTGCGTCTTCTAATCTGCACAGGGGGACGGTATTGAGTCCCCGTGCTCAGTAAACTATACACTTGACCGTTGTTCTCCCACTGAATCCGGTGTCTCCAAGGGCCCACACCTGCGCCTAAATGGTGCTGACCGGTACCCAAACACACCAGAACATCCAGTAGAAAATAAACTACAAGCAGAAACTTCTCCATGGCTCAGTGTGATTGTGTCTGTATCTCCAACATCAGCTGTCTGGCTCCAACACTGAGAAATTAGCAAAGAACATTTGAGTTAGACATGGGTGATGGGGTGGTGTTTTGAATACACTCGACTCCGTCACGCAGTTGCGCACAGCATCACCGCAGAGGGAGTTTGGGTTGAGACGTCTTCAAATGTTTGCAATGTGAGTAAGTTTCAGGAAAATCCTTTCATCCACCCATGAGCAGCAAGGAGCTGCACACATGCATGTGAAATAAAATTAAGCTTTCTTAGGAGGTAAAAAAAAAAAAACACAGTTTAGTCACTGTGGTTAAAAAACAAATCTAAAATATTCAAAAGAGTCTGATTTTCACATGAAACTGTTTGTCAGTATTTATTGAATTTAATATCATAATTCCAGCGGTTGTATGGGATTCCTCAAATGCATTAAGATTGAAATGAATGTATTCTACCTGTAGTATTTAGGGAATATAACCTGTTGAATCCCCGCACTGGGGCTCAGTCCACCTCTTCACCACACGATGGCAGCAGACTCCCGCTGAAAGTCGGCGCTCTGATGATGCTCGACCTCGAAAACTATTTTTAAATTCAGGTCTCGTGACTTGTGAGGACGTCAGCATGTAACATGTCAACTCTGAGCATGAATGAAGATAAGACAAGTCGCTAAAAAGTGCTTGGATCAAGATGGACCTCATGCTGTTGTTCAACGAAACTTTTTCTTATGTTATGAATCCCTGTCAGTTCAGTCAAAATGAGTCTTTCAATGTGTAGTTAAGAAACACAATCAGCCATCTTTTCCGTCAAAGGATGCCTCATTTTGTATCTTGTGCTGTGTGACACAGTTCAAGCTCAAGTTGAGTTTATAAGTGATTTCTAGTCTTTTCCAGGGATACATTATAGGCAACGCGCATGAGCATTAAAGAGATTTTTAAAGGACAGAGTTGTATTTTATTGTTCCTTTAAGAAAAACAGTGTACTTCTACCCTTACTCAGAACACTTTTGAGCCCATTTTTTTTTACTTTTCTGCATTTAACAAATACCTTCCTTGCATATAGTTTGCTCTAAATTAACTGGACTAACTGTAGGGGGCGCACTGGAGGTAAGTCGACCTCATTTTCTGAGAGAAAAAGAAGCGTCACCTGTGTTTTAAATATGTTGTAACAATAAAAAACACTAGTTCTCCTTTGACATAAGTTGCACATAGCCCATTGTAGGTGAAAATGTTGTTGAATAGTGTTTGCTTTGTTCCTTTTTTATGTGTGACATTAATCTGAGTTGATATGCTAATGACATAGCTAGTGGTAAATTTGGCTTAAAAGAAAAAAATACTAACTAATTCTAAATTAAAAATAAAATTAAAGCAACTTGCCATTTGAATAATTTTATCACCAGGTAATTTTTGACTCTTACTTGAGACCATCTCCTCTTCTGGCACTTACATCCTATACTTATAATCTTACACTGTTAATGAACCCTGGCAAGAGGCAGGACTTGACCTGATATGACCTTGAAATTATAGGTGGAGAAAATTTAGACTTTCACCAGATACTCTGATAAAGCTCTCTAAAACCAGTTTGATCTATGCTGACTGAAAATGTGAAATGCCCCCAATATAAAATCTATTAACTTTCCAAAACTTGTAACACATTATTTTATTCTTCTTAAACCCTCAAACTTTTAAAGATTTTCAAGACCAGAGGGAAAACTGCATAACTCAAACACAATACCATGCAAAGAAAGACAAAATTACAGACACCAGAGGACAGTCACAGGTAGTTCAGACTTTTGCAGTGCATTTTAATTTGGCTGTCTCTGTTTCAGAGGTTGCAGATTGACATGAAGTAGGTGAGAGGCTCTCATCTTCACCTTTATTTTTATCACACTCATCCTCTGCCACAGCATTTCTGCCCGCCTGGACGTGCGGACAGACTGGTAGCATGGTGCCAGTCTATAGTGCATGGCGACGAAGGCAGCCAGCCCACTCTGGATTAGAGGAGGTTTGAATGTTTAAACCTCCTGCATCTGCTCCTGCACCAACGCTAAGAACAAACCCCTCTAAATATACCCACACACCCTGGCAAGCACTCAGAGCCTCTCAGCAATCTGTGTGAGTATAAATCCATTAGTGGGTGTGAGAAACAGGAGTAAAGAAGTGTGTCCGTGTGTGTGTGTGAGCTGTTGAACATAATCATGGGGCCCAGGTCTGGTTGTTTCATACAGGCTGTAGCTGGATGGGTGTCATTCCTTTAGCATATTGGGAGGTCTCGCAGTTTAAGTGTTTAAGATCTGTCAGTCAGTGACACTCCTCCGTTTTTAACCTGGGGGGACACACAGTTTAGACCACCTCCTCACCTGGCACCAACATCTCATATGTGGGAACTGATACTGTCAATGAGCTCTGGCAAGAAACAGGAATTGACCTGATGTAACCGAAAAACTTGGTGGGGAAAGTGAAGACATTCTCTAAACAATGCTAGCAGTCCCTTTTAGCACAGTACTCAACCCAAACTGCTCCTCACCTTCAGGTTCTTAAGCCAAGGGTGGAAAATTAAAATATTCTTGAGTACGACACTTTAAAACCCTTCATACTTCACTTGATATTTTAATCTTCTTCTTTTCTGCTCCAATCAATTTCAAAAAGAAAAACTGTGGCTGCTTTCTCCATCTGTTAAAGACAAAATTTGAATTGCTGTAAGGAAAGCATGTTACAGTGCAACAAGCTGCCAGAAACTTTTTATTAAATTGTTACATTTTTTTAATTTGTATTATGTGTGTGGAGGTTGGTACATCATGTTTTTGTAAAAACCCATGAAACTGTGTTGCCTGTCTATATTTGCACTGCATGTGCCTCAAACTTAAAATACTATAATGGTCTTGTCTGGTACCTGGGTTCATGTGAAGCAGACAATTTGAATTTAACCTAACTTACTTAGCTTTATGCAGCCATAGTTATGAGTAATTGATTCAAGTTTTGAGTACTAAACATAAAACAACTTTGTTAAAAACAATAAATAAATAGAAAAAACTGTGAAAGTTCAAGACTTGGACTTCTAATTCAGAGTTTGTTCTTATATACCTTGCTTAGATATTGTGAAAAATCCTTAAATGCCCATGGACATCTGATGCAAATTAGCTAGCAGCCAGCTCAGGTTCAATTACTTTTAATTGTGTGCTGTTGAAATGAACAATAAAAAAAAAACAAAATAACATAAGTAACATAAACATGAAAATGGAAAGAACAAATAATTAAAACTGTAATCACAGACAGTACTTAAGTAAATGTGCTTAGTCAACCACTGCTGAGTCTGGATGTGAACATGTTGAAGGCGACATGCCACAACACTGAGTGAGTTTTTCCATGCATAAACCTCCGTGTCCTGTGACGCACATTGAGGTTTGTGAATCCTAAACAGAGGTCAGACTTACTTATTATACATCCGCGACACAAGTTTAAATTCTCAGCATCCGTTTCCTGCGCAGTAACTACATTTTACAGTGTTTCACAGGAGCTCTGATTTACATCCTGCGTGTGTGTTTACCTCACGTGAAGACATCCAGCATCTCTAATCCAAACAGGAATTTAAGGGATGTAAAAGCAGCAATTGGATGACTCCGAAACACATTCACCTACATTGAGTGCAATGTTCTGTATGTGTGTATGTATGCAAACACAAACATCATAAAAGCAAAAAATAGCCTTCATCTTCAGTGGGTGCCACCTGATATTGGGTCTACTAACCTCAGACGGGTGCACACTGCTAATGGATGTGTGTTTCAGTCACATGATTCATCAAAGTTGTGGGTATTGAGGTCATGTTTGACCCAGAAAATGTCTAGACTGGATTTACTTTCATTGTAAACAATGTAGCCACTGTTTCACACAGTTCAAATGTGCATTAGCAGAGCGCACGTACATCTTTACACCACTTACTGCTGTTAGCATTGTGAGTGTGATTACATACATGTGTCAATTATCATACTTGTAGAAAATCATCCAAAGCTTAGAACTAGTAAGTTCATTTCTCAACAGTGTTTTCTCTAGTTCTTGTTTGCCTTTGGAGGACAGATCCACCTGTGTGTGCGTGTACATATGTGTG
>JAUZTA010000025.1:15293079-15305820 GCA_034780835.1 Ctenochaetus striatus
GCATTCAGATTGATCTAAAAAATACATAATGACAGAACAAAACTAGATAAAGTTTGAATCCAAGATGCAACTTACCAATATTCAAGCCAAAGTCCTCCATCAGTTTTCTGTGCTTCAGGTACATCGGCCACACATGGCCATCAAACAGGCCGGGGGGGTCAGGGACAGTATACTGTCTTGTACTGGAGAGCAAAAACACACTGTTAGAGGATGTGTACTTGCCATAACAGGATAATTGGGGAAATACAACTGAAGTTAATGATAACAAAAGGGTTAATGAGCAATTAAATTGTGAAAAGGGGTAAATATATCCACTTATTTTAGCGTATTCTTACCTTCTTCTTCTTTTGCACTCCTCATAAGGAATTGTGATGTAATAACACTTGTTAAAAACATCCAGCAGGGGCCTAGAGGGAAGATGCACAAGGCCATCAATGAAGATGCACAGTGTTTTTAACTAGAGCAGAGCAAAAGAGTGCACTCATATGGTCTCTTATCTGTATCAGTGCAGCATGCTTTACATTCACCCCCTTGCGTACAGAGTGCAAATCACCCAGAAGCCTCTTTCTACTGAAACCCTTATCTCTATGCGTAGGACACGCCTGACTGTCACTGCAGGGGTCCTTGAGTATACTTCAAGGGTTAGCATGAAGAATAACACGTGACGTTCTCATCAGTTTCTTAGAATTTACGAGAAACAATATGGCCTGCTTCCTTTCACGTAAAAACTACTGGAGTTTGATGTGATTCTAGGAGAGAACTTCTAGTTACAATTTCTTAAACTTAGAGCCAGAATATTAATAACATAAACAAGGAAATAATCCATATAGATATTTTACTGACTATATTGAACATAATTAACAATAATATCATTTCGTATTGACAATCAACATTACAGGTCAGGTGTTTAGGAAGGTGTTCTCAAAGTAAAATCTTCAAAGCAGGCACTTCAACACAGAGTTATTCAAAATTAGCTTACAGGTAGTTGTAGAGCAGGAAGCCCTCTACGATCAGTATGTGGATCTGCTCGTCAGGGTTGGTCGCATCAGATCCAGGGGACAACGTCACACCGTGGGAACGGGCGAACTTCACTGGGTTCTCGATCCAGCCTTTTATCGTGTTGGTCATGGCCTCCATATCCAAAGCTGTGATGACTGTAGAGTAGGATTGATGGAAATTATAGAGTAAATTAGAATAGATATGACTCAAATATATGAAAAAATTGGAAATGTGTTTTACATTAAGCCATTATCTGCTTAATGTTAATGTAGTGTGCACGCTAAATGGCTATAGTGTATGCGGTGTTGGAGGGTGGACATATGTGACACTAATGGGTAAACAATTGGGTCTTTGGCAATCTTCAGTGAAATCTTACCATCCCATTGTTTAAAGCCGTCCTCACCAACTGCTATCTGATCAGGTTTCTGAAATAACAGTCACCAATAAAACATTGCTGCAACCTCACAGCTCTGAACACTTTCAGACCCCGCTCACATGCCAAAATAATTAAGTCAAAGCGCCCGCACAGAAGATAAAAGACACAAACCAAAGGGCATGCAGAGAATAGAGCAAGCAGTTTACACAGTGAAGCTTCAGTGATATTGCAAGAAAGGGGGAAATGCTAAACATGATATAAATAATATCAAAAGGTGCTGCCATAAATGAAGTAGAAAACATCTGTCCATGTTAAAAAACTTTTTGTTGAAGTAATCTAAAGTTATTTTAAAGTGTGTTAGTTGGCTATCAGGATAGTTATGAAATAATTTAAAAAATACAGATCTTAGCTGACACAGTAAGAAGAGAAAATCAAGCAAAGAAAACAAGTTGAGAAGTTATTGAGAACAGAGTGTGCAGGATGGGAGGTTACTCATGGTAGAGACCACTGCCTTCATTACATTTAATGCTAAGTGGTCCTCATAATTTAACCAGTCCAATAAAACCCTTCCCTATCCACTTGCTAAAAAACTCACCTTGAAAAAGTCATCTTGGTGCACAACACAACAGTTGGGCAAAGTCTTGATCAGTCTGTTTGTCAGGGTGGTTTTACCACCATTAGTGACTCTGTAAATAAAAGGTCAAAAAGAAACGAAATGCACATTAATAAACACACTGACAGATCGTATTACGGTTAAAATTATTTTGAAAAGGGGATATTTGCAATCTTCCATCAAAACATCCACGTGGCGCCATTTGTTTACATTTCAAAATATTAAGTAAAGTTGATTTTATGTTTATGAGGAAAAAAAAACATTTGCCTAAAACAATTAAATGCAGTAAAAAACTAAAAATATAAGGATGTATGTGGGATTAAATGATGTACAGTTTTAATAGTAAAGTGGTGCCTAATATAAAGCAACAAGCTTTGTTTTCATGAAACCAGCTGAAATATAATGCAATAAAATCGTGTCATTTCCTTATTTTAAAGTGTTTATTAAAATAACGTGATTTAATTATTGTAACATTAAGAGATCTTCAGTTTGGGACTACTAATACTGATCTCCCTCCACTTTTGAACCGAGTCTCGCGGTGAATTTTCAAAAGTCCCGCTCATTTGATGACAACAAACCGGCCACACCGGACGCGGCTTGAACCCGGTTTAACAGAGGCACATACGGCTTTCTGGCGGGCGGCTGATAAAACATGTGGCCAGAGGGATAAAGTAAGTCAGTCTTTGTCAACTAAAAGACAATGTTAGTCACCTTTACATAAGACATAGCTAACTTTATCCGTACCACTACTTTATTTTGGAGGCATCCACGAGCATAATAACAAAACGCTGCCGATCCATTTTAATCAACAGTCTTAACATAAACTGCATGACTCCACTCATCTATTAGTTAATTCAGCAAATATCCCAGTATGTCAGATTTGAATGTATAAACAATTCTCCACGTGCAAACTGTTAGCAACTAACTTTGTTATTGTTTAATTAAAAAAAAATAAAAACTTACCCGCCAATTCCTATAATGTATTTCATCTTCTTCTCGAGAGTCCCGTTCAACGCCAGCTAAACAAACGGGCCGAAACACTTGTGTCGAGAATAAAAATCCAAAGATTTAAACGCTTCAAACGTTTTAAATTAAAATTATGATCTCGCGTCGCTTTTCAGCTCTCTGTGTTGTATTGACTGAAACAGCGAGGCGCCTCGATTTATAGCCAACTTACGTCGTAGTACGTCACCACACACGCAGGCACGGGTCTCGTGGTCTTACGTGCTCGTGCTCTATTCAAGGGCTGCTCTTTTCCACTCGTGGTACGTGCCTCTCCCCAGCAGCCAATCAGCTCTGGCAGAGCTCCTGCCAACAGCCAATCACGAACTGTGAACTTTCACATATTTACATATTTCAGCGCACCAGCGCCTATCTATCACAGCGCGAGACGATCAGCAGCTCGTACTGTTTCATCCAGCAGTTAATCCACCTGAGGACCGAACATGCTGTGGAAAACTACCATTGATGGTGTCCGAGAGATACTTTAAAATAACAGCTGCCTCTATTTTTGTCCACTCTCGACTCTACCAGTAAACTGATTAATATCCGTTAATAGTGCTACAGTAATCCGTTGGGGAAATCGGTTTGACATTGTGATTTCCTTTTATTCCAAAGTCTCTGTGTAGTTATTAAAGTAATACAGTACTTTAAGAAGTTAAGTGAAAGTATCTAAATCCTGCATCGTGTAGTAGCTGTATAGAGCAGGCTCTGGTATTGTACAGAGGTTTTATATTATGGTAGTGCGAAATGTTAAAGCCAAGGCATAAAGTATGTTATTGTATCTTTGACAGACAAACAGATAAGAACTTTCTTTCTCTGACCAGTCAACACCAGTGGTCAAATATTGGAAACAATTAAATAGATACACAGCATTTAAATATGTATACATTCAATTACATTATTCTAAATGATACAGATTGATTGATTGATTGATGATAAGAAATTATTACTTTTAAGTATCAAAACTGAAAGCCCTTGTTATACAAAATTGCCCCCTTCATAGTGTTATATGGCATATATAATTTAATGTGCATCATGTATTCATTTTAACAATTTTTTTTTTTTATTAAATTGGTAAATATGGACCTAATTCTGTTTACTCTATAAAGTTTGCTTTTCTTGTCACCAATGCATCATATTTTATGTTTTTTTGGAATGCTATTTATATGCACAAAGTATCTAATAACTAAGTGTCAAGTCAAAAGCGGTAGAATAAAAAACACTTTAAAATGAAACAATGAAAAAGTATAAATAGCATAAAAGTTATGTGAAAATGCCTAAAAAATACAGAAATATAATTAAAAGTCTAAGATGACAGAGTGTGTTGTGCTGTACAGAGCGTAAATACGTAATTTTTAATAGGCTATTGTGCCGACAAATTGACCTTACTTAACTTACTCTTCACATCTGGTCTACAATACAAATATACTTATACAAGGCCTGTAGGACAGTCGGATACATGTGAAAGCTTTGTCATATACTAAATGGAATGAGACAGGTACAACTTTTCATTAGTTATTATTACGAGATGCAATTTTTCTTCAAATTCTTCAAATTATACACCACTGATCAGTTTTATAAATCACACTAATATAAGTACTTGATAATTTTAGAGATGTAGATAGAAACCCACCACATGTTATCCCAGATACATTTTGTGATAGTGTATTAACCACACTGTTGCTAGGTGGCCCGCCTTCTGTGAACTCTTTCGCTCTCTTTTGCGGACAGTGTGAGTGACATTCACGTCTATTTGTGTGTACTCGTCCATATGCTGTGTGAATTCTGCTTCAGCTGACAGGGGTCAGGGGTTAACAGCCAGGGTCTCTCTCTCTCTGTACAAGTGTGTATGGGAGAAGAGTGTGATGGATGACTCGTGATAATGTAACACTTATGACATCACTTATGGGACATCACAGGACTTGTACACATTCCTGGTCGGACAGGTTGAACACACTCAGAAGAGGGAATGTCACAAATTAACAGCAGCACTAAAAGTAATGATGACCTTTTACACCTGGATGTCCTGTAGCAGCTATACTGAAGAGTACTTTACGGATATCTGTATATTGCTTAGATACATGTGACAGCACAATAGGTGTTATTTGATAACAGGCACAACTTACTTAACGCAGTAAACAGCTGCCTGTGAGCACATCTGGGCAAACATTTTATACAGGGCTCTAAATTTAAAATTATATTATATTAGTATAGTATAAAGTAATGGACAATGGACAAAACTCATCTCACGAGTGTGTTTCAAAGTCCAGTTGTTCCAGGACCAACTCTGTATCTGAAGACAAAGATATTCCTTAGAAGAGTAAAGTCTGGGGAAAAAAACAATAAACAAACAAACAACAAAACAGTTTTTGGGAGCAACAGTTTATTCAGTGATATTTACAAGGCAGAACCATTAATGGTAGATCATTATCCCATTTAAATCTGAGCAGACATATTACAGCAGATAAATGGAAGGCAAATAATTTGTAGTAGTATAAATATTGTGCTTTTATGGTCAAAATGAACATTTTGATTTTTGGGAAAGTCATATCAGACATTTCTACATAAACCTTGCTTGTGACATGGGGTTTGACTTGATAAAGTAAACCCTTTAGACCATAGAAAACTAAAAAGTGAAAGGCTACACATAACATTCCTTCACATTTTCTGTTTTTCTTTTAATAATTTGGTTCATAAATAGGCACTCAGAACAGCCAACAAACCTCAGAGGAACCTTCTGAATAATGATTGTTTCATCAAAGGTGATAAATGTGATGAAACGGCTCAGGTTTGGTTTTTCCTTGTGAAACATTTGACATGACTGAAAAATAAAAAAAAATTAAAACTTTTTATTAACACTCCTGTACTGAAAAAAACAAGAGCGAAACTAGAATTATTAGATGGCACTTAAGAATTTCATGAGTCCTATTTTCCATTCCAAGTAACAAAAGCACATTCATGCTTTGCTGACAGCTACACAACTGCATGACTTTAGTTAACAGATAAAATGATACTTTAGGAGAACACATCATCCTAAAAATTAATCGATCACAATTTATGCTGAAACCATTCAAAGTTTATGTGACAACCAAATCCAACAGTGCAAAACAAGGCAGGGAGGCAATACGATAATGCAGCTCTATACAAAAATAAAAGTTCTCAACGCTCTGTGCTCCTGCTACAATGATGGAAGACATTAGAGAAAATCAATGTAACCCCCCAAAAATGTACAATCCAGAATGGATTACAGTGTTTGAGAAGCACTTTAACGTCCTTCAGACATGCTGACATTGTTCCAAATTAACTGCAGGAAAAGGAGAACATCAGGCACGAAATATTAAAATTACAGACGAAATCTTCCCATAAACTATATAAACCTTGTCGTTTTAAACAAACATCAAAATATCTAACATAAAGGGCCACCTTATGCTTGATTAAGTTGGTGGTCAGAACATGTTTTCACACTCTGAGCTGACAACAGATGTTCACATATGAGAACATCACAAGGATTAAAGAAATGTATAATACAAAAAAAAAACTTAAATATAATCGTATACAATGCTTTTGTATTTTGTTCCAGTTATGGCTACTTTGATACAGACTTCATACAAAATTATAGAAGGTGCTTTGTAAATGGTGGGCTAAGATAATATGTATCTTAAGCATGACGTAGAGTATGCAATAAGAAGAACATAAGGACTAAATATGATGTCTTAAATACAAAGCATATTTTTTTAAAGTTGTATGAAATCTGTCTCTTGCCATAACTACATTGAACAAAGTAAACTAGCATTGCTTGACATTTTACAGCATGATTCTAACGGATGTTCTCATATGGGTTTTCCAGGCCACAAAATGCAAATATTGATCATGTTCTTGTGTATTTTTACAAATTAAGACTGAGGCAGATCATAAGAACAGATATTAGCACATTTGAACATTTTCAACATGTCAGTACAGCATATGAGAGAGCTCAAAAAGGCCTTATGATACAGCAGCTATGATGCAAAAAAAACCCAGTAAAGATGAAGGCATCACACATTGTTAAACAATGGTTATTTACATCAAACACACATGATATTCGCATGAATTAGCATGAATAAAAATGTGTGTCACCAGTTTGGTACGGTGGTCACTCAATGACCCCAGCTCAGTTTCTGCTACATCAGTTATTTTGCCATTAGACATCTCTGCTCTCACAACGTGTTAAATCCTTCAAAACATATGTACACATCACTTTTGTCAGGCAAAAACCTTTTAACTATGACTGCCAGATTCTGAGTAGCTCAGAAAAACACCCTTAACTTTGGATGAAAACCTTGCACTCTTTCAGTTTATTTAGTAATTTACTTTGCATTTGAGTTGCAAAATTCTTTTAACCCACAGAAAAGACTTATCCCACAATTAAAGTTACAGTACCAGAAACCACTATTGGAGTTGCAAACATTTCACCCAACATTGAAAAAAATCTATTGGCATTTCTCCTAATTTTCATCATAGAGCACAAAGTTTCTGTCAATGTCTAAACCTTCAAGAGCCTCTAATATTACACCATGAGTCAAACAAGAGGTTCGAACACCCAGCAAGTAAACGAATCAGTGAACCGAACAACAATTTCCATGACATGACACCATTTTCGAGCTGCAATATGAAACCCTCTGAAAGAGAGGAAAAAGAGGTTCCAGACAGGAGGAAAATGAGATGCAGCATTCAGCATCTCCATCAAAAAGTGACGGCACGAATCGTCAGCTGGATGTCGGTGAAACAAGGAAGCACATGATGGTCCACAGCTTCATAAGGGTATAAATCGAAGGGCTCATGCTCCATAGGTCTGTCACACTGTTTAAAAGTAAAGATAATTGGAAAATCAGATGGTGTGTTAATGAGAAAATTAGGACCTAGTTCATACACATCTTATATGGGTTATACACACCGGAATTTTATTTTATTCTTTCATTAAGGGTCATTTGTTCAGTCAATGTTAGAACCATGTTAACTATGTATTTATGCAACAACGAAAAGCACATCAGGCACCATGACCAACAAGTTACTCTTTGCCTTTAAATCTGCTCCTAGTTTTAAATTACATCCATATATTCACATCATAAGTGTTGTAGTATGATGATCTTTATGAGAGAGATGAAGGCAGAGAGCAAGACAGTTACAGCTTAATACTGTTTATATCCTTAAGCCAGCTGGTTTCCACCAGCTCATAAAGTATGAACCCCATTACCACTGTGGCTCTGAAAGGTGTCGGTGGTTTGACTTACTTATTAATGTATACTGTATAAGAAGATACCATCCCCTATATCTTTGATAAAATATACTACTTCTTTGATTTTTAGCCTTATATTTGGACTGGAAAGGCAAAATTTGGATGCTATTTTATCTAGCTTCTACTTTTGTTTTCCATGTGCACAGCGCTGCAACAATTTGGTTTGATGTTTTCCAGCCAAATAAAATAGCCTCAAAACCCACCTAATTTGATTGAAAACAGCCAAAAAATTATCTGTTATAAACAATACAAATTATTTTTCACAGTTTTTGTAGTATGACATTATAAAAAAACATTTTGTGTTCACCTGTTAGTTATAATGCAGAAAGGAGGC
Source organism: Ctenochaetus striatus (assembly GCA_034780835.1). Classification (NCBI taxonomy): domain Eukaryota; kingdom Metazoa; phylum Chordata; class Actinopteri; order Acanthuriformes; family Acanthuridae; genus Ctenochaetus; species Ctenochaetus striatus. The sequence continues at coordinate 15,301,679 of JAUZTA010000025.1, forward strand.
TACATAATGAAATACAGCTATTGATCTGTTTTCAATTTCTGCCCTCTGCCTTAAAAATAAAGGAACTACTAAAATAACAAAAGGGAAAGGTTTTAACATTCTTTTTAAAATGTAACAAGCCTTGTAAGTATGCCAACCTTAATGTACCCTGGATTCAGGCATGAAGAAGGAATCAATCAAAGGTTCTTTGTCCTATCTAGCAACATTGCACCAAAATGACCAGAGCCTACTTTATCATCGGAAGTTACTCAGAAAAGCTGAAAAACAAGTTTCTCCTAGAACAAAGAACAACTGTAAGGTCTTTAAAACATTCAGAACTACAGGCAGAAGTTCTCTGACAATGGAGGGCTATCAAACCAATGAATCTGAATCTGAATATAAACTCAGGCTTACAAAGAGCAGAGTTAAAACCCCGACCGTTAACAACTCCCCATGTTTGAATAATGGCACGTCGTTCACCTTTCACTCACCCTGTGTGCCGCTCCCAAACAACAGGCATACATGAAGAGGTTTTCCCACAGGTCACTGAGCTCATGCTAATGAGATGATTCTCATTACAAATAGAGTTTATAACACTTAAAGCCCAAATAATGTGCAAAATTAAGTCATTGTACTGCAGTAAGCAGCGTTATTAATTTACTTGCACAGGCTTTCTTTGTTAATTATTGCCTAAATCAGTTTACTGTACTCTTGCTTTGCATGCACTTGGTCTGTGACTCGACCAAAATAAGAAAATGCTTGAATCGCTGAGTATTTCAGCTGAACAAAAGATTTACATCAATCTAATCTAAATGAGTATAAGATACAGACATCATTCTGTTTTGCTGACAGCCAGTGCACATCTACAAAATATTTGACTCTGATCTTTGTGGAAAAATGTACATTACATAATACAATGAGAGGTGTAATTATAGATCACTATTTAGATGTTTGTGTGAATATAAAAAGGGCTTAGTGTTGGATCATTTTTCAATGTTGCTCCAAAAGGATTATGTTACCTTCAACTGCAAAGCTCAGTCCCTCATAATCCTTGATCCACAATCATTGACTTTGGCCTGCATAAGAGAAAGCAAAATGCAACGCGAACTTTTAGAAAGTCAGACAGATGACATTGTATCAAAAACTGATGAATGTCCCAACTAGTCAAATGTTGAACGTGAAAGTCTGACAAGTTTTTAAAATTTAAAATGGACAAGTTGAAAAGTACCTCTCAGACTTTTTAATTGACTCCTGTGGGGCTGACTGCTGCTGCTGCTGCTGCTGCTGCTGCTGCTGCTGCTGCTGCTGCCTGTGCTCCTGCTCCATCCTACACACACACACACACACACACACACACACACACACACACAAAAACAGACACAATTATACGGGGCTGATGCCCATTTGTTTAGTTTGACAGAATCAGTTCAGATTAAGTGCTTAAATTTAAAGCTAATTTCAAGTATAATTCTGTATTATTCATGCACGATTGATTGAAAAGAAACAAAAAAATGACAAGGGCATGTTACCTTTCCCTCCGCGCTTTAATTCTTTCTTCATCAAATCTGAAAGAAAGCAGTTATTAGATCCTCATTGCACACAGAAAAAAATCTTTCAAAGAACTAGTATGGAAATCTTAGTTTAAAATGTGTCTTTTGACACGTTTGCATGAATAATCTTTTATTCTTAATAGTTTTATTTATTATAAAAAAGGGACAGCAGTAGTAGCTACTACCTGCAGGTTGGTGTCACTGCTGAAGCTAAATGTCTCCATCTAGTGGTCAAAGGCACTTACTGCACTACACACTCAGGCACATGGACGTGCTCCATGGGGACAAGCTCTGCCAGTTCTTCCAGGCTGTGGACGTACTGGATCTTATTCATGAACTTCACACTGCAGAGGACAATGAGACAACAACAACAACAGCACTGACATCACAGAGATCCAGTCAATGTGAAATACACACCACTCACTCTGTCAGGATTACACTTTAAAAATACTACACTGACTTCATGGTGTGAAATGCACAAATGCTTTTTGGATTTAGTAGAGAGCTGTTAATGAATAGGACAACATGTGCAATAATATGACGTGAAAACTGTCCTAGAGGCCATGTGTACAAGGCACTGGATCAAATTAAAAAAGCTTTTGTATCATACAACACGGACAAATTAAAAGTATGATCTGATCCTCATCAATTTACTCTGATTAGTACCACTTTAACTTGTGCACTTAGTTTTGTTTTTCTCACCATGAAGTGTTCAGTTCAGTTGTGATTTATGTGTGTGTGTGTTACCTGATAAAAGGCCTGGATATCGCCAGCACAGTGCGTATGAACCACGTGGGATGAGCGATGACCAATGACTTCAGGTTCTTCCGCAGTCTGCTCACACAACACAAACAACAAGTCCACTCACAGTCAGGTTAGTGTTTACAAGTTTGAAGGCTCCTGCTAAAACAAACAGGAGGTTGTAGAGCAAAACAGCACAGTAAAAATATTAAATTTAGATTTAGAAAGAGGTTTTTTCTAAATAGAATCCAGCTGTAAATTTAATTATCTTCAGTCCCCTTCTGGCCGATAGCGAGTGACAGCTTCTGTTATTCTCATTTTGTGTCTGTCAGAATCGATGTCATGCATTTCTGTATGTTGATGCCGAACAACGCTCACTAGCTAAAAATAGCAGGGTGGTTCCAATTGATATTTCAGTTCAGAAAATCATTTTATACTCAGTGTATCAGTAAATATGTCGGAATAGCTTCTCTGCAGTTTTTCCTTTTCCCACCTTCTGTCAATCATTTGGTAACATTTCTTAAGCCAGCTGATCCCAGGCATTTTACTCCGAGGTGTTGCTCCGTTCATGTAGATGATCAGGTAATCTTCAGCCACAAGCATCTCCAGACTGCTCACCACGTACCTGTTTGGAAAGGTGCATCGTCACGCACCAATTAGTTGATATTAAAAGAACAACAACATGAAAAGAAAGAGTACATGATCAAGACAGGCCTACTTTTGACTGGGTGCTGTGACTTTCCTGTGAGACATGATATTAAGCTATACTTTTGATTTAGAGGCCAATGCCTTTTGCGCACATTCAGTAATTTATCTATGCACAACATTAAATTTTGAGCCTGTACTTGAACTAGAAGTCAGCCCAGGCAGACTCACAGGAAGAGGTTTTCCATGATGTAGTGGTAGTCGGGGCAACTGCTGTCAGGCAGGTAACAGGCAGAGAAAACAATGATGGCATTAAGGCCCTCGCCATAATAACCTGAAGGGAGAGAGTAGGGGAGTGGTGGTGAACTGTAACAACAGGGAGGACAGCACATATGTCCTTAATTATATTAGACGGGTTAATATCAGAGTAATCAGGTCTTTTTCTGTCCTTTTACTCACCTCCATGTGTGATGACCCGGAGGTAGGGTCTGATGACCTGCATGTCAATACGATGCTCCTGTTCTCCGATGATCACCGTCCTCCAGAGGTGTCCGTTGCTGACATTTCCCTCCTCATCTCCTTTTCCTGAACCATCACCAGGACCTGCTTTAGCTGACGCCACTGGTGTGTCATCTGGAAAGACACCGAGCCACATTTTGAGCTTAATTCTGCACTAAAGTGGGTTTCATGTTTAGTCCAGGAAATAGTAAAGCATATTTTCAGTGTATAGCCTTTTGTAACAATTGGGATTATATTAAGTGTCAGTAAAATTACAGTTAGCTTTTGTATCACTGTCCAAAGATTAAGATTAAGATTCATTTAAGGATTAGGACTTGTGGAGAAATGTCGAATAATGTTCAGTTAAAAAATATTATCAAGTTGTGGACAGTTTGCACATTATAATAGCAAAGTGGGTTTTGCATTAATGGGTTGCATGGGTTGCATGAATGTTAGATTATAAACAAACAAAATTTTAAATACACAGCACCTTTGAAATGACAAAATGCTTTAGAAAAAAAAATCAACAAACAAATGAGGAAAATCACACTTGTATTAAACTAAAGAAAACACGACCATAAAACTAGTTCTGAGAGCTGAGTGTCGGTGTCATGACTCATAAACGTCCATTTTTAACCACTTACCTTCCCACTCCAGCTCGTTTCCGTTGGTGATGAACTCCAGCGAGTCTGTCTCATCAGGCGTGTCAATGTCATCCACATTGATGTC
>JAUZTA010000025.1:15375390-15399154 GCA_034780835.1 Ctenochaetus striatus
GAATTATAATGTATTTTTTTTTTTTTTTGCAGGTGAGCACTCACGGCTACTCTCAGAATCAGATCTTGGTGTGGAAATATCCAGCACTCACTCAGGTTGCCAAGCTTACAGGACACTCCTACAGAGTACTTTACCTGGTCAGTTTGTGCTGTTTCTTTCATGAGGATGTGATCATACTGTTGGTTGTGTTAATGGAAAAACTGGCCATATTTTCCAAAACTTCTTGCAGATTCATGGCTTAGATTTATTTAATTTAATTATTTTTTATTATAAGGCTATGTCCCCGGATGGTGAGGCAATAGTGACAGGAGCTGGAGATGAGACCCTACGCTTCTGGAACGTATTCAGTAAAACAAGATCAACAAAGGTGAGGAGGCATTTTTTTGGATCAGCATTTTGTAATACTAACTCCCTCATAATCTACAAAACAGTTAAACTGAGAGCTGAGTTTCTTTATCTTTTTGTTTCAGGAATCTGTATCCGTTTTAAATCTCTTCACCAGGATACGGTAACTTCAAGCAAACAATAAAACTCTAAAACTCTAGTTTGAGTGGATTGTGGCATCACCACTGGATCACTCATCACCATGGTGCTAAGGATGTACAGTACAAGCTAAGGCATCTTGTGACATTTATTCACAGAGGAAATGGCAGTGAGAGAAACTGAGCATTTTTTTTTCATGCTATAAATTGTTTGGGGGAATTCTTTTTGACTCTTGTACTCTCATTATGAATGTAGTCACTTTTTTTACTTTTTAAAAATATATAAGTGGATTTGAAAATCATAGGCCTTACTCAAAAATATTGCAAAACCATTTAATTGTCGTGGAACTGAAATGTGGAGTGAGCATTGTTAGTTTTTGTTTAACTCAGGTCTTATTTATTTTAAGCTGCAGTGGCTTTAATGGGGAAAATGCCATTACACATACTATGACTAAACTTTAAAAAACTAAACATAATCACCTACTAAGGCCTTTACAGTATGTGCACCATGCTTACTGTGATCCTTGGAGTACTAAGGTTGAGAGTGGTTGGTTGAAATAATGCAGTTTTGCTCCTGTGAAAAGAAAGTCTAATGCTGTGCATCAAGACATTAACTACATGGTTGATTCTTTGTAGTAAAGGAAGAAATAAAAGACGATGGAACTGAAAGACTGACATCTCACTCAGACTGTGTTTATTTGGTATAATAAAGACCACTATTATTTGTTTTTTGTGGAGTTAATTTAGTTTACTGCCTTTTTTGTTAATAGAGGATATTTTGAAATGCTGCATCCTAAAATGACACTCTTCAGTATGATTGTATGAAGTTAATGCAGCTCATCTGTTTGAAAAATGTTTGGATTATTAGTAAGATACTCTTTTTAAATGGTGTTTTAAAATGCTTTAAAATTTTATTTGACCATTTAGTCAATATCATGTAATGCAATTGACTGTTTAATGATTCTGGTGTCAATTCATGCCAACATTGCATACATACAATAATTCCAACAAGAATGATCATACCATACAATGAAATCAGCTACAGTATTTTGTACATTTGCATTACATTGTGTATAAAAAAAAGTAGAAACGTAAAAAGAAAAAAAAGTATTTTATTTTTCATTTTATAAGGTATTTTATCTCAGCTAATGTATGTACTAAAGGCTCTGGAGGATTTCCCCATAAATAAGAAGTGAATCCGTGACAACTTCGTGCTGCAACCACCGGGGGCGCTGCCTCAACGGATATGGTAACCGGAAATGATGTAAGCGGGCGGGAAGTTGAAAGTTTGAGTATTTCAGACCAAGGAAATGTACGTTACCAACTAAAGTGTATTAAAGTAAAGACTCATCTTCCAGAAGCAAAGAGTAAGTTCTGAGACTACGACTTATTCAGCTAAAATAGCATCATCAGACTATGTAAGCTAGCTGACAAGAACAACACCCTTCCGTTTGCTAACTAGCTCGCTCGCTACATGTTGTTTACTTTATGATGTTTGTCAGGATGGCGGACAAAAATCTGGTGCAGGAGTTGAAACGTTGGGCGACAGAGGAATTCAGTCTGCCTCCGGACAGTTTGCCAAATGACAGCTACTTTAAAACGTGGGTATTAGCTTATCTAATTTCCATATTGACACCTAAATATTCAAAATTTGAGGTTCTAACAATGTAAGCGTTGAGCAAGCATAATGCTTGTGTGTTGTTTTCTAGGTTGTGTGTCGGGACAGGGAAATCAATATGGAAATACGTCATCCAACACGTTTTTCAGCAGAGGTCAGAATCATTCTGTACCATTTTTGTCTTACCAAAATAAAGAACATCATGGCATCTGACTTGGTTTGTAAAATAAACTGCTGTCTCTTCCTCTGTGCGCTTTGCTCCCTAGGAATATAAGGATCATGCGAGGAAATCTCCAGTGGTATCCTTTCTGGTCATGTTGGAGGACTTTAAACCCATAAGTGTCTTACCAATAGCCGTTGCAAGCTCAAGTGTACATTCTTGTTACTAAGATGCTGGGAAAATTTTTGTGATCGATTACATAGGCAGCTTGTGATCTTTTGGGGATCCCTAGTGCTCCATGGTTGAAACATTGTATGGACCCTTATCTTACTATCTCTGTTCTATCAATTGTCTATAATAACATCTTATAAATAAAGTGTGTGTTGAATTTCCCCAGCTGCCATAACCACTTGTTTGACATTTAAGATGCAATTTCCTTGACATTGTGATCTCCAAGGTATAAAGTTCTTCAAGACAAAGAGGTAGGCTGCAACTTGTTTCCTTTCTTGTGGCTTATTTTTATTTTATTATAAGCTGCTAGATATGGTACTTGATCTTAATTGATATCACTAATAGTGCATAATTGCAGAGTTTTCACTTCAGTAAGAAAGCCACTGATAAAATGTGATTTTTTTTTATCTGATGTTTTTTTTTAAATCCTCAGTTAAAGCAAGCAGATGGCCAAAGTGAGGCTGCTAAGCAGAGGGAGCTTCAGAGGAAGATAGAGCAGCTGAGGGCTGAAATCAGTCACCTGGACTCTCAGATAAGTGGAACAGAAGAACAGTTGGCTTCACAAGGTCAGTTCAGCACATTAAGTAAGAGCTAGGTATCTCATCAGAACACATTACTGTGTTAAAGGGCACAAAGCCAGCTTAGGTGGTCTATCATTTCAGTGTTTTCTACTATTTACTAACAGAGCAGTCCATCAGCCGCACCTGGGCTCAGGTGGAGGACAGCAGACGCAGAGAGTTGCTCCTACAGGCCTTCAGGCAACGCTGCATCTTGGATGGAAAGGTGCTTTCTGATGACACACAAAAGATCAGTAAACACTGTCAGGCGCTGGAACAAATGGCCAGGTAAGTCACAATACTGAGAGTCTAAAAACAAACAATACACAATGTTGGATCATTTACACACTGGTACTAATCACAAGTACATAAAACCTGTGTTGTGTATTGCAGGAAAGCAGAAATTGAAGTGCTGTTTGATAATAAACCCTACAGCAGCAGTGACGGGGAAAACCTCAGCACTAAAGCTGCAGCAGAGGCACAGGTCCTGGTAAGAGCTGCCTAAATTTGATTGGTATTTTGCTGAGTTTGGAGTGCACTTGATCTGGCATATGCACTACCAATGTATCACTTTTATCCATTAGTGAATGTTTTAGTCAGAAAGCCCAGAGAGAAAAGGCCAACTGATAAAAATACCAAATATTATTCATGTCCAAAATCACTCATTATTTAAAATACACTGCATATATTTAGCCTTTTCAATTTTATTCTATTATCCAAATTCAAAGGAAACTGTATGCACAATAGCAGAGCCCTCAAAAATTCCTACAAGAAGTGTTTGTGATGTGTGCACCACTTTGTACCAACAAACCTTTAATCCAAGGCTTTGTAAGGTTTATGTGACTCCACATCTGAGAATGAGAATGTTGTGACAGGTGTCAAAATCTCAATTTTCAATGAATGACTTGTTACAATATTAAACAGACCAATAAATGAATGAGAGAAACCAATTTCCAAAAACAGTAGTGTATTATGGTATGCCATGCTATCAAACCAATTTGAGTAATATAGATCTAAATTGTTGTAATGCATCACCTGCTGACTGGAGAAAGTCATCCCAATTCTTTTATCTTGTTTTTTTAGCGTGAAGTGAGAGAGCTGTGTGATGACAGAGTCCATTTCTATCAGTCTTTACAAGAGAGTGAACTGAAGACTGCTCACTCTGCAGCTAAACAGTAAGAACTAAAGGGGATACAGTTTTACTATATGTTTGTGTGTATATATAGATATATATATACGTGTGTGTGTGTGTGTATGTGTTATAAACTTCCCCTTTTTTGAATTTATCACATCTCTGTTTCCTCTCAGTATGACTCGTGAACAAAGAACTGCTGTGTTTCAGTACTGGCTGAGTGCTGTGGAGGTAGGTGCATTTTAATCTGCTCTCACTAGATATTTTGGCAATTGTGTTTAAACTGTTAATTTTCCCTTTAAATAGTCATTTGGTTTCTTTTCATGTCATCAGAACCTGTTGGGTGCTTTTCCTCCAAACCATATCCTCTCAGCACTGGAGTATTTAGCTTCCAGAGAGCAGAAGGAACTAGAGGAAAAACTCACCTCTCTGGATGTGACACGGGACGTGACAGCTCTACGGTGAACAGTAACATTATAATCACGTTGCATTTTCCTTTTTATTACAATAAAACCTCAAAGTTTTCATTCTAAAGAGTACTCATAAGCATTTTACTTTCAGGTTCCGCTATGAAAGTAATCACCTACTCGACACATCAGCAGAGGAGTATAATGATTTGCCATCTGTCAAGACCCTCTTACAGGTGCTGAACATTAACAGACACACACTTTAATTTAATATTCAGAAAGATTGCAGTAGTAGACAACATGTCATGTGTTTGTGTTTTATTAGTGGAATTACTTGTTTGTTATTTCAGGCTGCTTGGGAAGAAGTGGAGCAAAGTTTGGTGGAACTGGCCCAGACTCGCTCCAGAGTTAAGCAACTCAGAGATCAACTGCAGGCCCGCAAGAAGGAGGCTGAGCTGGAGGTGTCTGGTATTGCGGATGAGCTCCACAATGATACCTTGGCATTGTAAGCAGACTCAATGTAGAGTTTATTGATGTCAACCCTATAAGTGTACTGTCCTAGGAATAGTGTTGTAGACTTTTTTTATAGAGTAGATCACAAAGGAAAAACTTGTTTTAAAGAATTAACATTGTGTTTTTCGTTGTTTCTATCAGATCTGCTTTGGAAGTGGAGCTGCAGTGTGTGATGCAGGCAGCAGCCAGGGATTATATTCGAGAAAGATGTACCCAACTTGACCAGCATGCTAGAAGTCGACAGGAGGCACTTAGGAACCTGCGCAGCCAGTGGCAGAGCATCCTAGACTTCAGACAGCTGGTGGTGAGAGTAAATTTAGACCTCTAATAACCTTTAAAACCAACACTTTTGGATCAAGCATGGAATCAGTTGGGGAAAAAGTGGCTAGACGATTTGGTTCTTTGGTTCTTCTGCTTTCAGTTGCCTTAATTCGCCAAAACTTTATGAATCAGAGTGCAGAGGTGTCAATATTTCTCTAACAGAACTGTCTTGTTGTTGCATGTCTTTAGGTTCTCAGACAGGAGCACATCAGAGGTCTCATTAAAGGAAACTCCACCACCAAGATGGAGCTGATAAGAATGCACAGAGAGGTGCGGATGTTCTTCATTTATAACATTTATGTAGAGAGATTATATGATTTTGCTTCATTCTGTGGTGAAAGAAATGTTTTTGTCTCCTTTTGTTTTTAAAAAAGAGCAAACATTCAAACATCTCTTGAAGATTTTCAATGCGCTGTCTTATTTCAGTTACAGGAATTTATCCAAGACAAACTGGTGCCACAGTTTGAAGATGTCATCGCTGCAGCCAACAGTCTGAGGAACTCAATTTCAAAAGAGGCAAGACAGTTTGGATCAGTTTCACTTCTTGCTCTGGACCGGAGGGCTGTTGAGGGGTAAGAACAAGTTGTCTAAAACACAAAACCCAGTCAAGTTTGTATAATCAGTAATCAGTTAGATTTCTTTTTTTATTAATGCCTAGTTTTTAAAAAAATGGTTCTAAATGAACGTGCAAACTGAGCATGGATTCAAATCCAAATTTCTGACTGCCAGGGAAATATGTAGCTGGCAGTCAATCAAAAAGGATTACATGACACACACTGCCAGCATTTTTTTCAACTGGTGTGTTGAGTTTTGTTGCATTTTATGATCAATGACAAACTCACAGAGGGATGGAGATGAAACAGAACAGTGGAATTTGCCAAGAAATGATGCTTCTTCATCCTAATACACCTGTGGCTCCTGCAGCAGTGGACTAAAAAAAAAGACTCCTATTAATGGAGTGCATCACAAGAAAGTTATTTTTGATCACAATGTGTGCTGAACCTTAATAGAACATTTTTCTGTTTTTTAACAGAATGCAAAGAGTCCCAGCATCATGGTTTTCCATCAATCGCTTGCAGTCAAACACCTTCAGCAGCTTGTGTCAAAGCCTGGCATTCCCACTGTACAGGGTGAGTGTGGGCATGTAATCAGAGTTGAATGGGGTTGCCTTTTTAAATGTATTTAGTTACATGTTACCTTGTAACGCTGTAATAAGTTAAATGTCTTAAACTGGGCAATAAAGCTGAAAAGTCCTTAAAATGTACATTTGAACCTGATTAACATGGCACTAACTGAACCTGAAGTAGGTTAATTTTTATTGATAACACACAAGCTGTCAACATCACTATTCATGCAGGACTAACTTAAGCTAAGATTTTTTTTTTTAATAAAACAGAAGTCTGTCTAGTGAGAAATGAATATGTCATGAATGGAGATTAACAATACAGTGAATATGTAACCTACTGAACAGGCTTGAGGCAAAATAGAGAGCTTAATTGTGTCTTGAACACCCAAAAATAAAATGGTGAGAGTTACTTTTAGGACCTGATTGTGGTTAAAATAACTTGCACGTAGAGGCTCCTCAGGTCTGACAGTGTTTATTTTGATGTTGACAGCATTTCCACTACTGGTAAACAACTTTAGTTATGTTAGTGCTGTTTCCTGATTTCATAAGGAAAGTACTGTTGCATTTCCAGCCCTGAAATTCATTCTTGTCTGACAACATGGTCGCAGGTACTGAGGACTCAGCAGGAGGTGTAAGACTTGAGCTTTAAAGCCTTTCAATGCCAGATAATCTGGGCTAAACATTGGTGTGTGACCGTATATGTGTGTATCCAGAGGTTTGGCAGAAGTCACTTCAGGATGTCTGATCAGAACACAGAGTCCGCTTGCAGAATTTATGCTCTTTATGTAACTTTAATGGAGATACACAAAAGCTGTTGTTGGTACCCAAACCCCTATAATCTCAGCCTGATTTAAGGTGTAATATCAAACCAGTCATCCCTATAGTGTCGATGTCTTGTTTTTATGTCTTTGGAATTAGCTTGTCCTTTAAGAAATGGTGCCCCAGTCATCTGTTATCTCGGGTCAAGAGATATTCATTTTTAGAATCCATGTTTCTTCCCATCCTTATTCACATTTTGATGTGTAGCTTGGGTAGTTTTCCTGAGGACAGCCATTGCTTTTCCCATAATGTTGTGCCAGTAGCTCCCAGAGTTCACAGTGCCCTTTGAACTCCACATGCCTAGAGTAGTTTTGATTAAACAGCTGACTGTCACTGCCATGGCCTGATCCCAGTCATCCTCGAAGCAGAGCTAATAAAAATTACATACATGAAAATCAGTTTTAACACACAGAGGCAGAACACGCACAGCCTTGTATTTTCTAGGCTGGTGGGCATTAGCTTTTAAAGAAATCTGCTCATCTCTTCATCTTCAAAAGGTCGTTGTTTACTTTTGCTTCTATAAATTATGCTTTCATTTGACGAATTTCTTCTCTTTTCCTCTCTTTCCTCCTACTTTGGCATAAACTCATTTTTCTTCTACTTGCATTTCAGGCTCCAGAGGAGTTGTGTTCCCAGACGTGTTCACAGCAGCTTGAGTTACGTTTTCTACATCAGTTACTGCAGCTCAACTCTTCTACTCTGCAGAAAATACAGAAGGAAGCCGCATTGCTGCATGCGTCTGATCAGAAAGGTAATTAGGGAACTCTTAGAGTGTATATTTTTTTTTAATCCTTAAAATAATCAATAAGAAGTGCTGTGTTTTTGTGTACATATGTTGTATATAACTGAGAATGTATGTTTCCTGGACAAAAAAAAAAGAATTTTTAGCGATTTTAGTTACAAAAAGGACTTTGTCTACACTATGTTTCTTAGGGCTGCTGTCCAGAGTCGTGGAGGAGGACCAGAAGCTTCTGAAGGCCCTGGTACCGAGAGTCCGAAGCCTCACCCAACGTTGTGCTCAAGGCCTGTCTTACGGGACCCAGGTCAAAACTGCGATTTCATATTGGTGAGGCACATTTTTGAAGTAAACAACCTGTTGCGAAACAATGGATGCATAATATTTAGTGATTTTGAGTATGTAGTTTTTATTTTTTAAAAAGTATATAAAAGAGGATTCTTGTAAAAATCTAGGCCTATTGTCATATTTTAACCGCAGTCCTATTAGTTTACATTTGACCAACAAGCTGAGATCTGGGGATGAGTCACCTTGACACTGCCTCACACTGTGCTAGGGCGAGCAGTTGTGCAGGTTTTAAACAAGACTGCTGTCTAATCTTGTTACATGTGCAACTAAAAGTGAAAGTGGCTGTGACAAGTTATCACAGAGACAGCCTGTTCTGAACGTCTGCTAGTTTAATGCTCTACATGAGTGTGTTAAACTGTAAGTTTGTGTAACAACCGTGTGATTGTCTGAAAGTCCCCCCTGCAAAAGTTAAGTCCATATATACTAAAATATGACTAACAAGTTATGATTGTGCGCTGTCATTGTTATACTATTTTTTAGGTATGTTATTCCACAATTATGTGTGATATGGAAATATTTTCAGCATACTGAATAAACATTTTGTACAGGTCTGAGTAAAAAATATCAAAACTAATCAGTTTTCATCAATTGTAATTCTGTATTGTGTGACTATTCATTTAGGTGGGAGAAGCCGGCCCAGCATGTCCTACCTGAAGTCAGTAAAGGAGGGCTGACTTATCAACAGTGGCTACAAAGGTGGAAACTTGCTGCCAAGGCCTCTTGAGGGATGCCCAATGTTTAAGAAATGTTTAAGAAATATGAATATCTATCACAACACATTTTAGTGTCAGAATTGCCATGCTAATGTAGTTAAAAATGCACTAACAGCTATAAGTGATCCACACTGCTTTTTATTTGTATTTTCGTGCTGTAACTTCTCTTGATATTTTGCCATGTGAAAGTCGATCACTAATTACTCATTTTAATTCCATTTATTTGTTCTTGTCTTCCCTTAAAAACAATAAAAAATATGATAAAGTTGTCCTAAGCTGCCTCTTGCTCTCTTATTGACCTGTCTGAATCAGTGCTGCATTCTTCGCATATGCCAGCGGAATTAGCTGCACATATCTATCAATAAGTCCAGTATTGATCCGTCGCACGGTCAGTGCCTAATCTATCGTTGATTATGTACTTGTTGTGGGTACAGTGTGAACTATATACCTCTCGTTTAGCATGGAGTAACATTGTTCCTTTGTAGCAGTAAAGGGGGAGTGGAGCAATCTGATTCTTGTGAACTCAGCTCCTCCCCTCGTTGCGGCTGCGCAGTTCAATTTTTCACTCTTCTTTTTTTTTTTTTTTTCAATTTTTCACTCCTACTCTGGCTTCCGGACGCCAAGACAGACCGCTGCCGCCGAATTTAAAGAGACAGACGATAGTTATTTTAAATACGGTAAACGGCAACCATTGTCCCTTAGCTTATTTTCCGACGCTTCTTGCCCGAGCTTGTTTAATTCGATGGTGATGTTTAATCAAAGTCGCGGCGAGTAGCAGCTTGTCTGTCATCACCCTCCACTCTGCTGGATTTTCCGTCCGTTTTTGCTCTGTGCTGAGACTATCCAGCTAGGCAAAGTAGGGTTGCTTGTTGGCAGGCTGGCTTCCCGACCGAGAGGAAGGTTTGTCGGCTAGCCAACAACTGGAGGTAACACCGAAGCTTCCCTCTCAAGTTGTGGTTGTGGCTCTCAAGCCCTCCTTGTCGCCGGGATAATGGCGAAGATTCAGACCCACAGCGCGGCGAAGCAGATAAACCAAATTCAAGACAAGCCTTACGTTATAACACAAAAGCAAGTGCAACAGCAGCACTTTCAGAAGCTGAAGGTAAGAAGACAACGGACACGACAAGGGAAAAGTCCCTCACAGTCAGAACCATTTTGTTCGTGGGATCATTGCATTGGATTTGAGGCTTTTCTCTTTCTCCCTTAACGTCGAGAGTAGTGAAAGGATCTGCTGGCTAACGTCAGTTAGCTCGCTGGCCTATTAAAAGTAATTCATTGCTAAATAGCCTAACATTGACATTTAAGGTTAGATGTGGAAGCTGTGTTACATTAATGAACGTCGGGGTTGCAGTCGGGAGACACACTTAGGGGTTGTTTCTTATTTACGGTGTCAATAACAGACACTGTGAGCAAAACGTTAACTCAAACCTCGGTTATGGGAAGTTCCTCCTTGTTCGTTTTTTCAGCCACCCTGAACAAAGTGGAGGACGTCAGCCAGGCTAGCCAAGAACGGCTATTTCAGTTGATTAGCAGATTCATTACACATTTCTTTGTTATCGCAGTGTTTAAAAATGTTATCCCGCTGTTCGTGCTAACACGACACAGTTGGTTAAGAGAGAAGCAGTGAGCAAACGTATTGTATAAATTCGTATTTGGGTAGGTGTTGTGAGTGTTCGTGGAGTTATTATCGTCAGTTGGCTGGCTGTTCGCTAACGTTAGCTAAAACAACCCTCTTAAGATGTGGACTGTTTGTGACAATGCTTTGTTTGAACACGTATATATTTTTTTTATATATACCGTGACCTTACCTCGCTCGGTGGTGTTGTGAGTAAAGAAAGCCGAGGTCCAGCTAGCGAAAAGCTGTTTTGTGTTTGCTTGTATTCGCCCGTTTATTTATTTATTTAGCGGTTACTTGTACAGCTCGTACAGCTAACCAGTGCATTTGTTGATATTAGCACTTCAGCTGACAATGGGGAACGCAAACATTATCTATTTATAAAACTTCACGCACAAAGATGTCTACATGTAGTATAGAGGATATTCTGCAGTACTGAAATGTCGGTTTGACCACTTGAAATTTAATGGTAGTATTTGCTATTACGTTCGTACAATTGTTAATGAGACACAATGATAAGCTTCTCTCCTTAAATGTGTTCAAGTTTTTTATGAGAGGTGGGTTTGCATCTCTGTAAAATCAGTCTCAATCAACAGCATAATAGGATGTTTACCTAAAAGCTTTCCCACAGGTCCAGGTGCTTTGTGTTGCTATGATAATTTTAATTTTTTTTTTCTCAATCCATAGGTGGAAGATGCCTTGTCATATCTGGACCAAGTCAAAATTCGTTTTGCAAATGATCCTGGCATTTACAACAAGTTTCTCGACATCATGAAAGAGTTCAAGTCACAGAGGTATTTTTGCAAGAAGTTACTTATTTTTTCGTAATGTTGTATTTAAGTGAGATGATTCTAAATGCAGACTGTGCCCTTTATGAATGGTGGCAATAGTGAAGGATCAATCATACATATTAAGGCATTCATCAATAAGTATTAAATTGCAGATCTTACCCTTGTTACCTGGCAGGTTATGTTCTCATTTTGATTCAGAGTTGGTTGTCTGTGTTTGAGGAAGCTAATCTTTATTTAACTCTGTCATCCACACCACTAACATTTCTTTATCCGCCTATTCTCTTCAATAGCATCGACACACCAGGGGTGATAAACCGTGTGTCACAACTCTTCCATGGACATCCAGACTTAGTCTTAGGCTTCAATGCCTTTCTACCACCAGGGTATCGGATAGAGGTCCCCAAAAATGGGGTAGCTTTTCTCCAGTCTCCGTTTTCTACACAGGTGAGACACTCTGGTCACAGCTGAAGTTTATACAGTCTTGAAGCTACTGCTTTTTTCACCCTCAAATCTTGGAACTTTTAGCAGGTGGATCACTGCAAACTCATGATGTCTAAAAGGAGCTATAGGTTTAAGTCCACGCAACTTTCAAAGTCTTAAGAGGAAACAGGTCTCAGTTGTATGCTTTGATGTCAGCACATTTGTTAGTTGATAAGTTTCTAATAAAATTCACAGCAATAATCAAGACATCAGGTAATTATTTTTCTTTTTTAACCATTTGAATGATGACCTTTCCTTTTGTTTGCTGAAGCGTATTAACTTTCTATTTTAAGCTCCCAAACATTGCATGCAGAGTTACACTTATTATTGCCAAGTATCAGATACACCTAGCTAATATAAAATGAATAAAGTCAAATCAACACCTATTAAAAGCAGTTCCAACAAAATCTAGATAAAAATATCCCCTGTGGAGTGAACATTTAACTAATACAGGTGTGATATTACTTAAGTAGGATAGATAATATATGTAACCTGAAGCTTTCTTATCAGAAATTAAGTAAAACTATTTACTGTTTAAAATTACCATTTGTTTGCTGTGTAGTGTACTATATTTGCTGTCTGCCTTTTAGTCTGAGTGTCTGAATTCTTTGGTAATATATAAGCACCATGCTGCCCCACAAAAAAGCGACAAGAGGGTGAAAACAGCAGTGTCCAGGAGGGCAGTCCTGTTTTACTGCTTACAATACCCATTATGAAATGCACCATGTATTTAAGACCCCAAAACATAATGATCTTAATTTTTGTTGCAGACAGTCGGGATTTTTCTTCATTTTCACTCTGTTCCAACGCACAGACTTTGACTGGGTGGTATTGTAAAGTTTTAGAACAGATGCAAAAGGTCGCTGTGAGACTCTACTCGATGATGCAAAAATATTTTAAAAAATTAAGTTTTAAAATCAAAATTTACTGCTCATTTTACAGTCTAATATATATATATATGGAGTCATTAATAAGGGAGTGATTTTGGACACAGTGAGGACAGTGCGATTTGTTTTTTAGCACTTACATCTTGGTTGACATTTTACCAGCAAACAATTTTTGAACTAAAATCTGAATATAATTTATTTGAGTAACAATTATTGCACCTCTGACCATTTCACCTTCCTTCTACCTTCTTCAATTCAACCAGGTATCCCCAGGCCAACAGGGAAAGAGTCTCACCACCTCCTTAGTGACCACGACCTCAGGTAGTGCCTCTGCAGCCCAAATTGAAGCTGGACCAGCCCAGAACAATGAAGTTAAGGCGGCCTCATCAGAGCCCCCATCTTCCTCAACCCCAGCAGGACCCCCAGAGCCTCCCAGCAGGCTTTCTCTCCCCCTGACTAGCAGAGAGAGCCAGAATCAGGCAACCACCTCCTCTGTATCCCCACCTGCCTCAGAGACGAGCCCCGTAGAGTTTGACAGTGCCATCAGCTACGTAAACAAGATCAAAAACCGTTTCCTGGACCACCCAGAGATCTACAGAGCCTTCCTGGAGATTCTTCACACATATCAGGTACTGTCGGGATAAAATGTGACAATTTAAGTATCCTTGTATTTTAATAATATCATAAAGGCATTGAAGGATTTTCTTTTGCTACATTTCTTCTCTCCAACTTTGGTTTCAAAGCATTGGTATGCTAGTGGAATTCTGACTCCTTTTTATCAGTGGCTTTATGGTACTTTAAATAAACAGAAATTTAAGGTCAACGTTGATGATTTATCATCCAGTATCAGATTTCGATAGCAGTCTGTTCTTGGAGAACAGCCGCATCGTTTGGACCCTCCTTTACTTTGATTAAGTTTGATTTAATAATCTGGTATAATCATTGTCCTTTTTGCACTCCCAGAAGGAGCAGCTGGAGGTGAAGGAGAGTCGAGGCAGCCGAGGCAGCAGTGGGATGACAGAAGATGAGGTGTTTTCTAAAGTTGCCAGTCTTTTCAAGGGACAAGAAGACCTATTGGCTGAATTTGGACAATTCTTACCCGATGCCAAGAGATCATTGGTCAGTGAAAATTAAAATTAAATAAAAAATTAAATAAAAATCCTAAAATTTGTTAACACTGACAATTGATGGCCTTTGTCAACACCAAAAACCAAATTTTCTGTTGTAATTTCTTTTTTCTTTTTAGTGTTTACAGGATTTTTGTAAACACACATCACATCTGAATTGCTAATGTTTTTTTTAAATGTAAATTAATGTACGCTGATGTGATCCAACCAACTGCCCAGAAAGGTTGTTCCTGTGTATTCATAAGACTCAATGTATGTTTCAATACCATTATGTAATTACAGTCACAGTTTAAATTCAAAATCAAGCTGAAAAAATGTAGTAGATTAATCGTTTTGAACAGTGATAGACAACTTTTTTGATTTTGCTTTTCAAATGCAAGTATTTTTGAGTTTTCTTTTTTTTGTCAAACAAAAGTAGATTAAAGTTATTTGGCTTAAAGTCTGTTGTTCAGTTTGCTTTGGAAAAATGTAATGGCCATTTTTTTTCTCTTCCCTGACGCTTTGTGACACTTTCGGTTCCTTTCCAACAGTTCACCGGGAGCTCGCTCACAGGGGGAAAGGAGGCACTGAAAAGACCAGAGGAAGAGGACACGATAACCAAACAGAACAAGAAGAGGCCCAGGCCCATCCTACTGCAGCACATGTCCCCACTGCTTAAGGTAAATTTAGAATAACTGCCTCAGGCTGCGTGCTAATGTGCGTAATGTATACATGTCCTTGATCTCTGGAAGTCTTTGTATCGTCTTTAAAGCTACAATGCAAAAGCTCCAACTACAATATCTCAAGGGACTCTTTTTTTTTGAAAATGCTAATTACTAAGATTTTTTTATTTATTTCTTTTTGTGATATCCAGAAAAAAATGAAGTATTCCTGTACCAAAGATCAGTCTTTTGCTTCAGTCGGCAAACATGGAGTCTTAAGAGAATTCTCCTTCTTTGATAAGGTGAGGCATACATTTCCATGTTAGATTTCCTTCATTCAGAATGTTTAATTGACCTCTGCCATCGTACTATTTTCCCTTTTTCCATTTGCAGTCCTAATTATGCATTTTTAATGTCTTTTTAATAATGTGATTAGTCTAATTTCTTTGCAAATCCTCACATCATCAGGTTCGTCGCCTGTTTAAAAGCCAGGAAGTGTATGAGAACTTCCTACGCTGCATTGCCTTGTTTAACCAGGAAGTAGTTTCAGGAGCAGAGCTGCTGCAGCTAGTCACTCCTTTCCTGGGGTGAGTGGATGAAAAGATGATTGAACTACATAAATGTGTGAAATGACTGGATGAATACAGAAACATGGAAAAAATAAATGAACAATGAATGGATAAGTACCAGTGATTAATGCAGGGAACTGACAGGAAGTGTAGACTGTAATGCTTGGACTTGTGGAAGAGACTCTCTGTTTTATGTCAGGAAAGTGCATCAACTGTTGAAGACTATTTAGTGATGTATGCTAATGGTACTGAAAAGTACTGAAAATGCAGATATTTATTCTCATTATATTTTAACTGAGATTATTCTAGTGGGTAACATTTGTTATTTGGTGAGCTGTTGATTTATCTGATTTATCTTTCAATCCTAATTTCATCCATCTCCTTCCAGGAAGTTTCCTGAACTGTACACACAGTTCAAGTCATTTCTGGGGGACAAAGAGCTCTCTCATGCTGTGTCAGGGCTGTCGGATCGCTACATGGAGGGGGGAGGGGGCAGAGAAGTGGATTATGCCTCCTGCAAGCGCCTGGGGTCCAGCTACAGAGCACTGCCCAAGACCTACCAGCAGCCTAAATGCAGCGGACGCACTGCCCTATGCAAAGAGGTACACCCACTCCCATTTTCATAAAGAGCTGCCACCAGATCAGTGCATCACTCAGAGGTGCTCTGGGAGATTTTTCAGATAACACTATGTATTATGTCCCTCCGTGTTTGTCCTTGAGGTTTGTTGAATTAACTCTTTTATAATACATTTGCGAAGCAGATTTTTTCTTAAAGGTTTGAAACATGCTTTGTTCACATATGTATTTTTTTTTCTTTTAGCATAAATGGTAAAAGATAAGTCAGTATGTTGTAAATAATGGATCTATATAAAGGGTTTTTTTCATCAAAAAGGATTTTTTTTTTTTTAATCTCTTTGTGTAGGTGTTGAATGACACCTGGGTGTCATTCCCTTCTTGGTCAGAGGACTCCACTTTTGTCAGCTCAAAGAAAACTCCTTATGAGGAACAGTTGCATCGCTGCGAGGATGAGAGATTTGAGGTATGTAATGATTCTTTGCACACTTCATATCGAGTCAAAAGGTTTGTAGAAATATCACCACTTCCTCAAAATGCATTTTTTTCCTCTTTGTGTTCCTGCTCTTGTAAGAGAGGCAATACTAAGCCTCAACACATAGCGTACTTGGCACTATGCTGTGGTTGATGGCTGCCCTCTGAAAGCTAAATGTCTGTGACTCCCCACTTACAGCTGGATGTGGTTCTGGAGACAAACCTGGCTACAATCAGGGTACTGGAGAGCGTCCAGAAGAAACTCTCCCGTCTTTCACCAGAGGACCAGGACCGATTCAGATTAGATGACTGCCTGGGCGGCACCTCTGAGGTCATCCAGCGCCGTGCTGTGTATCGTATCTATGGTGACAAAGCCCCTGAGATCATTGAGGGACTGAAAAGGAGTCCTGCTACCGCTGTGCCTGTGGTACTCAAGAGGTCAGGACTGCCTTTTTAATTTCAAAATTTTTCACCAGTAAAATGTTTTCTGGATAACATTCAGTGGCTGAATTGTTAATGATCTTGATTTTTATGCATTGCTGTCATGGTCATTTAGATGTACTTAAAAAAAAAAAAAGCTCTATTTTTTGTGTGTCAACATTGTGAAAAAGGGAAAAACGAGTGTTGCTTGCAGTCACACAGCTGATTTACATATTTGTTTTATGTAGTTTACATTGCCAGCAGGGAGGTTTAACCAAGTGACAGTATGATGGCAATGTTGATATGCTGACAGAATGAGTAAGATCCTTCTATCAACAGGCAATAATCTTTTTATGTCCTGCCAGCAAAGGTGAACCACCAGGTACCAGAGACGACTGTTTTGTGTGTGTTCAGTGTACTGCATTAGGCACCTAGGAATGTGTGCTTTACACCAGGCAGGTTTCAACACCGGATGAATTAAAAAAAAAGTGGACATGTTTCCTTTCTCAGATCCTTACATCAAATTGCCAAGCAACTTCACTGACAGTCATTTTAGCAAAACATATTTATATGTGGTGTTATTTGTCTAGTGTTTACATTTTAAGTGTCTTCTTCTACAGATTGAAAGCCAAGGAGGAGGAGTGGCGAGAGGCCCAGCAGGGCTTCAATAAGATATGGAGGGAGCAGTACGAGAAGGCTTACCTGAAGTCCCTCGACCACCAAGGAGTCAACTTCAAGCAGAATGACATGAAGGCACTGCGGTCAAAGAGTCTCCTCAACGAGATCGAGAGTGTCTATGATGAGGTAGAAACTGACTTCCATCTTAACACCAAAGCTTTCATTATATGAAAAGAAAACTTGGTACTGAGTGTCATATTTCACCGTTGTAGTGTTTACAGGCTGGGTTAAAGAGCCACATTGAAGTTTGGACGCAATGAGAAGCAGTAAAATAGTAATTGATATATTAGTGTTAATGAACAACTTAACACCAAGTTTCACCTTGAAATTTTGCCCTTTTTCAGAAATGTATTCAAACCCAGAGCCTGCCAAATAAAAGAAATTAAAAGTTCACACTTGACATTTAAGAAACAGTCTTTACCCTGGGGCTTTAATGGCATGGTCGGTATCAACAGATTGAGTTGGCTGATTTACAATGAAATTGTAAATTTTCAGTCTTTCCTTGATTCTGAGTATCTATAGAGTTTCTCATCTGTATGACTTTAACGCTGCACTTAACAGTTCATTCTTGACTTTGGAAATATTGACATACAGTGAGTTTACGTTATAATCTCAACTCATGATTCAACCACAAGAATCAATCAGAATCATTTAAAGGTTGAGTATCATAGTGATGCTTAATTTGCTGATTCGAACCATGTGATAGGCAAAAGCTTCAGAAACAGCAAGCAAGTAAATGGACCTTGTGTCATTTCTTTGGATGTTTTTCCTTTTGTTTGTGCATTGCTGCTGTTGGGGGAAAACTTGGTTGCCACAACAAACAAACTTAATAATTTTCCCCTTAAATATGTTTAAGAAGATTTGTTTTTCAGAGATCAGTGAAACCTATCAATGTGTGTTTTCTTCATTTCAGCGTCAGGAGCAAAGCACAGAAGAGGGTGGAGTTGGCCAGCAGAGCCGTAATGGCTCTGGTTCGGCCTCCTCCAGTGAGCCTCACATGGTGTTTACATATGAAGACAAACAGATCCTGGAAGACGCTGCCTCACTCATCATCTACCATGTCAAACGTCAGCCAACCATCCACAAAGACGACAAGGACCACATCAAGCGCATCATCCAGCACTTTGTCCCCGACCTGTTCTTCTCCCGTCGCGGCGAGCTTAGTGATACTGAAGAATGGACGGATGAGGAGGCTGAGCCTGAAGACGGGGGAGAGAGGGGAGGAGGTGGAGCCACGGCAACATCAGGTGGAGGAGGAAATGGTCATTCTAATAATGCGTCAGGAGCAGTGGCAGCTACAGGTAGTCAGTCTCAACCCCAGCCTCCCCAGTCACAGCCCCAGGCCCAGTCCCAACCCCAGCAGCAGCTCAACGGAGAGTCCAGGCGGAGGCGCTGCAGCCCATCCCAACCTGCAGACACGGAGGCCTCCACCACCTCCAGTAGCATCAGCCAGCCTGCAGGGACCGCCTTGTCGACCCCCGGGTCTACACCTATGGAGACAGGTTCAGGTGCAGCTGGGGAGAAGGTGGACCTGCGTGATCCTGAAGCAGAGCACCAGAAGGACCTCGACGGTGTCTACAACCTGTTCTTTGTCAACAACAACTGGTATTTCTTCCTGCGGCTGCACCAGACCCTGTGTTCGCGGCTGCTCCGGGTTTACCGACAGGCAGAACGTCAGCTGCTGGAGCACCGTGCCGAGCAGAGCAGAGAGAGGCTGCTGATGGCAGAAGGAAGGAGAGAAAAAGCATGTGACCTCGCCATGGAGCTGCGCCTCAAACAGCCCAGTAAGTTTAGCCCCCGGTTGATTTTGCCAACACTTGAACGGCCAGATTGAAATATTTGATTTGAGTTTGTTCTACTAGACCATCATGTCTGAGTCAACATGGAAGAATAATCTCAGTGTAGGAGGTTGTGTTTTGTTTTTAGATCCTTGAACTATGATCAAGAGCTGTAATACTCGTATTACCACATCAGGGAGATGAGTTAATTAGCTTTACTAAATGAACACTGAATCACAAAGTTAATTTAAGTCAAGCTGTGTCTGATGTCAGTTCACTTAAATTATGCCAGGATACACGGTGTTCAGTCAGTCATACTGAATAATGAAAGGCTTGTTTAAAAAAATATATCAGTATTGAAAGACTAATGCTTTTTGTGTTGTCAGGCTTTTGAAACAGCTTGATGTTGAGTGGGTTTTTTTATTGTACTGACTGTTGTTGGAAGCACAGTGTAGTATTGTATTACTTTGTTACTTAGTTGAGCTTGAAATTTATGAGGTGAATCACAATTTTTGTTCTGTTTCTGGAGTCCTGAGGAGATTTGTAAGCTTAGTATCAAGGCTTTTTAAGGCATTTTGGTGGATGTGTTTGCTGTAAAAGTTCTTTTGTATGTCATTTAGCTCCAAATAAACCAGCTGTCTACAGACAATTAGGCTGTTTTATAAAACAGAGCCTCACAACTTAACTAATGTTTATTCTCAGAAAAGCAGCAAATGCTCACATTTAAGAACTATTGAATTATTTTTACTTGAAAATTATGTGAATTAATAATCAACTTTTAAAACAGTTGTTTGACTGATTTTCTTTTTTTTCTGAATAATTACATATTACACAACAGGCTGAAACAATGAATCCACACCAATCACCTTTTCAACGTTCTTCTTTTGGTTGAATACTGCATTTGAATTTTGGTGCATTTCTTTTGCTAGAGGTGAAGATGAGTTGTCCAGATCCTGCTTGGACCTTCCTTGTCATAAAAGATTCACACTGACTCTCCCCTCCAACCAGATGGCTTAATAAAACAGTGACGTCACGTTGTTCTAACAGACTGGACATCTCGTTTGTTCCACAGGTGAGGTGGAGTTAGAGGAGTACTACCCAGCCTTTCTGGACATGGTGCGCAGCCTGCTGGATGGCAACCTGGACTCCACACAGTATGAAGACACACTGAGAGAGATGTTCACCATCCACGCCTACATCGGCTTTACCATCGACAAGGTCATCCACAACATCATTCGACAGGTAAGCAAAGTTTACTGTCACACTGTCAACTCATATCAGATGGACTGTATAGGAAAAATTGGACAGAACCACTGTGACATTAATCTTCAGTCTGTAGAGTGACATTTTGGAATCCTTCTTTTTTTTGAATGAAGAAGTGGCCATATTTTGACAAAAGGGTAGACAAAGGAGAAGATCAGGGGATGTAAAGCCCAGCAGGTTTATCAGCAACTGCTGATACTCAGGGTAGCCTCACCCTCAAATCTACATAACTTTAAGCCTAAATATGATTTAAACAGGTCAGTTGAAAAAAAGAATTTCACGCATAGAGTTGTTATGAATAAGGAAATTAGTTATAGAAATCAAAATAGTGTTTCACATTTGGCTGTTACCACTTAAATATTCAACAGTGAAGGCTGGTATTTTAATATCAGGCTCGATGGGGTTTGACTCAGTTTTTAATCCAGCCTCAAGTGGCCATTTGTGGAACTGCACTTTTTTTGGTACTTGTATGAGGTATGTAGGCTTTAATATTCCGCCCTGGAGGTTGACCCTTGGTATCAGACAATGAAGAAATGTACGTGTATTTAACACCCTCACATTCTGATCAGCGCTTTGTTTGACTTCAGCTGCAGCACCTCGTGAGCGATGAGGTGTGTCTGCAGGTGGTCGATCTTTACCTGGCTGAGAGGAAGCGGGGGGCAGCGGGGGGAAACCTGTCCTCGCAGTGTGTGAGAGCAGCTTGGGAGACCAGCTACCAGTGGAAAGCAGAGAGAGTGATGGCTGAGGAGAACTGCTTCAAGGTGAGCACGAAGTCTTGGTGAACGTTGCACTGGCTTACATATTTGTGCTTTATGCTATAAATTTTATTTTTTATCATCAACTTCCATTTTTGCTGCCGTGTAAATATACTGTTTATGCCTCAGTAATTTTAGATGATACTTAACATTTTTCACAACATCGAATGTGTCCAAAAAATCAAAGTACATTACTAATAGTTATCTATAATGATGGTTTCCAGGATAATCGTCAGAGAGTTGCTTACTACTCAACTAAAAGTTAATCATTTCTTTCAGAACTGATTTTCGTAGTTTATCTGATAATGTTTAGTGCTGCTGCTGTGGTAAGTATCTGTTAATGTGTTATGACAAGGTTTTAATTTGGATGCGGAAGTGACACTTATTGTGCTATAGCTAAAATAACACATCCTCTTTTAATTTGCTTACAGAAAATAAGGTGTTAAGTTGCTATAACTTTAATTTCTAAGTCAAATGGCTGGTTTTATCAGCTATAGTGAGTTGATTTAAGTCAGTTTTACTCACCACTTCCTCATGTTCTGTGTCATCAGGTGATGTTTATCCAAAACAAGGGTCATGTGACAATGACCATCGAGCTGCTGGACACTGAGGAGGCTCAGGCTGATGACCCGTTAGATGTGCAGGTAAACAGGTGTTGTTTTGTTTTTACAGACTGGCTGATGCAGACACTTAACTATATAATGATATGGTTAAGCATTAAGTAAGTTATTAAGTACTTAAGTAAGTCTCAATGGATGAGTTATTAATGTCCCTGCTGTCCTCTTCCTCAGTGCCTCTCGAGCTACATGGAGCAGTTTGTAGGAACAGAGTCCAGTCTGTGTTCTCAAGCAGAGGGCTACTTCTTCAAACCTGTATTTCTGCCCAGGTATAACAACCTTATTTCTAAACATGTTTTTTTTTTAATAAGAGGTTTAGACCTCGGTCTATACCTACACAAACCTTACAGCTTCCCATCTTGTGTAAGTAATACAGGAAGGTAAAGATCAGTTCATCCATGGACTAGAAGCAGATCTTTGGGCCTCTTACTGCTTTTCTGCTTCACCTTTGCTTTGTTCCAAGTCCGGAAATATCCTGTTAAACTTTAGGAATTTGACTGGAAAAAGAGCCCGGAAAAGTAAAGTGGCTGTTCAAACAATACATTCAGTTTTTCCTTAAAATATCTCCAGCAAACTTTGCAGTCCAGTCAGTGCCTTAAGGTCTAGGAAATGTCTTTTGCAGGAACCTGCGTCGTTTCAGGCGCTGGCAGGTGCGGCAGGTGGAGGCGATGCGCTGCAGGAGAGAGTGGCACCGCCAGCTGGGTGTTGAGAACGCTGGGAGTCTGGACTGTCGATTTAAACTGAACACTCATAAAATGGTGTTTGTCATGAACTCTGAGGACTACATGTACCGCAGAGGAGCGCTGGTCAAGGCCAGGAAGGTAGGTCATTAGTTTCCTGTTGTGGTGTGTTGTAGGAGTCTGAGATGTGATGTGGAAAATCTGGGCGACAGTGTGTGTCAGGATAATCAAGCCTCGCTTTTTCTGCTTGTTAAATCCAGTCTGGACGAAGCTCTGACAGTTTATCCTCTTCCTCCGCAGTCGCAGCACAGAGTGGCAGCGAGCCAGCACGAACGCTTTGACAAGTGGCACCAGGGCTGGCTGGCCAATCACGTCACAGCGTCAGCTGAACGCTCAGTGCAAAACTGGCTAATGGGTGAGGAGGAAGAGGACATGATCCCCTGCAAGACAACCTGCCTGTCAACCGAGGTGAAAGGGCAAACGGTGAACAGATACCAAGTTCATTACAGCAGTAGCAGAGCCCCGGCCTCACCGTAGAGGCACAGATATAGATGGACATACAGCGAACATACATACACACACAAACACAGGTAAATGCATGGACTTACAGGACATTCATACACTAAACACAGGCATAAGCAGCTGCAGTCCCACTTCTCCATCCTCCTCCATGAAATGTTCACTCATTCACTTCCACTGATGGATGAAGAAACTGGCAGAAACACAGTGCAGACTCTGGACTGTTTAGACCAGTGAACAGTGAGTCAGTGAATGAGTGCACAGTGAGTTACGTGGAGGAAAGAGACCAACACAGTGAAGTAATCAATGAGAGTGAACTCGGACCTGTTTGATGGGGTGAGTTGGACGCAACAGCACCAACAGGATCATAGACATCTTCAGCAGCATTATCATCATCATCATCGTCATCATTCTAGCTTCTCTGGTGGCACTAAAAGTTGATAAGACTGATGGACAGAGGCCGTTGATCAGGTGAGAAGATCTGAGATCATGAAATTTGTTTCAGAAATGTGAATGTCTGTTTCTTTTTCTTTCATTTTTTTAAGTCAAGTGTAGTTTTTAGCTTCTAAAGCCAGAGAGCCTTCTGTTTGTTGGTTGGTTTATGCGTGTTTATATGGAGAGATAATGGTAAAATGTGTGTATGTATGTGTATCCTGCTCTTCATTTTGTCTGTTTGTATGCCCAGTACAGGCTCTACAACTCTAGTAATTGCGTTATTACTGTACTTGCATATA
>JAUZTA010000025.1:15452098-15466152 GCA_034780835.1 Ctenochaetus striatus
TATGGGCAGAATGGCAGAGGGTGAAATATAGGTAGACCATAGCAGCAAAAACAAATATGCCACCACTGTTACCAACATACACACACATGTTTGCACATTAGGCACACCCCACTGTGCCCACACTTAATTTAAAGTTCAGCTCCGTGCTGCAAGAGAAATGTTTCCATCAAATATCACCTCTGAAATTGATCCATCTCCTGCAAGGTGTGGTGCTGAGGCTTGAACTGTGTTGACAATAAGCAATATAGAGATGAGGACACAAACTCATATGAGCCTTATAGTATTGGTTTTCACCACGTTCTCATGCCTCTGAGCCAATGTGAACCAGGTTCTGGCCATTCCTCCAGAGAGACGATTCAGCAGCTGGTACAATGAAGGACATTGTGTCTTCTGCAAAGCCCTACTCACCCAATAACACATAGTATATATCCACCCACATGGAAACCACCATGTATCACTCGAACATCAAAAACTACACACACACTAATGACAAATATACCATATTGACTGGTAACATATAAGACAGCCTCCTAAGCCTAGAGAGAGGATTTATTTAAAAAAAAAAAAAAAATTTCAAAGCTAAGATCAGCTGTGTATATGTGCAGTCCCTTCACACTGTTGAACAGCTATAAAGGTTACATAATTTCCCCCACAACATTTACAGAGGAATTGCTAACTGCAAAGTATGGACACTGTGTAAATTTCATTGGTTGTACTCTAATTGCAATACCACCACCATCACCCCCCCTCAAAAAAAAAAAATCAGCATATGGCCCTGCTGTCATCACCTATAGCTCACAATCACACCCACACCCTCTGTAGCACACAGCTCCTTATGTGCCTGAGTGTGTACTCTCTGCGTGCGTGCATGCATGCATTTGTGTGTGTGTGTGTGTGTGTGCAGTCAGTTGTATGCAAATGCCGCAGAGAGCTGCAGTGTGAAAAGATAAAAACATCAAAACAAACAAAGCAGAGGCAAGGTTACATGTCTCTATTCTTCTCTCTATCCATCCATCATCACCCCCCTGCTTCACATTGCTATTTCTCTATTACTCAGACTGCGTACAATAAATACAGGACAGATGCCGTGACATCCAGATCTGCACATCACATTTCATTTCTGAGTTTTCTTTTCTAAAATCAGCCCAGCAATGCAGTCTGAAAAGAAAAGTATTGAATTGAATCCGTCAAAACAGCCTCGTGTGAATCCTTACTGGATTAAAGCCATGCGGTCAGCTATGACTGATTGGTTACACTCAGCAGAGCCTGGCTGATTTGCTGGCAGACGGCCAAAGCTGTTGATTGGGTTTCTCATCACCGATTAAAAACAATAACTTGCCTCATAGCAGAGGTCACATTATGGTTTTGAAGCCCTGCTAATGCTAAACAAATACATGGAGCCCCTGAGACCACAGCAGCTGATTTCTAATCAACAGAGACATATCTCACTGCATTCACATGCCTCCCATGCTTTACATTGTTGAGATCACTGCTGGTGCTCTATGTGTATGATCCTAATTTGGCAATCAGCCAGCTCATTTAATCCACACTTTCTGTTTATTTAACCTTTGCAAGATAGTACTCTCATTGAAATAAATGACTGGTGACTAAGAAAGCCATTTAGTATTTATATTAAGAATCAGTGTTAAGTTTCTTGTCCATCTTTGAAGATGCAGAGATCACAAGCTGTTCCTGTCATCCACATTCAGGTGACAGTATGTTCAAAGGGCATAGAGATCAGAAATCCTTGCCAAGACAAGAACAGATGTGCACACGTGTAAACAGTCATACATAAAATGATAGAGATGCACTGTAATGATCTAAATTTAAATATGATATATATAACATTAAAACACTCATTACTGTAAAATTCCTGTGCAGAGTTCGAATTAGTTTTGTGTACAACGTTATCAAGCCTAAAGCATGCTACATGAGTATAAGAGCAGATGGCAGAAATAGAAATGTAGATTGAAGAAATGCAACTGTTCCCATATGGAGAGTTGAACTGCAGCCACCTGAATTAAAACCAGGAATCCTAACCATCAAATCATACGGGACAAATACATTACAAACACTGCACTACATGTTGTAAATATATATTAGATATTTGGCCACATTTTTAGCGACATTAGAATAAAGTCATGAGAGTAAAAGTGAGAAATAATAGTGTAACTGGTGCTAAAATGTTACTTATAGCACCTTGGTCACAGGAGACCTCGACTCCTCTGAGGATCAATAACCTCTCCAACAATTTCAATGGTCCACATCCTCCCAGAAACACACTTTTATCAGTTTTTCATAATTTCCCCTATACTTTCACTGCAGCTCCTTCCACCTCTGCCCTTGCTTTGCTCTCTTTTCTCCACATCTCAAATATCTTTTCCCCAATTTGCCAACAGTACATTTGCACCAGTGGAAATCTTATCCTCCTCAACTCCTGTAAAATGCCTAAAATCTAAAAATACTACCCTTGCTGGAGCCACATCCTCATCTGAACTCCTCACCCTTTCCCAACACTACAACAGTTGCTATCCAGCTACCTCCTCCTCTGAACAACCCCATACCTTTCCCTCTCTCCCCCTCTCTCTTCCTCCTCCTCCTCTTTCCTCTACTTCATTCAGGCGAGATCTAATTCACCAATGAATAATGGATGGATGGATGGATGGATAGAAGACTTTCATCTATCAAGGTTCTCTTTCTCTCTCTGTCTTTCTCTTGCGGGATGGCTGTAGTGCTAATGCAGGGCAACATGCATTGGAGATGAGCCCAGGGACCTCCCACTCAGTCTGTTTGTCTGTCTGCTGCCTGAAGGATCTCTCTCTCTCTGTTTCTATCTCTGTTTCAGACTGGTCACTGACGATCCCATTCAACCCATGCGCTACTGTTTTTTAACCTTCTATTCTTCATTTTCTCATAATCATCACATTGAAACATAAAACCAAACAGTACTGGCCATCTCTTTCTTATCCCTGTCTTCATCCAATTACCTATCACCTTCTTCATCGTTCATTAGTCTGTTCGATTAGTCCCTGACCTTGGGATAGCGATCCTAGGATTGTATTGACCCTGACCCCCCCGTTTCCCTCCCCTCTAATACCGTTAGAAGCTTCAACAAAGGAGCAATCTTACAAACCACTGCGACCTCTCTAATTTACTGCTATGTAACACGAAGCCTGATTTAAATCCACTCTGGAAGCCAAACCTGCTTGAGTGAAGGAGGACCTCATTCTGTGAGCCTGAGTGTGGAGGTAACTGTTCAAGCTGAAGTAATGCATAATTTTAAGGAGATCTTGATGTCATGGTGGTCTACTGTGAACTCATAATCTCCTCAGGATGTCAAGAATCTCAGGCGTCTTCATTCCACCTGAAAATGTTGATTGTATAGAACAAAAAAAAAAAAACAGGCACTGAAAAACAGCCTCGTATAATTTTCAAAGACAGAAATAAGGTTTTGACTAACAGCAGAAAAACAGAATTTTTCTAAATTAGAGCTCTAAAAGATCTAGCTCAGTTTGAGCCTTAAGATTCTTCCTTCTTACTTATAATACTTGTGTGATGCTCCATTTGACTAAGTCTTCTCTAAATCTACTTCCTCGATGGCAGATTAAGGACAGAAAAAGAACCAACCCCCACAAAAAAAGCCAACAATTAGTGCTTGGAAGCGAGCAAGAGCAGCAGTCAGTCAAAGAGCCCATCAATAATGCAGGTCGGTGGGAGACCCTGGCTGCTACGCTACTGTCCTGCTGAACCCTCCTGCATGTCTACCTGTCCGCCTGTCCATCTGTCTCCCTTCCATCCATTGCCTCTCTCACCTCCTGAGTGCCTGCTTGAACTCCTGCCATCCTGCTAACATCTGCCTGTTGTATATGTTTCTCAGATGGGCTGCCTGGCTGTCTGCTGTGCATGTATCCTTGAGCTGCTGTGTCTGAGAAGGCCCACTGTGCACATGGATGTATTCATTTATTTATCTACTGTATAGACGCATCAAAGGTTGTTCAAAATTAATACAATATTCTAGTGTTGTCACTAAGGTTATTATTACATTGTTTATATTTCCTTTATTTGATCAGCAATAACAAATAAATCCCAAAAGAAGGATTCCCATGGAGGCATCAAACTGATTCACTGGCTTGGACCAAAGAAAAGGTAAACAGCATAATTTAGAATGAAAACAAAACAAAAAAAGAACAGGCGCCTTCATATTTTTGCAAGACTACCCGAACCAAAAAAACTTAAAAACATGCTAAAGCAAGAAAATTACAGAAATCAGAATTCTATTCCACGCAGTGGGGTAAGGACAGACTCCGAGGGGAACCAACAACAGTAATAACAGCTGCTGTTCCATCAAATACGCCTGTAGAATAATAATCAGTATAAGATTCTCTGATCACGTTCTTCAACAACAGCAGACAAAATGGCAAGCCAGCAAGCGGCATGGACAACAATAGAAAATACCAAAATAAGAGCTGGCTCAAAGGTGCAGTTGCGGCAATTTGTGGCTGTGATTCGTGTCGCCACTTTCATTACGTAGATTAAGTATGACGCCTGTGCACAGGCACAAAAATATTCATTAGGAAGTGACAAGAGGGACATTGGCAGAGCTAAAAAAGTTGAAGCACTGAACATGTTTACTGTTGTGTTACTTTCCTTACAGTTAAAGCCTTTAAAAAGCAAAGGGGAGAGACATGATGTTGTCCGGAGGAAGCGTGGGAACAAGAGCATCACAGCAGAGATCAGGCAGCTGTGGTGGTGCAGGTGTCTGATGGGAAAACGAACATCTGGCTTTGAGGTTGCTAGAGTGAAACATATATGCATCTGGCTCTATGGAGAATTGTCCTCGTTCCTATTATTTAGTCTATCAAATACCAGTAAATTGAGTTTGAGTTGTGGTTCTATACTGATATTACTGATATTACTGATAAACTGATATGAAAACATAAATGCTGTCTGGCATGAGACTGGCTGGGCTTTAGAAATCTTTACTGCCTGTGTCCAGTCAGTCCAATCTAGGTTACTGTACAAACACAGGGGTTCACATGGAGAACTTAAGAAGGTTACCTGCTCTCTTTTTAGATACAAAGGGCTCATTCTAAAGTAAAAACACAACGGGTTATATCTTCAGGGGATTATAGCAGGGATAGGTAATGACCACTTAAATTAGAGTGGACCTTTATTTCACCAGCCTAAAATACAATACTGATGATATTTGATAAAAATAAATGGGAGGCTGTATCAAATTTTTGATATTTTTTTGATATCACATTTCTTTTATAAAGAAAATGTCTAGAAATTCACCACAAAAAGAAACTCTGCAAACATCCTGTTTTTGCACTGCTGTTTTTACACTGTTATTGATTTGACTGCATAAAACATGAAAGACCATAAAGGGAAGAGGCAACTGACAGCCAGGCCACAAGACAGTAGTGTAAATAAATAGTATTAAAATATACTAAAGAATAAGCATTTCATTCTTGACATTAAAAAAAGCAATGTGACATAAGAAATCATCCATTCATAGATTTTTTTGGATTGATTCATTCTACTCTGACATACTAACCTTGTGATTCAAACAAAAATCTATTCTCTGGTCCCCTGAGCTGTTAGTCAATAAAGCAGAACCCTATTCCTCTGCTTGGACAGTGTATGTGTGTGTTTGTGTGTGTGTTTGTCTTCATAGTCTCACACAGGAGCCCCACCCTTACTCCCAGTGTGAATCAGAAAGTGCCATCGCTGCCATCTTCCCACAGCCCCCCCTTACTCAGACCCATCACAGATACCATCACAGTCATACAGTGGCCATTTACAGCAGAATGAAGGAAACAGTGAATGAATGGATGGATGAGACAGTGGAATGACTTGCAGTATACGGCCTCCCAGTAGGATAAGTATAATGCCTCATAATATAAATATTTGCATCTCTGACATGTACAACAACGTCAACAGTGCTGGAAATAGCATGACACACAAAGACACACCTGCACACAGATAGATTCCTGTTAAAGCTGTGTGCTCAGTATCCGGGGCCATTGTTCTCAGATCTCTGTAATAATCAACAGTCTAATTGAATTA
Source organism: Ctenochaetus striatus (assembly GCA_034780835.1). Classification (NCBI taxonomy): domain Eukaryota; kingdom Metazoa; phylum Chordata; class Actinopteri; order Acanthuriformes; family Acanthuridae; genus Ctenochaetus; species Ctenochaetus striatus. The sequence goes on from JAUZTA010000025.1 coordinate 15,458,168, forward strand.
GATTGTGGGATAGCTTATTTTAATGGTTGGAACAGGGGGGAAGTTGAGATCCAACCAGCTGTTGGCTCTGTCGTCGTCCATTGGCTCTCCACAGCACAGAGACAGGCATGTTTTAATTACATTTACACAAGGACCAGTGGAGGAACAGAGGGAATGAGAACAAAGGATCTTAATGAGGGGTGAAGGGTCATATGCAGCAGCAGCAGAGCCGCTGTCATGTGCGCGTGTCTTTGCATGTCTGTTTGCTACAAGCTCTCTTATTGAGAATTCATCTATCTGGTTAAAAACTAAAAGATGAATTTGATTAAATAGAAGCTGAAAGACATGCATTTACTGTGGTATCTGGTCTGTATAAATCATGGCCATACTCACACTGCAACATGAGAGAAAATTAAGAACTTATTAAAAGATTAAGATTTGAACATGGCATATATTTTTTAAGTTGCAGGTCATGTGCATAAACAGTTTAACAGGCCAAAAACGTACAAAAGCAGAGGCTTTGAAGTGCTGCCTGTTTAGTGTAGGGTATGTATATTTCACAGCTCAATCAGGTACACAACAAGATGTCCAGTGAGGGAACAGAGCGTTTGAATGAGTACTTATAACACATTTAACTGTCTCCCTCAGGCAAGGGAAACATCCTCTGAATACCAAAAATGTTGCCTTTTGTAATGAATGAGGCTGGAGACAGAAAGAGAGAGGAAAAGCACACTCTTGAACCTATACTGCATAATTAGCATCTCACGAACAGATTTAATAAAATGATCTTTGTATAATAAAACAGGCTTAAAATACATTGGTTCACCGGTGATATTACAGTCTATGAATGTGCAGTGGTGACATACAATTCTTTGGTTTTTCAGGAGAATTTTTTAAAGACTAGTTTATTTCATGTCTTACAGAAAAAGTTTGTATAAGTCATTTAATTACATTTTGATAACTGGTTTCTCAAGCTGAAACAACTGATTCATTATTAAAAGAGACAATCAGCAGAAAAGTATTTGATTTTTATCACCATTTGATCTAGAAAGGAGGATAAACAATCCTTTCATATAGCTAAACAGCTAATTGTGAGGATTTATTGCCTGCCAAACTGTAATAGTAAACTAAATATCTTTGTGATTTAATTTCAGTTTATTGAAAAAAATCTTTGGCAGATTCATCGGTATTGACAAACTTTGTTTGTTCTAGCTTAACTGGTTTCCAGTGCATGCTTCATTGCATTGTCCAATCTGCACATGACAAATACGGCACAGAAGGAAACGAACAACTGAAGGCACTGAGACAAGCTTTACACTGACTGTAAAAACAAAAATGTGAAAAAGGCAAACAAATGCTATGTCTGCTTATTTGATTTTTAAAGAGAAGATGTGAAACAACAGAGCGGTGGTGGCTCTGGAGATGAGCAGGGCTGTTTATCAGTCACAGCGTTGGTGGTTTGATACCTCATGTCCACACATTTAATGACCTTGAGCAAAACAATCACCTCAAAATTGATCTTGATGCTCCAACACCTGACATCCTTTGTCATCAGTGTGCATGTGTTTGTGTGGATATGAGGTAAATTATAAAGCACTTAGTTGACCGTAGGAAAAAAAAAAAGTCAATTTTTCCAATACTGTTCAGCATCAGTTTAAATTCAATCAGATTCACACAGGCTGGGTCTGGTGGATGTTAAGAGAAAGTGCTGTAGTAAGCTTGGATTTTTATAACACCTTCTAATCTTGTTTCTCTTATGAAAAGTCAACAAAATTTCAGCCACATGAGAGAGAACCAGACAGGACTCAATTACGTTTGTCTGTTTGTCTGCTTCTTCCTCTTCTTCTTCTGATGCAATTGCAGTCTCTCTCTCTTTCCCATAAAAATACTAGAATAATATGCAATACCAACCGGCTGATAGGTTCAAAGATTTCTTCTTCTCAGCACATTGAATGCCTTTGCGGACTCTCTTTTCCTAACACTTGCCTGCCTCAGTGTTTCAGTAGCATTGTGTACTGTGCATTAAAAAAAAAGCGTGAAAAAGACACAAATCAATTTGATTGAGTGGAGACTGCTGAAATGTCCCACAGTTTGATTTTCTACTGATTGATTGATCCTGTCTACATTCATAAGACACCCTCACCTATCTTGTGAGAGGCTGACAGAGGCAGAGCAGTGACCCATGAGTACAGCTCAGACCTGAGACAGGAAATGATTTATCATCCGCGTTGAGCTCACCTAACATGGCTAACAGGCCCTGGAGACAGCACTCAAAGGAGAGACACAGCTCATACGTTATCACAGAACAAGTCTAGTTCTTTAGTGGGGTTAAATGTACTGTTTAGGAACAAGAGAAACGAAAAGAAACCATTCCCACAAAACCAATGAGCATTCATATAAACTAACCACAATACAGAACATTTTACTTTATAAATCATGAGGGTCTTCTTTGACACCTACTGCTGTCAAGTCAACTAATGTCTGAAACTGATCTCTGTGCCTGCAGCCAAACCACACTAGCAGACACACACACACACAGAGCTCATACACACTCTAAGCGATTGTGTGTTATGTCTTTGTCACTCATGGATAGAATCACATCATACTCTCATCCACATAAAGACTGCTCAGCTGGAACGGAGCTCCGGGAGTCGCGGCTCAGTGAGGGGCATGTTGCACAACACAGAATAATCTATCAATATACAGACACACAGGCACACATTTGGGCAAGAGCACACACGCTCATCACTGCACAAACATGTAAGCCTGCACCAAAGACACTTCCATGGTCACAGAGAGAGAGCTTCAAGTCACCACATCATAAAGTGAGTCTCAAGTCTGCAACTTAAGAAAGCTGTTTACTTTCACAAACAAGTTTCTAAAATGAAAAACAAATGGCTCACATTCTTTCCCTCATTACACATCATTTGCAGTCTAATGCCAAAGGTTAATTTTAGCCTGTGGTCCTCCTTATCTTTGCTGCTTGAGTAGCAACACCCATCACTGCAGGCCACTGAACTCCAGCTCTGGTTAGATAGTTTACTTCATTTAGACAGTTTAGAGAGTGCAAAACATTTTTTTACCACACAAAACGCACAACATGACAACCTTGACACTTCAGCAAACTATAACTTTACTTCACAGCATGCTTTGCCTCATATGTGCTGTCCATTACTTCATGCAGGATAAAACGTTAAGCCAGTAATGTAGAAGGTAATAATTTGGTAATTGGCCTTGGTCTGGCCTAGTCATAACTTGCGGAGTGAGTGGCAGCATGTTAGCAACGACTTTCCACCTATTTTTAGCAGATGAAGAGCTGTTATTCCGGGGATGCCCAAACAGGCCCCAAGTAAAGGGCACTGGGTACAGAAACTGGTTTATCTAAACAGGGGGTCTTCTTACCTTCTATAGATGGGGCCTGGTCCTGGGCAGCGTATAGCATATCCTTGAACGCCTGATGAAGAAATATGAAAAAAAATTATTGTCTTATAAACACTTATCCAAGCAACACAATAGACTTGAAACTGGTTTACTTCTGCAAGGTTGAAGTTGAAGTTGAAGGTTAAGTGAATGTCAAGTCATTAAGAGTCCATAGAAACCATAAATACAGACGATTTGTCTATAGATAAATGGTGTGACTGTGAGTTAATTCACAAGATAGACAACAACATGTCACAATCACTTGAGTCAGTTCCTGTCAGATCCAGTGAAGAAAGTGTGTTTACAGTTTACACATCAGCCAAAGTAAGAGGAGATTAGATGAAACCACGAGCTGGTGGCAACGGTGTTTACTGTAGCTACTAAACAATCTAAAGTCATCTGAGAGCCATTAACCAAACTCTTGTTCTCCATTTAGGCAGATTACAGCAACCGCCACACAGCTGGAAACATAACGATATAAACATAACGATGCATAAACTCTGGCATTTCCATTATCTCATCTACTTCAACTTACACGAGTCATACAGAGATTTCTAATGCTCTTTATATTCAAAGACCTAAGAATCTATAAGCACAACAGTGTCATATTATTGTTGTCAAATCTGATGGAGCGACTGCCATGAACAGCAAAGAATGTCCACTTGCTACCAGTCACTTTTATCACTCTTATAGTATATAACCTTTACTTTGAGTAATGACAGTCAGAGTTGCTCTGATTTTAAGTGGTCAAACAAGAATAAAAAGAAGATGGTCTCACTCGACTCGACTTTAGTATGAACAAAAAAAAAGAAAAATTCAACAAGACCTTGCAGCTCTAGAAAAACCTGGAGGAAACAGGACTTTTGTTCACTCCTAAGTGCTCTTCTTACCAAGATGTAATATTTGTTGCTCTCTTTAGTGTCTACTGTAAAGTCTCACCCAGCAGAGATCACCTCGTCTCCTTGTAGTAATTTAAGTAAATCAAAGCAACCACCACACAGCAGCACTCTCATTTACCCAAGCAGATCATAAACTAAGAGGGAAACACAAAATAACTAAGAGAACTAATGAAGAAAAAATATGTTTGTACATATTTTATTTTTGAAGAGTTTGGTAGACAATATTACTTTTGTTAACTGTACATCTGTCAAATTAAGTAGCAGATTTGGAAGAAATAGACAGGCAGACAGAGCCACTGACAGATAAAAGGTACAGAGAGAGAGAGGGAGAGAGAGAGAGATCGCTGCAGTAGCTAAATGAGGTTGTTTCTCTGCAATGAGATTGATCTTGAAGATAATGGAAACAGACAAATAATTGAACTGGTTGATGTGAACATATCAGTGCTAATCAGAAAAATGATTGGAACTGAAGCCTTTTTCTTGATACAGACGTCTATAACTAAACTGCCCCGACAAAATGGAACAAAGAACTCCATGAGCCTTTATAAATACTAAATCAATTACATACTGTTTACGATTACGAGGCTCCGAGCACATATCACTTAAATCTGGACCATATGCTAAACTTCACTGTCACGTTGCAGTCAGAACTCAATTCACTATGTCCTCAAATAAAATCGGCCATCCTAGACTGACAACCTCTGTGTTTTCTGTCTTATCCAGCAATTATATCAAACTGCTCTCTGTCCAGCTTTCTATATAAACTGCTGCTTTTATAACATGGCAGAGAGCATACAGTGTGAGTAATCCTGTGTGTGGGTGGAAACCACTCAGAAACTGCTGTACGTTAGTAGCAGCCTGGATTGTTGCTACTTGTAAGTTCCTCTGTGAATTACATGAACAATGAGACTCTGACATTGGAGTCTAACCTGAGAGGTAAACATTTAATTTCTATGTTGCATTGTCTCTACTTTTTCTGATGAAGAACACAGGAGGCCTACTGTGAACACACACCATAGGTTTCAAGCCAAGTGCGTGATGATCTCTGGTGACCCCCCCCCCTCAACTAATGGGTGGGAAATAGACATTCAGCATCAGACAGGGAGGCATTGCCATGGCGATGGCAGTGATGGGAAAGGGGGGGTGGGGTGGCTCTTTAGGGAACTGGGATAAAACTGCAAGCTTGGCAGTAATCAGAGGTGAAACCTGTAGACAATAACTAAGCCGAGCCTAATGGGGCCTTCAGTATGAATGACCTCACATTAATGTGATGATGATGCATATCCACCAAACCAAACATGTGTGTAACACAAGCACCAGACTTAAGTCACTTTGTCTGGCTGAGGCTTACGCTGCAGAGTGTCCGATCGATTGAACGTTGTCAATGGATCGTTCAAGCTGTGACATGTTGAGTGGACACTGACTGAAATTTTGAGTGCTAGGTGGTGAAACCCTTCCTCAAATACGCTTGAGACTCTTATCGCTGTTTTTGAGAAAACCACCAGTGTGCATAATCAGTCTGAAGAGATCTCAGACTCAAATAGAAAATCCAACGGTGGATCACATGAATCCCTAGTTCTGTGTCTGAGTGGATCCTTGCATGTAGAAAGAGGAGTAGAGAGGATAGGAGGAGAGGATGGAGGCAAGGGGAGGAGGGGTGCCGAGGGCAGGTCTGGTCGGGGACCAGATGTCCTCCCAGTGGGGGAGGAACGATGAGGTGAGGATGGAAGGAAGGAGGGAGGTATAGAAAAGGGGGCTCTCAGCAGTTGCCATGCCATGCCTGTTGTATACATAATGTTCATATTGTTGAACATGCTACTAAAACGTTACAAAATATACATAGATGTAAGCAATGTTATATATTTTGTGTATAATTATGTCCATCAAAAAAGCTCATTGTACTAATTTAGACGTTTAAACTGCATCCCTCAGATTACTTAGAGAAAGACAAGGCTTAGTCTTAGAACTAAAAGCAATCACTCACTGAAATCACACAGGCACCTGTTTTTCATAAACATAATATCACTATGCTAGTTTGAATTGTAAATGTGAATCTCAACATGCGCTCTCCTCCTCCTCCTCATCTGAGCTTACACAAGTGATTAGACTGCAGAGGTAAATGCATAAGTGGCCTTGTTCTCTCGCCCCCACACATACACACATACCTGCGTCTCTATCTCCTACTCTGTCTGTAAACCTCTAACATTCTTTACATTTAAGTTATACAACACAAACATAAATTCAACAGTTGCCGAGTTAAATTATTGTCTAATAAATACTGTAATACAAAAAAGTTTTCTTTTGCATGAAAAAACCTTGGAAATGTAGAGATGTTGGCATCAGTTGGAGTTCATAAAACCATTTTTTATTGTATTTTTCTACATCCAAGGGTAAATCTTCCCCTTATCTTTTAACCTACAATCTCTACCCTTTGGCAAAAGTCTCTGGAGTCAACTGGACATGCACACCTCCATACCAAACAGCTGTTTAGCATACAGGTTTATAACAACAATCCCACCGGATAAAGCTCACACCTAATTAGTCTATCACTCAACCGCCTTGTCAATGCCTCCATGTTCAAATGAAGTGCCTTACTATCTAAAGTCTATTATTTGCTGGAACAGCCACTTCGCTGCATCCACCTCATCTGCATAGAAACTGGCTGACCAATCTGAACAGACAGCGCATGGATGGCGACACAATGGCATGCTCTAAAAAAAAAAAAGGAGGCGAGCAAAAACTGGGCACCAGGTTAATTAATCCAACTAGCACAGAAAGGCAAGAATATCACATTGAACCACAGACAAGATGGATGTGGGCCAATGTGATATTGCAGACACCACAGTTACAGTCAGTGTAGAAGTGCTACATTCTTCTGCATGAACTGTGGGTAAAAATGACCTGCGTGGAACGATGTGTCAGTCAGTCACTTAAAAGACAGACAACTGAATGAAAATAAAGCAGCTGTATCGGCTGCAGTGAAAACTGCAGCAAATAATGCAGACAGCAGAATTAACAGGTGAAGGACTGTTCATAATGGCTACCACTGTGTGTAATGATTGAATGTTTTTTCTGTCTCAAGATATCTCTAACCTTCCCTTTAGTGGGTAAGAGTCCATGAACTGAGTGACTCTTCTGATGCATCACAGCAACATATCAAGGCTTTGCATTTTTCAGAATGACATTAAAATGAATTTCTGTTTTATCTCAATGACCCACTTCACCAAAGTCAACTGGAGTTAGTGCTTGTGTATAGCTTTATTTTTGTCCTTGTTTCTTTGACATGTTCAGAGGGTATAAAAGCACTGAAAAAGATGTCCATCATCTGTAGGTTTGAGCTCCCTCTCTGATTTCTCTCTATCACACCCACTTAGGAGGTTATGGTGTTTACAGAGGTCAGATAAAGACTGAATGCAGCCAATAACACAAATACACAAAATGCTGCAAAACCTGTGAATAATTTAGATTTAAGGAAAAATCTAAATTGTATGGAAGACCGGAGTCCCTCTTGTTCTACATAATTTAACAATTACTGCACATGTGACAATAATATGTATGTGAAGGCTGAGTAATTAGAAAAAGGGTCTTGCTCCATATGAATCACTCAGTGGTTGATTATGGTTGTGTATACACGAGATCTTTCGTTTTGCTTTTAATTTAAAGAGATCAGAATTAATTCTAAGCAGG
>JAUZTA010000025.1:15502233-15513563 GCA_034780835.1 Ctenochaetus striatus
CCCCCCCCCCCCCCCCCCCCCCCCCCCCCCCCCCCCCCCCCCCCCCCCCCCCCCCCCCCCCCCCCCCCCCCCCAGAAGAGGGCCTGGATTTTTTTTTATTTTTTTTTCCGCCAAAAGTGTCATCATTCACTTTTGTAGACTCCAGCCACAGAGCCTTCTTTAATGACATTTTCTGCGTTTCCCTTTATGAATTTTGAGGAGGAAGCCTACACAAGTTGAGAGGAAACCTTTTGAGTATTCAACCTGAGTCCGAGACATGATGGGCTACAATCCCACAAAGAGACAACCAGTGACCATCTCATTGTTATGAATTCCATCCACATCCAGCCATTAGGCCGTTGGTGTATCTCTAAAGCCTGTTTGGGGCCCGCTGTTGTCTCCTCGTTGCTTCCTAAACCCCGTTACACCGGCTTGAGGTAAGAGAGGGTGACGGCAGTTGTGCTTCCCCCCCGGCTCGTCTGCAAGACTCTGACACTAAGCCCATTATGCTTCCATTATGGGGCTTCAATTTTCCTCTGAGCTTTTCACTGTTGACACTGCAGCTCCATCCCTCTCCAAACCGCAGACACACACACACTCACACACCCAAGGCCCAATATTGTTAAGTTGTCCTGAATATTTATGCATTTTTCAGAGGTGAAAAGTAATAAACTACATTTACTTAAGTAGTAAACTTAAGTAGAGTTTTAAGGTACTGGTACTTTGTTTGAGAGCTTTCACTTTGTGCTACTTTATACCTTCACTGCACCGTATTTTGAGAGGAAATTCAGTGGAGCTTTTTATTCCCCAACGATTCTTTATAGTGTCTCTGAGGTACAAAACAGCATCATTTTAAGAGGCAAACAATAGTGGGTGTGCCACATTTTACATGAAACCGAACAGAAATAAACAGTTTGATGTCTCAAAACCTTTAGATTTTTAATAGTGCTATGATTTTAATTGGGACTGATCAGACGAAGATGCTAAATACACAAGAAAAAACATGTTTGTCATCAACTTTTGAGGTAAAAGTGGATGGAGAAATTAAATGTCAGAGAATCAAGACACACATGCAAGAAGACAATCAGACATCCCAGTGTTGTGAGAATCATGCGTGCAGGTGTGCGAATGAGCTGTTTCCAGGATTGAGCAAAACCCCAAAATGATGAAAACCAGAATAAGAGTAAAAACTTGGTTGCTAATGTGTGTTTAAACATGCTCACTTTGACACCACGGTGAGAGTTCCTTGTCCTGGTTTCTGATGGCCAAGATTCCTGTTGGACACCTGTGATGTATTGGTGGATGTGTGTGGATGTGTGTGCGCTTGCCTCACTTAAACGGTTCCTCCTCCAGAGGGCTCCTCCATCTCTCCTCCCTACCTCTCTCATCACTCCCCTTTTTTCATCTCACTCTCACCATCCCTCTGCACACGAGCTCGCTCTTCGTTTACCTCCACACTCCTTTCTCTCTCCCGTAAAAGCAATACCATGTCGTTGCCTCGGCCAGCTCTTAATGCAACCCTTAACCCCCCTCAACCACACACACACACTAACAGACACACACACACCCTTTCCCTCATCTTTTCTTTACGCTGCAGCACAACGGTAAGCAGAAATCCCTCTACTGCTGAAACACTAATATCAGAGGCTTATTCACTTGTATCCAAGAATGTGTGCATGTGTGTAAGTGTGTGTAAGTGTGAGTGTGACTCCAAGGCTGAGCTCCAAAGTATAATGTGTAGTTTATGGTGATGAACAAGCATTTCTTCCATCCACCAACACCAAAGACCTGAGCTTTCAGACCCGAGATAAGCCAACAAACAGTAAAGAGTGTGTTTCGCATTCACACACAGATGAAAACCATTAGAGAGCTACACTAGAGACCAAGTTCTTCAATATTGCAAACATATTATCATCACAACAGTATTTGTCTCGGTCTCCTTGGGGTCATGAACCCTCCTCCTTTTGTTACCTGTCATCTACCCGATATGTGCAGCGGGATAATTATTGAGTGGAAAAAGCCCAGTTTCACATTAAAACAGCATTGAGCTCCCAACCTTGAGGGTGTCATTGAGAGGCCTCCGTTTGACTCCAGACCCTTTTTAAGACTCACTCAGTCATCCTGCGGATCATTGTTCACTGCGGGCCGGATGGAGTCGTTTCAGGGAGAAAAATGTCCTGTCTTGATGCTGCAAGATTGACTTTAGGGCCAAAACAAATTCTATCTATTTTGCATGTTAATTTATTCCCTTTTGCTTTAGACAAGAAAAAAAAAACTGTTTCCTTCAGGAAGTTTGTAATAAAAGCCTTGCGATCAATGATAATGGCATTTGTGCTTGTGTTTGTCATCTTCGCAAAAGCAACAGTGGTGGAGTTTCCACAGATTTATTTGTATACTAGTGCTGTAAGTGGCGTGTAAATTATCCTAACTGTCTGTGTGGCTTTTTATCTTTGTAAGGCAGTACTATTAGAGCCTATCCATTATTGCCTATAGCCCAGCCAATCAATGCTTAAATAAAAATCAGCTCAATTTGTGACATTTTATGCAAACGTGCAAACTCCAACCACGCTGTCTCTTTGCTTTTTGTTTTTATAATGTAACAGGAATAGCTAAAACACAAAGGAATCGATAACACTTAAGTTTGGGTTAGGTTGGCCTGCTCTCAGACAAGTGCTGCACGTTGCCGCATACAAATGAGTTTCATACAGATGTACACTGTGGTGTAATTTCATTATAATTCTATGCATAGTTAGCCAAAAGCATAGTTACAGGGAATAAATCTGCCGTAACCTGAGAGGTTTTAGCAATGCAGCAAATGCAACTAAGAACAATAATGAAGGCTGAGACACACAAACATACACACACACACACACACACACACACAAACATACACACCATCAGAGCTGTAGTTAAGGTCATGTTCTCCATCTTGTCTCTGTGCATTTGGGCTTCAGTTGCATGAGCAGGATTTCCCATTCCGTAAATTACATGATTGGTTTTATAAATTTTTTGGTTTTTTTACTATTTTAAAAGTAGATGCCTTCAGCTGGAACTGGAAACTTTATGGTTTACGGTCTACTTCTTCTCTTCTTTGCCACCAATCCATCAGTGTTGGGTTGTTTACGGATGATTTAGATGCTTAAAAACATGCAGGTGAATAAACTTTGCAGGTGGTCTTGGTCTTAACTAAAACATCTCAACAATTTTCTTTCTATTTTATCCCTGACTCTTCCAGGCTCCATATTGTTGATGCAGAAACTCAAATCTTTTCATGGCTGATTTGATGAATTGACATTAAATGCGGTACAGATATTCATGTTTCCCAGGGATGAGTTGTACAAGCTTAATGATAATTCAATTTTAATCTCACAGCTACTTAAGGTCAAAATTTTACTCTACTTAATAATACTTGGTTTATGATCAAAAAACTGCAAAAACACTTTTTGATCAGTCTCATCTGTACCTTAAGTGTTGAACGCTAAGGGTAAATTTTAGCTTAACACACTAAAATGAGACGTTGGATTTAGTAAACTATGCCTGCTAACATCAGCTTGCTTGTGAGCATGTTAGCATGTTGGTGTTAGCAGTTAACCCAAAGCAACACTGTGCTAAAAAGCCACGAGCATGGCTGCAGACTCTTCTGACCTTTTTAGATCTGATGTCAAATAAAATTTAATCTTTTAAATTTAAAGTAAGTGTTATAAACAATTTATTTTGCTCAAAAAGAATTAAAGACATGAAGGAGCAAAGAAGGCTTAAAACAGCCCTTTAATCAGTAATAAAGGAGATGAAAACTACTGAAAATATTTTTAGTTGCCGCTCAAAAAATTTCCCCAGAGAAATGGGACTCATAGCCTCGGTGGTTAAAAATTCTGGCTACCCTGCATATAGTCTGCTTACCAGCTTGACATATTGACGCACGCGCTAACTGCCTGCATATGGGCCATATTCCCTCTTTGCCTGACCACAAAGCATATTTGCCTATTTTTCACAAAGCACTCTACAATTAGTTAACAGCACAAGGATTAAGGATAGATTTGACAGTGCGGCGCTGCAATCTGCTGCTGTGTCTCTTTAGCACTGAGAGGATCAGTGCATCTGTTTCCCCACTTGTTTTGTTTTTTCTCTCTCGTCTTTCTTCCTCTCCATCGTCTCTCTCTTCATGTATCTTTCTTGTCACCCCCACCCCGAGAGCGAGAGAGCAAAGCAGCATCAATCACTGTTAACTGACTGACCACTGTCTGTTGGTGGTACTAAATGGATCTCCACAATTGAATAGAGGCCTAAGTGTGTGGTAAATGCTCTCAATGGGTAAATGAATTTGTGGGTTAACTCGCTCTAAGAGCGTTTAGATAAGGCAAAATAATAAAAACACCTACAGCAAATATTTTTCTTTTGATAAATTAAAAAACCAAGTTCAGCTGAAAACTCTCACATTCATCACTGCAGGCATGCGCTATATAAAAGAGAAATGCACTGGAGGGTAACCCAAAGACAGTTCAGTTTTATTTTCCTCATATAGATTTGACTGTACACGGTTCATACCATTACACAGAAGGCATAAATGAATAAATTCAGTGCTCTCTTTTACATCTTTTTCAAAGACACATGGCAATAATAAATAGCGCTCATGAAACAAGACGATCAACACGTTTTTCAAACTGTACAAAATTTACAACAATAAGGATGCAAACTAATGAGGCAACACAGACTTAGCAAAAATTGTAGTGGTAAAGTGTTTGTGTATGATTTTCATTTAACACTTCAGATTACAGCCTGCAAATTACACTGCGCATATTTTGTATGTTTTAGATAACAGTGAATCTACCTGTCTTTAAAGAAAAAAATGCAAGGAATAAGGAGGAAAAGATTTGAATCTAGGGGATATAAAATTATGTTATTAAGTAAATACTTTATTATATTAAGTGGTACATATTAAATAATCACAGGGTACTTTTAGGCCAGACCAGCAATTGTAACTCGTATAACATTTTTACATGAGGTGAAAAAATATTGTTTTATTCTCTAGAAACAATTAAGTACACTACACTCCATATTTTAAACCCCTTTATTTTCACTACTGTAACTGCAATATTGTTAAAATTTAACATTGTTAAAATTTAAAAGTTTAATTTCAGTAGCAATTTAAATAATGGAAGTCCCTTTTAAACATACACCTACTAATTCCCTAACGCGTCATCTTCTCACCCTGCACTTACATATTAACTTCAGTATAGTTACACAGTAAGTATTTAATTAAAACCATGGATTTATTACATAAATATAATGCAGTTTGCAGGCTGTGGTCTAAAGTGTTGACAGATTTTCTTAGTAGTGTTACTTTCTGTCTGATGATCTGCTTTCTGGTTCTTAAATAAATGCTGTGGTTAAAAAAAAAATGATTTGGCAATTTTTCAAGAAAAGATTTGATTTCTTTTCTTCAACTGACAAAACAGAAATAAAAGTTAAGATGTATTTTTAACAAACTTTTTTCTGAATCAAAATAGCCACGTTTTTTTTTTTTTTTTAATATTCTCTCCATGTCAAATCAAACTAATAGTTTTTCTTACAGCTAAAAGAAACTTGCCGCAAGAGAGACGTTGTACTTTCAGTGACTCTCTCTTCCATCTGAGTGGTTGTGGGGGCTTAAGGATGCAGCTCATGTTGCCTAACTGTAAGAAAGATATCAGCCGAGCATTGAAGCTAGAGTATCAGCCCTGATAGTGGGGGTTCTGTGGTAATCCCCTCCGACATGGAGGCCAGGCAGGAGGAGAACAGACTGACGACACATCTGGGGGTCGGTAAGTAGGTTGATAGCAGGCAAAGCCAGAGCTCGGCTGGACTGAGTAGATTACCGAAAGAAGCCTGGATCAGACTAAGGAAACAGAAGAGCCGACACAGAGCAAGTTTTTACTAGTGTTCCTGCTAATACTTGTTGGTGTTTTGAATGTCAAATGGATGTTTTGCATGTGAGTAGCCAACCTCATAATATCTGCAAAGAAATCTGCATGTATTTAAAATTGGATACCTCCTTATCTTACACCTGTGCATTAAAGAATAATGATAATAATAATTTAATATGTGTGATATCTTAACCAGAATAGTTATTAGACTTGAAATTCTCCAAAATTCTCAACTTCTCAACTGTTCAATACATAAGCTTTGATGCCTGGTGAGTCTGGAAACAAATAATTTAATACTGACACACGTCTGCCCTCAGACAGCTTTTACACAGACAAGAACAAGTCAAGCACCTATAAATATAGAAGAGAGACCTGCTGTGTAGCAAACAGTGTTTGCCCTCACTCAAACAGAGGAGACGTCAGCTTCTACAGACAGACAGACGGACGGACGGACAGACAGACCAACGGCCATCTACTTCCTAATAACTTGTAAGCTTCAGTAATACGTTAAAAAACATCAGCATGGTTCAAAATTCAACACTTGTGCCACTGTTCTTGTAAATTTCTCTCCCAATGAAACACTGTGTTTTTGCCTTGTGCATATGTCTCTCCTCTTTTTCTCTCTTCCTCTCTCTGCATTCCTGTCCATACGTGTAGAAAAAGAAGAGGAGAGTAAAGTGCATCGCCAATGTAAAGGCTTTGATATGGCCAGACAGCAGTCCTACTCATTATCAATCAAGAAGCATGCAGGTGCCTCCTGGGTTTCATAGGGACTTTACTCTAGACTGTAGCCCTATTGTTGTAGCTGTTAGACAGGGATGATTTATTTTATGGGGTGAGACAACATTTTCTCCCCTGTGAGCAAAATCCACTGATTTATAGGAAATCCAGTCTCATTTTTAGAGCGAAAGAACAAAATCAAGTCTGGTGATAAAACAAATTGTATGATACAATGTTTGAGATTGAACATTCAGTAGTGTGGAGGTGTTCTTCACTGCTTGTATCTAGACCGCACATCTTGACCTCGACCGTTACTTCACCGTTTCGACTGCTGAGGGAACTGAGAGTCGCATGTCTTCTCTCTCTTCTCCTCTTCACCCAAAATCACAAAACATAGCAGTCTTGGAGGGTGACAGAAATTTGAGTCCGTTTTGTTGTATCCCCACAGCGATCTTCTACAGCGTTCAAGACTCAAAACTGGGAATGGTCCATCTCATCCAGCCATGAGGCGGGACTGGTGGGGAAGTCGGGGTATCCTGTACTGCTGCCTGTGGAGAGGTCTGAAGTCGGACCCCCTGCCATGGCCCTCAGGGCCTGTCCCACGCCTCCTGGCCCTCCCTGCACCACCAGACTGTCCATGTTGAAGCCCAGGTTGTTTAGGAGAGGGGTGTGGCCGGGCAGAGAGGTAATAGAGGAGGGCGACTGAGGGAGACCATACGGGCTTCCTGCTCGGATGTCGTGGTAAGGTTGTCCTGCTGCATCCACGGAGAAGCCTCCATTCAGCACTGCACTGTTGGTAACGTCACCGACACTCCCATAAAGCCCGTTGTTGTGGCCGAGATCTGACAGGACCTGGTCATCTGTGAACGAGATGCTACCACTTAGCATGAGGCGTGTAAAATCTCTGACACATCAACAGCGCTGTCAACTTTAAGAGCATTATATAGTTGTTATATTTCAATACAGTTAAGTGCTTTTATGAGTGAGATTTATTGTGGCAACATTATGTGGGTTTCACAAAGGTACAGTAAGTGGACCACTAAGCAAATGACGTATTTGATAAGTATTTGAGTTTTGTTGGTGAGAAATTATGTGCTTTAGGTTCTTCTCTTACAAAGGAGGTCTCTATGTGTGCAATTACTATTTGTTTCCATCTCAGTCCTCCCCTTGTGTGGCTTCAATAACAACAAAGCCCCATAGCGTTCTCTCTAATTGACTAAAAGCCTCACATGCTTTATAGAGTTTCTGTCACCATGTTTTCATTTCTCATAAAAAATAGCCTTCTTTTTAAAAGTGGCTTGAAGACTTTTACAACTACCCAAAACTGGCTTTGTGAACATTAAATAGCAAAGGCAAATCTAAAATGTCGTTTGCATCCCACTAAGGACCCTCTCTCTTTTCCAATAAGCTCCATCATGGAGACAAACGGAGGCAGGAGGATGCGTCAGCGGCCACAGGGAGGTGTGATGGGAATGTGAAATGAGAATGCCGTTTTGGACTTGTGTACTGAGAGAGCGCAAGAAAACAAATGAAATGCCAGAAAGACACATTCAATTGCTGCTGCACTCAGAGCCGTGTCATTTAGCAGCTTGTAGTGTCCCTTAATCCCATCAGCACAACAGCATGACTAACAATTCCCTTTTAGGAATCTCCCTTTAAGCAGTGATAGATATGTGCTTGCTTGAAGTTATCCACACAATATGTACCTCTGAAGCTCAGTTCACTGTCACTGAGTCCAGCATCGTCGGCCGAGCTTTCCTTCTCCACTTTAGTTCCTCCTCGGCTGCGTTTGACACTTTTATAAAACTGAGTCCAGCGATGTCGGCCTGCATCTTTCTTTAGACGCTTTTCCTTTGCTCGCCGGTTCTGGAACCACACCTGACAGAGATAATAATAATTATCATTCATTGAAAATAAGAAGTCATATCATATTTGATTAAAACAATGAAATGATACTCTAATTAATACTAATAATGACATTGTTTTTCCTCTTCCATTTGACTTCTTAACATTTTCAGACTTCATATCTAACATATATCTTACGTTCCAAAGCATCTAATTTTAACAAAGCAGTACTGTGTGCATTTTTTACAAAATAGTAAAGTTCAAAGCAGCTAACAGGCTGGAATACAGGGCGCATGCCCATGACAAACTCTAACTTAACTTATCACAATAAACTGAAAAAACTCTGGAAAATAGTGTTGAGAAGAGAATCGTAATTCAATATCTAATTAACAGAAAAACAGAAAATCCTAAAAAGAAATATAAATACTTAGCATGGGCTCATTACAGGAGGCTAAAAAACAAATCACAATATTCAAATAAATATACAAATAAGAGGTGTTTACATTATATGTCTTTATGATCCTCATAATAAAATCTTTTTAGCTTTTCAAGAAGGCTGCTCCAAATCTGAAAGTCTTGATAAAGAGACTTTTGCAGGAATATGGACACCTAAATGAGGAAGGACAAACCCCTCTACCTGCACGACTCTCATGTCCAGCCCCGTCTCTGATGACAGCTGCTCTCTGACGTGGCGTGCTGGCTTCGGCGAGTTTTTGTAGGCACTTTTGAGGGTCTCTAGCTGCTTGGCCGTGATGGTGGTCCTCGGTCGCTTGGTCCCCGCCTCTGAATCATCTGAAAACATCAATACAAGTGTGACTGACTTCTTCTTACATTTGTCACGCTGCCTTAACAGGCAGTGCCCCTCGGCCTTTGAGTGGAGTGTGTGTGTGTTAAATGAAGTGAATGGTCTTGTATTGAAGTGTATTATTGTCCTTGTGCATCTGTCCCACTGCCACAACAGAAGACATAAATCTATTCAGCCAGGGGAACCGAGTTATTGTGGTCGCAACATACAAGAGCTTTGCTTCACTTTACATAATCAATCAGGGATGCATGGAAACCTCAGAAGAGAGGGAGTGAGAAAGACGGCATCCACACCCAGACGACAAACAACATAGATCCATAGTCAGTAGTCATTTCACTGCAGTGAACTGATACACAGTGGACTAATCATATCCTTTTTTTAGATTCTGATGTAGTTAAGTCAAGCTAGAGCTGTGCAGGACCGAACCACAGAGTCTGTGTCTGATTGTAAGGACAAAATGGGTTCGGATTTATTAAAACAAATCTTTTAGAAATAAAGTGTAAACCTGTGTTTTTCTGCAAAATACTTGTCTCAATACTCGTCTCAATGCATGCAGACCTACCATTTTGTTTTGCAGTCTCGTAATCCACCTTGCACACCAGCCTCCCATCCTCCATGAGATAAAACTCATCCCCTGTGGCCAGTTGTCGGCTGCACATGATGCAGGCAAAGCAGTGCAGGTGGTACACAAAGTCTTGTGCCTTCCGCACAACCTGCGTCGGAGGGATCCCCTGTTGGCATGATGCACATTTTGTTCCAAAACGCCTACAGGAAAACATAAGGACGAGGGCTGCCATTAGAAAATTTCTTGCAACACACTAACAGGGTAGACTGACATCCTTATTCTATTTATACCCACTTTACAGGCTGATGGAGATAGTTATACCAACCCAGATTAAAATTTCACATGCTAGACAGCTATTTCTTCCACTGCAGCCAAGAATGATAGCACAGTGTCTGTATTAATAGAAGCCTCAACTGTTGTAGAGCAAAAAATCAGCACTGGAATGCATTTTTGTTAACGACAGACCTGTCCGCAGGCTGATGGATGGAGAGGATCAATGCACTGTGTGGTGTGTATACACGTCTGTGTGTGTACGTGTTTGCATGTTTATGTGTTTGCAGATGAAGTACTGAGAGCTAAGGAGAAATGGGAGGAAGAGGAGGAGGAGAGAAGAGGAGAGGAGGAAGAAAAAGGAAAGAGGAGGAGGAGGAGGAGGAGGGATGTTCACAGTAAACACGCCCTGAGGAGAACCAATAAAATACTGACTCAGGAGAGGTTTTAAATCACACAACCAACTCACAGAAATAAAAAGAGCAAGGTGAAGCCTCCAAATCACTACTGGGAAGCATTCACCGCTGAATCTGAGCATCTACACGTGTGTGTATGTCTGTGTTGATGAATGTGTGTGTTCTCCAGTCACAAGTGTCCCTTCAAGACACTTTTAACATGCTAAAGTCCCCTCGCTGTCCCCTGGGTCAGCTAACACAGTTAGCTCTCAGTGAGGCTGCAGAGCTCTTTAGGTCTTGTTTAAGCTTTTGAGCATTAAAACCTTTCAAATATGATTTAGCAAAAAGCCCTGATCTGCTGATCCTGTTTTGGATAAGAGTCAAACTTAATTTTCTTCTATGATGCCTCAGAAAATTAAATGAAATGAAAGAAAGAAAAGACAAAGGTGGCAAAATGATAGAAACAGAAAAGATGTTTTGAACATATATTTCTACATATTTTTAATTCCATCAAACAAAATATGGTGACTGAAAACATCCACTATAACAAACAAGTGAAAGGCGTTTAATACTAAATCATATTAACAATTTGATATAAACAATTATCAGTTTAAGTCAAGCAATTATTAAATATTTGTCATCAACCGAAAGATTAACGAATTAAGCTAGACTAAACATACTAGCTACCTTTCCGTTTGGATATTTTGTTTGAAGAAAAAAAAGGAAGAAGATGAAATTAATCTGAAAAACAACAAACACGGACTAAATAAATAATTTTCTTTCAATATAATACAGTTCGATTTTTTAATTAATTAAAAGGTGACTGTAAAACTCCCAAAAATTGTGAG
>JAUZTA010000025.1:15566976-15583173 GCA_034780835.1 Ctenochaetus striatus
GGAGCTACTTTCATGAGCTTGAGTAATGGCATCTGTCATAATAGAAAAGGGTCATTATTATATTGGAAAATGAAAATAATATATATTTAATGTGTATTCATTATAATGAGAACATCACTCACTATAATCTAATGACGCCTCAACTTGTAGCTTTTCAGAGTCAGAGATTTTGCTGTTTTCAGGCCTAAAAAAACAAAAAAAGGGAATTGCCTTTAATTGGACATCAATCATCTCAAATTTATATCACAGTATAACCATGTTGGAAACAGATTGTCATGTTTACAGCTGTCTTTGGTACCTGTGGGCAGGTGGTTTAATGCTTGTCTGCTCTCCGACCGAGGTGGAATCTTTGATCTGTGACTTGGTATCAGATGTTGAGTTTGGCTCTTTGTTGAGTTCTGCCTTAGTTTTCTCAATGAAGTTGTCATAGTTCTGACAGGAAAACAGGAGAACATAAGATATGAAGAAATCTGCTTACAGAGTACACAAAAATGTACAAACACACATATTTACCTCAAGCTGCTTCAGTAGGTTGGCTTCCTGTGCCTTTAGGCGTTCCTTGTGTCTCTTCTTCTGCTCTTTCTTCAGCTGGTAGGCCATAAACTTTCGTTTTCTGAGTTCTTCCTTCAGGGCCTTGATACGACTCTCTATGTCACTCTGGTCTGAAATGGGCTCTGAGGGTAAAGTTAGATTACAAATTACAGTTAGAATGTGAAAGCAGTGCCAGAATTCTGATTAACGAGGAGTAATCCAACTTTGTGCCTACTCGAACTCAAACCCAATTCTTTGGGGATTAGTGTACGTTTTCTTTACCAACAGTGTGCATAGTGCTTGGGCTTGTAAACAATGAATAAACAGTGTTACAAAGTCTGAAGGTTTAAACAGAGGCTTAAAAATGAATAAAATACATTTAGCAACCATCACAAGCCAGCAAAACCGTCTTTGCTTGTGTGATAACTAAGTGCAATGTAAAGTGTTCTTCCATCCATTCACACAGCTAAGCAGGTTAGGTATCAGGGAAGAGCTTGCATAATGTATTCCTGGCAGCATCACATTATGTCTGACTACATAGTGCCAGAGAAATAGCTGCATTATGTCCACTCTCTCTGCCTTCAACCCTTTATCCTCTGTGAAAACTATTAGGAACTATTATATATTCCAAAAATACTAAATATGAAGTGTATGTGTGTTGAGTCGTTGAGTAACTCACCAGTCTGTGCAGCCATGGGGGTGTCAGCTGGATGAGTGCGAGCATGGTTGGCGGTCCGGGAGGAGGAGCGAGGCTGCATCTTGGTTTTGCTGCTACCATCTGAAGGAGAGGCATCAGGGCTGTGGCTGCCTTTGAATGAAGACTGGAAAGACTAAACATGAGGAGGAGGAGGGGAAGAGAAAGTAATATTACCTCAGGATAATAGCATAGTCAGATGGACTAACAGAGGTATGCAAGGTTTCGTATTTTACTTGCACAGTAAACTAAAAAATGAGTAGTTACGCTGTTGCATAATATAAAGCTTTGTATATTTTCATAGTTCCATTAAAACTTAATATAACCTGAGAACATGTAAACAGAACTCTTTTGGAAGACGTTGGCTGTAATTTGTTCTAAATACCAAACTTCACTCTATCAGACATGAGAGGTCAGTTTTGTGGCTGTAAATTATACGCTCAATAGTAACTCAGCAGCTGTCAACAATAACAAGAACAGAAAACTATGTTTATGCGTACTTGTCTGCTTGGTGACTGAGAAGCTGAAGTGAAGTCATGGCTGTAATTCGCAGGGCTACTCTGGATGGAGGCCACAGGGGATTCAAGGATGGATACAGGTTGTACTGATGCCCCGCTTTCTTGTTTCTGGGACCTGGGTTCCTCTGTGTGTATACTGGATTCAGGCGTCGCTGAGGAAACGTCAGCTTCACTCCCGTACTCTAAAAGCATGTTAAACATGTAAACCTTAGGGCATTTTTATTTCTCCAGAGTAATTTAGACCTTATTTCCAAATCATAGCATGGTAATAATTCACTTAAGTTTTCAATATTGTGCTTATCTTCAAACCATGGTTCTGATACTTCACCTTTCTCACTGTCAGTTCTGGGCTCTGAGCTTCGATGGTGACTGGGGCTGAGGCTGATGTCAGAGATATCCTTTTTCTGACTATCTGCTTTGTCCTTGTCCTTGTCCAGAGTTGTTTGCCTGTCCCATACAGACAGGGCCTCCTTCTCCATCCTACGGACCTCTGCCTCCTCCTGGTCCAGCCGCTGTTTCCACTGCAGCAGCTCTTCAGCATGGTGACGCCTCTGCCTCAGCTGCTGCTCCCGCTTTGTCAGGAACCTGGGGAAAGGGGTGGTAGGAATGAATGGAGAAGAGAAAGGAGAGATGAGGAAGGAGCGGCAGAAAAGATTGAAAAGGGAGATTTCATAAAATGGAGAGAAAAAAGGTGAGGAAATAGAAAAAAGAGGGATGAGAAAGGAAGAAGATGGATGATGAGGGATAAGAAAAGGGAAGTAATACAAAGACATTTAGTAAAAGGACTGTAACTTGCCATCCCAGAAGCAAGCAGACCCAAATAAAGTGGACATCCATTTACCACCGCAAATTCACCCCAAACATTTTCCAACACACAAAGATGGAAACACAGACACACACCCAGAACATGCTTTGTTTTTTTTCTTCCCTGGAATTATCATCCAAATAAAGAAGTGTACAAGCTCCCATCAAATAAACAAGGATAAAGTGATGACATGTCAGTCAGGAAAAAGAGGAGCAGGAAAATAACATTGGAGATGTCAGATTCATGCATTAGACAGAAACCCAGGGGTTGAATGCTGATTGGGTGCAGTCACACACAGGACAAACAAATTTAGTCCTTTGACCAATGAGGATAACAAAAGGTAACACCAGGGTCTGGTGTCTTGTGAAACCAGCAGAATGTGGAATTCTGAAATTCAACTACCACTGGGTCTCTTGCACATACATATTTCTGCAGATGTCAGGTATAGCTGTTGTGTAATGTGGTCTCCCACAGCTATGGGTGCCATTACAGTGCAGCATTATTTAGCCTTGATCTAATTTAAAACCCTTTTCCCTTGACCTAATGTATACTGATGACAGGCCAGATACCATAGGACCAGACTTGGGGGTTCTTTAAGTTCCTTCCCAAACTCTATTATAGCCAATGGCTATCTGTACTTATTATCTCATCCTATGCAACAGTTACCCAATAAAGAGGGCTAGTTAAGATTTACTGGGCTCATTAAAGAGAGAGGCCGCCCTGTCTCTGGTCTGTTCACTGCACAAGTCCTTTACTCTCATGTCAGAGTGTGGTTTAGTCTCAAACATTCTGTATCAATGGCTGAGCTTGAGCTGAACAGCCAGCAGCCACAACATAAAGGACACTGAAGAGAGATGCACTGTATCATTCATTTCAAGAGGCAAGAAAGAAAAATGAGAGAAGTCACAAATTAAACATCAAAGGAATCCCAGCACTGTCTCTGAGATTCCCATTCATCAAGGAAGGCTCCTGCATTAAAATAAACATTACCTCTGACTCTCACAAAAAAGAATTTCAATCACCTCTAATGGTCTTAGGGTAAGCATGTATCTTTTTTGTTTAAAATAGTCCCATAATCAGTGTGCTTTAACCTATACACTATTGGCAACCAATTCAGTGCTCAGCTTGCAACACAAACATTAAAAATTGGCATAAAAAAAACAAACAAATTCTGCTCAAAGCTTAAATAGTCAGAAGGTTAGTTTATTTTAGCAAGGCAGCTTTCCTTTGGCACTCTTCAACCGCTCACTCAAACTCCTCACCCCACAAATCCCATCCTGGAAATTGAAAAAATAAATAAACAAACCAAAAACCCCAAACAAATCAACACGTCCAATCACTCATCATTCACTGTCCCACCCCTACAGGGTCCCGGTGCCAGTGGATGAACACAAGCATGTTCCATGGGGTGGGTTGGGGTGGGGTGAGGCAGGGCTAGGTGGAATTGCTGGGGAAGAGTTATAGAGCACTGTACAGTACCTGACCAACTGGTTGTAGATAAAGAGCTGGAATTTAGGGTGGAGGTTGGGAAGACAGACACTGAGGGAGGCCCAGTGGTGGGCCGTAAACACAGAGAAGAAGTAGTGGACAGGAGAACAGTGTCTACAACACACAAGCACGCAACAGTGTCAAGAGTCATACACACAAGGGTATGGAAACAAACAAACACCCACACACATGATGTAAGAGAGGGGAACATATAAAAAAACACAGAGGGGAACGACAAGTAGAGAGAAAGGGAGAGAGAATAGCGATATGAGCAAATGAGATTTTATTGCACCCACAGTGTCACTCTGTCAGGTCTCAGTTAGAAAACGGTTACTTTCAAAAACTGTTTTGGGGGAACAAGAACATTTAAACTAGTACATGAAGGTGGGTTGATAAGGGGTATGATCACAGTAAAACCTGCTGATGAAAGGGGTTAAATGATAGCCTCATCAGTAACCCCATTACTACAAATTAGTGCAACTATGTTAGTGTATTACGTCAAGCAAATATTGAGTATACATTTGCTTTTACCATGATAATTAGCAGGACAATGGAAACAGGAAATGACCAAGGGAAGGGAAGAGACATATGAAAGCTTATTAAAAAGGGTTTTGTCAAGCAAGCAAGCTAATAAAGGATTGGTCTGACACAAATATGCAAAAAGTTTTCACGTTATGTTTGGTAAATTAATTTTTTCTAAATTTGTGGTGTTTCTAAACTCCATGACGTATTAACTTTAAAAAGAACACAAGCAATTTAGGGGTGCATTGCTAGTACAAACTAAAAAATCTAGACATAGAAACGAGTGAGTGTTACCATGGAGGGTTAGCCCGAGGTTTATAGCCAAGTTATAAATCTTAAACCCCAGAACAATTAACCCACTTGTTGGAGCTACCCGCTCATGGGAGGCTCTACAATCACCTGACCTAAACAGCGTGCCAAGTATAAATGCTTGGAGGACCTAAAGGGACTCCAAGCACATGCACTTCTTGTCAAAATAAAAGGAAGTGGGTGTGGATAAAGGTTGTGCTTTTAAGGTTATGTAGCTTCACAGTGTGGCAGCAACATTCGCAGGTGATAAGGTTAAGACAACGTGGAGGTACAAAAAACTACAGATCCCTTTAGGCTGGCACCAAAAGAGACTCAATTCTCAGACCCCCATTTTAAGATGCCAACTTTACAGCAGAAATTAACATTCTTACAGCCTGGTACCAAAAACTGTTTCAGTCTCTATAGGTTATTTCCCTGTTCATGAAAACTTTACAGGGAATAAACTGAATTACTCAAAACAAATAAAGGCTCACAGCCTCAAAACGATAGTCTTGAAATCAATTGGTAATGTCACACTGACTCCTTTGACTATTTACCATGGTTATCTAAAGTTACAATCACTTAAGACAGTTTAATTTTGTCTGGTGTCCACTTAGTACAGATCTTTAACAAAATACTGTTGGTTGAACAAAAAAATATAAGAAGATATTGTGGTGGAGTGTGTATTCTTGTCTAGTTTAAAGAGTAAACAACATGGAGCATGCTTATCTTCACATCCACACATTCACACCTCCACAGGAAAGGAAAGATGGCAAGAACTGTTTAGATTTCGCTAAGTTAGTTGCTAGTTAAGGTTAAGACCCTGAACAAAACAAAAAGCACAAAAGTAAAAGAAAAAAAGATGAGCATTCCTACTGCCTTAAGAAAAACTCCTCAGAGCACAAAAGAGGTAAAGCCCAACCAAAAAGGCAAAATAACACACTTACACTTGGAAACATTGATAGGAGATCAAGTTTACATGTCAAATAATCAGTAAACCGAGAGAACCCAAGTATAGTATAAAGAAAGAAATGAAAGACTTTACTTCTCATCCATGTGAGAGCGCATCTTCTTGAGCTTCTGCATGATGCTGCTAGTCTCACTTCCAGAGATGGAGAGAGGAGGGGAAGGGCTGCGGACATCCTCAGCATGTCTCATGTTGAGGGAAGCTGCATCAGACACAGGGGTTTCTGACACGGGAGTCTCCTGGAGGATGGATCAATGCACACAGGCCAAGTATAAGTCAAGTCAATATACAAAGCTAAAGATAAACATGGCAGCATGTTACATTCATAAGTATGTTTTCTCCTTGATGTCATTGAAATTCTACCTCCAAACAATTAAACACTAAAATAAAATCCTGTATATCTATCCGTTCCTCCACACAGACTGTAAAGGTGACCAGTGACTATCGCACTACTTACAGGTGGTGTTTCACCCCCAGCACACTTGAGGCGCTCCTTCAGTCTGAGCGTAGAGTTTCTCATCCGCTCAATCTCCTCTTGC
Source organism: Ctenochaetus striatus (assembly GCA_034780835.1). Taxonomy (NCBI): domain Eukaryota; kingdom Metazoa; phylum Chordata; class Actinopteri; order Acanthuriformes; family Acanthuridae; genus Ctenochaetus; species Ctenochaetus striatus. Next base: position 15,573,329 of record JAUZTA010000025.1, read on the forward strand.
TGCTTCAGCAACAGTTGCCTTTCCTTTCTGGCTGCTTTGTTGGCTTCCTGAAGTCGCTTGATCTCAGCCTGGGAACATGAGTTTAGTGAGAGAGAAGGTTGGTTTGTTAGTAATAATCAAGATCACAGTACTGCCAAAAGCTCAATTGTAACTAAAAACAATTACTGTTACATTTCCCCAACATGTGCATACCTGCTCCTGCTGGAGTTTAATCAGAAGACCCCTCTGCCTCTTCCTGATGGGTGGCATTTTGTCATCTTCTCCCTTGTCCCTCAGTCTCTTCTTCTGATGCTCTAACCAGGCCAGCTCAGTTCTGGTCTTCTCTTTGAGAGCTTTCTGGCGGAGACGCAGCAAAGAGCTCTGGTGCTGCAGTCTCACCTCCTCGTCCTTCATGTATTGACGCACCATGTCCATGGTGAACTGGGAAAAGCTGTCCTGTCCACCAGAAAATGCCATGCTTGCATCCTGAGACTACAGGGAGAGGAGAAGTTAAAAAGTTAAGGTTGCACTGGGTGGACATGTAAGTGACATTACAAAGTAAATATGCTTGAAAGAAAAAAAGGGGGTCAAAAACACATACTCAAATAATAACACCTTTCAAGAGACAGACTGTCAGTGGTCACAGCCACCTTCCGAAATCAACCACTGACTTCTAAGCACATGTGCTAGCAAAGTTGTACGACAACACTGTTCACTCACCTTTAAAATATGGTGTGCCTCTGAAACTGATGTTGTGTTGTGATTGGCTCCATCATCCTCTGATTCCTCATAATGGAGGGGCTTCTTCTCCTTGGTTCCACGGCGGTGTGACTCGGACGGCAGCAGAGAGCGGAAGGAGCGCTCCTCTATCTCATCTTCTGTCATGGACTCATCAAATTTGAGAGAGTACTCTGTTGCCACTGATGTACTGTCTCCTAAAGTGCCAAAAATATGACAAACTCAGCCTACATTTGCAATTTTTATATGATGATTTCTAGGAATACTATGTACATTTTTTGGCTTGATTTTATTACAAATTAAATAACAGCAATAAAGTTTTCTCATTTTCTAATAGTGGTGATGCACTGGAGTGAGTAGACATATAAAACGTTGAGTTAACTTTTCAAACTGAGACCCGCATTGTCATACCTTTCTCATCCAGTACAGATGGGATGCTGTCACTGCAGAGGGAGTTATTCGCTGCTGTAAGAATCTCCTCCTCTATGGAGGAGCTGCCACCTGCTTCCCTCTCCGTCTTCTCTTCAGCTCCAGCCTTCCTCCTCTTTCCGTCTACTAGGTCTTTTTTCGTCTGTTCTCGGTGGTCCGAGGAGACATGAGACGGACTGTGGTGACTACTAGAGTCTGCTCCACTGAAGAAAGGGGAAAAGGAAAAAATGTGTTATGTCTTCAATTTATAATTCCTAAATCCAAGAGAAAACACTGAAACTAGTAATACATGAGAGGCCTGAGTGGCACCTTTGGTTGGGTCTTCTGAAGGATAGGGAGTCAGACTGACTAAGGCTGTTCACGGAAGACAGGGGTTCTTCTGTCCTGATCCTTCTGCTTGACACCTCACTGTGGAAGCTGCATGAGAACATGCAGAAGAGATTTAAATATTTAGAAAAGCGATCAATTCTGATACACTGCCAGCTACAAGGAGATTTTTCTGTCTTCTGTTCTCAAAAGTCATGAACATCTCCCTTGGAGCTACACTTATCTCATATATTATAGAGACTTAACAACAAAAATATGAAGAAGTTATGGCGTCCTTTAATCCTTGACATGTTTTATGGTTACCTGTCGGAGTCAATTTTGTCCTGTTGTTGTTTTGAATAGGAACTCTGATGTTCGTCACTCTTGTCAAACATGGAGGAATCTGTAGCAACATGGGGAACAACCACTGCTCCAGCTATCTGTGACCGTGCCAGCTCTGTCATCTGAAAAAAAAAAGACCACAACATACGGACAAAATGTTTGATAAAATGGGTCTAATGCTGGATATTACTCTTTTCTCTTCTGCATTATTTTTTTTTCTCTTTACAGAAACTCAACAATGAATCAGCTTTTGTTAAAAAGAGACAGAGGCAGTTTTCTGCACAGAGGAGAACTGTGATTACTAACCTCCTTGATGTGTTGGGCAGCGTCGGCTGTGTAGCGCACTGCCTCAGTTTGTTGACTCATCATCTTCATAGTTGCCTCCTGGAGGCCCTCCAAAGTCTCTTTTTGAGTTCCTGCCAAGCTTTCCTGCAGTTCCATATGAGCCTGGACAACATCAAACATGGACATCATATACATAAAAAAATAAAAAACACCTACTGCCACAAATTTCGAAAGGCGAGAAAGCAGACACTAAATTTATTATCAACAATTGCAGCAAACTAACTGATGAACTCTGTGTGTGCATGTGAGTGGGTGTAGCTTTACCCTGGCCACTCTTTGCCTGTTTTCTTCAAGCTGTAGCTGCGTCTCCAGGGCTTCCCTTTCGGCCTTGATCTTCAGTTCGTAAAGGTCACGCTCATGGCGCTGCTGCTTGGCCTGTTGGGTAAATGTTCAGAGAGCAGGTCAATACAGGGTGTCAGTACTAGGCAAGTTGGAAGGCAGGGTATTATGGTATAGTGGTAACAGTGTGGCAACTGTGTGTGGTGGGGAGAACATTACAGAGAACAAAGAAAATGCCTCTGTTATGGACTATTTCCTGTTTAGTCCCAATAACTAAGGTGAAAAAGCCAACACAGACAAAGCTGTGTGTGTTATTTGTATCTGCTATGTTGTGGCTACAGAGAGTAACAGTGCAAACAGGTCTTCCAGTACAGTCCAAAGGCGAAAGAACGCTTAATTCTATGTATCATTAAACACAAAATATTGTTTACCGGACAATGTCAGACATGCTACAATGACTTCTATCTCTAGAAACTCATTTTTTAAAATCACAAACAGCTCACAGTGCTGAACAGACAGGAAGACAGGTATAACAGATACCGAAACCCAAACCTAATCAATACAGATATGAGTGAGGCATGAAGTCACTGAATTTTATTGAGACCATAAAGCTCTTTAAGTATTTATCATGTAGATGCAACATAAATAATTAACTTTTTGAGTTGCATATATGTGGAATTAACATTCCAGATAAAATCAATTATCGGGAAATACTGAATGTATAATTCACATTAGTACATCATCTGTAGATGTTGTAACTTCCATATCTACAACATTTCTACATAAAAACATAGTTTCAGGTAAGTGCCGTCTAACAATCATCAAAATATTTAGCTGCATACAAAATATCAGATACTGTGTGGTATAAACCAATAAGAAGATTGTGGAAACCAAGTAGTTAAATTCATTTTTTCAGTAGAATTGCAGATATGTACACACTTCAGACAAAACTAAATACTCCACAAAGCTTCTCTGTAGCTCTTCTCTATAAATTATTCCTTCTCTCAGCAACAAACCCTTTATTCACCTTGAGCATCTGGGCCAATGAAACACTCTCCTGCTGAGCCATGGAAACAGCCATCAGCCTCTCCACATCCCCTAGCTGTCGGACTGACTCCTCAATGGACTCCAGGTACTGCAGCTCTGCTGCCATACGCTGCTGTAAGACAGCAGGTGAATACTGTAGTTCACCTAGGAGGACAGGAGAGCAGACAGGTTGAGAGAGGAGATTATTAAATGTAGATGCAGGACAAGTGCAGAACTTTGAGAAAAGCATTGTTCAAAAACAAGCTTGTGGAGTCCATAATCAATTGGTAAAGTTAACATCTTGCAACACTGTCAGATCTTCTCTGTTATCATGTTTACAAATGTGACTTCAGCAAAACGAGTAAGAACTGATGAAAAAAGGTAAAACTTGGTACACTATGTCAAGAAGTCCCATCTCTTAAACCTTGCAGAGTATACTATCTCTTATTTTAAGATTAAGTTTAGCTTCACATAACTGCTGTGAAGCCAAGCTTAACTGCTATTTATTATTATTATAGGACTTCTTTATTTTTCACCTGAGGTGCTTGTGTTTGGGACACTTGTCCCCTGAGAGCCACTTTTCACACATTCACTGGGAGAGTCTGTTCCTTGAGGTGAGCCACGGTCTGGAGAGGTGGAAGAAGAAGGCTGCTTGGGCCTGGCTGCTGAAGACTTCTTACTGTCGGGTCCCAAACTAGAAATATATGCAGAAATAAAAGGAGAGCAAAAGCTCAGTTGAGTGTTTAAATCAAATACAACTGCAAAACACCTCCTCTGAATTCGATAAGTTTGTGGCATTCAGGGTCTTTTAAAGCATACATTACATGTCAAGATTTACATAAAGGATAGCGTGTTTTAAACAGAGGAGCAAGTTGGGCAGATGAAAAAAGAAGAAGTGTGGCCCCCGTCCTGCAAACCCTAGAACTGACTGAGGCAGCACAACACTCCAGTGAGAGGCTCGGACTATGAATGGCCATATTGTGCTGCTCAGATGGTCAAAGGCTGAGGGCAATGTCTAATGATATCAGGATGCACTCTACTCTCCCACTAAAGATAGTAAAATCAGTGATGAACAGTGATTTTGATATATCAAAACACAACATAAGAATAATGACCATGCCCTTGATGCTTAAACTGATATGAATTCAGTCAGCAAGAAGCCCACAGAACTCACTGATACCTAAATGTGCTATCCATTAACAGTTTTGCAACTATTTCTGTCATATTTCTGTAACAGTAAGAAACACTTTGTCATCACCAAAGTAAGGCAACAGCCCGTTTTGACAAAGGCTCGGAGAAGAACACAATCCCATCCTGCCACTTTGTGGAGCCTTTATTCTGCAAGACTCACAGGCTCCACAAAGTGGCAGGAATCTGCTACCTGGGCTTTCAAGCACTATTTGTGGACTCAAATGTCACTACTGGGCACTGAAATTAAAAGAAAAAAAAATCCTCTCGTTCTTTGGCCGCAGGCCAAAGCTGCGGTGTAGCTGGCTGACCCGATCAACCACCTCGCAGGCCCCCGAAACAAAACAACCAGTGTTTTCTGTCTTTATGCGAACTGCAGCCTCCTCCTGTTGCTGGGCACTACAGGGCTGCTTAAACCCTCAGGCCTCCAACTGGACAGCAAGCCACAAGACTGTTTAGAGTGGCACCCACAACTACAGCTTTCTCAGCATAGTTTAGTAATTAGTCATGCCAAGATAAATTAACTTTTGGTTAATTACAGTATATACCAATTGGAGGTTTCTGAGTGGTTGGAGCGGTTACAGCTGAGGTGATCCAGTACTGAAAAGATCATTCATCCCTGAGTGCACACAGATATGTAAATTCCTGTTGAGATTAGTTTGGAAGAACATAGGCAAGAAGATAGTGTGGCATCTATTTGCAGGGCAAAAAACGCTTAAATTTAAAAATCAATAAGCACAAGGAGATAAAAACATAAGAATGGCTCTGACGCGCAAAAAGAAACATGCGCATGTTTCATGGCTATATCCAGGCCAGCATAAAATATGTCAGTCTAACCACTAGCTCTGTCCACCAAACAATGTTTTACTAACAGTTAGTGAAAACTACTGAGGAAGGAAACATCACCGACATGCACAGTCTCTTACAAGGTAGAGTTTTATTTAACTCAAACAAACCATATCTAACAAAACGTCCCCTCTTGAGTCGTCTGAAGATGAAGATCAATACCTTAGTGGAGAAGTTCCTCCTAATGTGTCATTAGAGTGGACACTCTTTGCCCGGCTGTGAGCAGAGCTTTTGTCTGAGCTTCGCCTCCTGGAGTCGGAGGATAACATCTCCGAGGGAGGTGAGCAAGAGCTCCTCTGCTCTTCCACAAGAGTGGCATCACTCTGGTCTGATGCTGTTCCTACAGAGGAATGGAGGAGTTACATTGTGCAGCAAAAAGGATTGTTACTGGAAAAACACAGAATTTGAAAATAAAGAGACAGTTTCCTCTATTTCTTTTTAATTATAATTATTTTTAGAATTCAGATGTAACAGGAGTTATAAAAATATTAACTCTCACCTCTTTTGCTAGTGGAGTTTTTGGAGAACGGTGAAGAGCCAGATGGTGAACCAGAGGAAGGGTGGGGTGAGTGAATTGATGAGTGAATTGATGAGTGAAAGGATGAGTGGTGAGAACTGATGCCACCTATACTTTTCTCATAAGGAGACCTTCTCATCAGCTCCTCAAAATGACTGTTCATGCTAACAGAGAGGGGAGAAAGACAAATCATTAAATCTCTATGAAATAAAATTAAGAATCTTGACACAAATAAAAAAATAACCCATAGAAAAAAAAATATGTCTACTCAATGTTGTACAAGCAGCAGAGAACTCAAAAGTACAGAGGGGAATTGCTGTTTGGAAAAAGCTACACAAGCTCTTTAAAGTGTGCCTTGAACGCCCTCCAGTGGTCACTTCAAAACTAACATATATTTCTCTTACCTGCGTGCATTGGACGCCCTCTTTAACTGGCTACCAGCTTCACTGCTGTGAGATGACACAAAGTCATCTTCATAAACTCCTGTGTCTAATGGGCCATTGCCAGAGTGCAAAGAATGGGCAGAAGGTGAGTTCCTCTCGTTCGCTATAACACAACAAGGAGACAAAACAGAAAAATATTTTTGATATCAGCTTTGATCTAAGTGTCAGTCAATGTCCACGTCAGACAATACAATTGTTGTCCAATCACCCACACATACATACATGAACTAACCTCTAACATGTCCATGAAGGTTCTTAGTGAAAATGTTGATAACACTCAGAGGACTTCCTTTGTTTAGCTCCTCCCAGGCTGCTTTGCTGCTCTCATACTTTGCAAAGGGTGAGCTGAGGGGTGAGCACCTTGCTGCCTCTCTTTGGAACTCCGACAACCGCTGGTAATCCCTTTTTTGACCTGCACAGTAGTCCACGGCCTCCAGGTGGTCAGAGTATCTAGGTACACTATTGCTGGAAGGGTGAGGAGGATTTGCCTCATCTTCAGAAAAACTCCCTTCACTCAGAAGAGGACCCTCACTGATGGAACCTGCACTTGAGTCATGGAGATCTTTTTGATTATTGTCTTCTACAAAGCCATATTCTCTTTTTTGTGCCATCTTATCCATTCTCTCCATCTTATCAAAACCATTGACAAGCTTCCTCCTATCATGTGTATATCTGTTGAAAATCAGCCCTGCTACATCAGCAGAAGTTGCTTGTGGATTGGTCAAGGTTGTGTGTGTACCCTTTGTTTCTTTCTGTCCCCTGAGGGTATGCAGATAGTCTGCTCCTGGAAGAGCTGTGCCATTGAATGAACTATGACCTGTTCTAGTCAAAAACCTTTGACTTCTCGATGTTGGACTATTATTTTCTGTGGCAGCTGTGTCAGCCCAGCGTCCATCATCAAGACTTGCTTGAGTGGGCTTTGGAGACAAAATATTATCTGCGTCTACTGAAGGTGGCGTACCGTAGTTGAACCCCTCCCTAGCAAGCTTCCGTGCCTCACTCTCTATGCGACTGGAAAGGGATGCAGCTGTGGCCTTGAGGGCCTCAATGCGGGACATCTTGGACCGCGACCTGTTGGAAGGTGCTGTGGCTGGCCGCTGAGTGTGCCTAACATCACTAGCTGCTAAAGCAGTGTCAAGCCTGAGAAGCTGAGAGAGAAGATGGTCACCAAAAGGGGCTATTGAACTGCTGCTAGGAGCAGTCATAGGTTGAACAGCTGGGCTCAGACGGTCAGGCTGAAGCAAAGGGGCATCCAAATCGTTCCTGTGATAGGGAGTAATAAAGAAAGATAAAGTGAACAGGAGAGTGAGAAATAAAACAGTTTGCTTAAAAACAATGATAGAACCGAACATATGAAATTGTACTCATCAAGTATGCTAATAAAAAAAAACTTTAACTTTCATTGTGATTTCCAAAAATGTCTAAAAATGAAAGATCTCCAGCCATTCTGGATATTCAGAGTACTCAAAAAAAAAAATAACAACACTTTTTGACAACTGTATTATCCTGCCCCTGCAAAAACACGTTCACATATTGCAGCCTGTTTTTTACAGCTCTAATATTTCTAAACGCATTCAGAGGGATCTGTAACTTTTAATAGAAGGACATTACAAACAAGACAGAATTTACACTCTTAATGTGATAGAAAACATTAACAATAAGTAAATAATTATTCAATTTAAATTAGAACAATAACTAATCACTAACTATACACTGAGAAAGATGATGACTATGCTCTGTTTTTACCAGCAAAATCATTACACAATCATCTTTTTCATGCATTCAAAATAAAATCAGTGACTGTAAAGCTGTTTCTTTTTAATCTTGTATTAAAAATGCAGAGCAATAGGGCCTCTGAGGCACTTTCAAAGGGGCATTTATTAAAACCAACCATCTGGGTACAAACAGCTTCTCTGTTTGGTACAGTCAGGTGATTTCTTGATATTTATCATCGAACGATATTCCCATGAGATACTAGTTTATGTGTACCGTGTTGAGAATGTTTGTTTTTTTTATCTGTGTCAATTGATATGAGTGTGGTGGTTTTGTTATCCTTGGAGCCTTTGTGTGTGCATATGTGTACCTGGTCAATGGAGGAGGAGGCTGATCATTCAAAGACCTGTCACTGCTCGAGGGGCTCTGTGGTGCCTCTAGTCTTTTGTTCTCTTTGTCCGACTCTCCTGACGGCTGATACATTGGTCTCTGTGGCAGAACACAAGTTAACACATGTTAAATACAGAATTTCTTTTCTTACATATAGGCTTATGTCATTAATTCATTTCACACAGTTACTCGTTCTACCAAATACAGCTCCCATATATATATATAAATAAAGCGACCATGTTTCGTGCATGGGCACAATACCATTTGAGGAGTGGCAGGTTGAATCTGTGTGGCCTCTTCACCCAGCTGAGCCTCCTCCAACAGAAGTTTGGTGTAAGTCTCCTGTAGTCGCTTTCTTACAGGAGCCACAGGTGCTTCGGTGGGTAGAGAAACTACTTTAGCCACTTCTCTCTGCTTCCTGTACAGCTCCTGCAATCTCTGGTTTCTCCTCTCTGCCTCTTCCCTCATTGCTCTTTTCTCTTCTGCTTGACGCCTCTTTCTCTCCTCTTGTTGCCTGGAAATGTACTGGCGAACGGTATCAGCATCATAGTGTCGCTTTTTGTGCCCAACACCGGCCGTGTTGACAGTCTCTGGTTGGTGTGTAGTGGGGCTGGCGCTGCGACAGCCTCTTGAGGAGCTACCTTTTGCCACATTAGTTCCCCAAGCTGAGACTGGAGTCCTTGTTCGTGAGCCTGATCCCCCTCTCCCTCTCCTACCACTGCTTCCACCTCGGGACCTTTGACGAGACCTCTCCTCCTTCTCAGCTGCTTTGCACTCCAGCTGAAGGTCATCAAGTATCCCCTGGATGTCTGCTGACAACAGGTCTGCGCTCACACCTGCTGGTGCCTTGTCCCGATCTCCAGATGACCCTTTAGATGTGACTTTGGTGTGGCTTTTGGATTGATCTCGAAATCCACTACGAGGCCTTTCTGTGCTGCTGGGGCGAGATTGTGATTTTGATTCTGTGCGTGGGTCCGAACTGGAACGGTGGCGGGAAGCTGGAGAACATTAACAAAAGGTAAAATGTTATTGTTGGCAACTGGTTATCAGGTTAACTGAAAAAAAAAGCATACACACACGTTAACAGTGTGCATGGTACTAAGTATTTCTGTTTCATAAAAACAGCTTGTATGCTAAAATAAGATTTTTAGGTAGATTCTTGGTCGGTAAAACATTTAAAGCTTTCAAATTTTGCTTTGATACATTCTCAATTAAAGGTATAAGTGTGTACCTTTAAAAAAAAAAAATTATTAGCAGGATAAAATCCTAAAAACTGCTTTGTACGTTTGTCACAGCTCAAAAAA
>JAUZTA010000025.1:15597866-15608197 GCA_034780835.1 Ctenochaetus striatus
TGACTCTCTCAGTTGCTGACAAACTGTTCAGTGTCATGAATTTAGAATTATACATTGTTTTTTTTATTACTGTTTATCCCCTCAGCTCCAACAGAGTGTTTAGGTGTACGATAAATGTCTACTAGAAAGCCAAATGTTATAAATATCACCCTAAACTTAAAATATAAGTTGAGTTACCCCATGCATTTACAATCAAATGTCTATCACTTTGCCTACCAGCCTACCTACTGAGCTGTTCATTCAGTGTTAATGGCAAAATGCTTACATAATGATAATATGAAACTTTAATATATCCAGTGGGGAAACTGGCTTGTTGTTGTTGCTGCAGGATTACATATAATGGAAAGAAAAAGTGAAGAATCATGGAATAAATTGGGATTAAGGCCAGTGAAAAAAGTGAATGACAAGCACAGCCCCACACTGCAGAAAATATGTAGGTTTAAATACATTTAAACACATTCATGTTTATCCCAGAGGATATGAATTAACATTATAGAGATAATAGAAGCAGTGGGACGTGGCTGTGGGTGGGATAGACTGTGCCAGTACGGTGCAGTCTGCAGAAAAGTTTTACTAGTTCTGTTATTATTCCCATATTGTTCATCAGTAATTATTGTCTTGGTGGAGGATGCTGTCTTTTGAATACCCAAATAAAAAAAGAGTGTATACAAGTTTTTGATCAGAAGAAGGAGTAACTGAATGAGAGTGTGTTTAATAGTCAGAGAGCAAAATTTAAAATAGTTGAGAATTGGAGCTAACGTTCTGTTTGCTTGTCACCTTGATATCTTTTGTAATGCTCGCTGTATGGCTCCAGAAATTGGCAATGTCAGGCTGTAGTTTGGTCCACTACTTTGGTCTAGACTGAAATATCATAACAGTTATAGCTCCTGAATGATAATCATAATGACTTGGATGATCCATTAACTTTAACTCTAGGGCCACTAAGATTTCACTGTTGCTTGATGTTAAATATTTCAACAACTGTTGAACAGATTACCATCAAATTTGGATAAACTGTAATCACTTCGGTTATGCCTTAAGAGAGCAAGTATATGATTTAGCATTGCACTCCTGTCACAATTGCAGCAGAACCAGGGAAACAGCCTTTTCAGTTTCATGCATTCTTTCTCCTGTTAAAACCAGGATCTGATTACCCACAATGCAACTCAAACATCAACAGTTAGGTTGGAGTTTCAGATTCGTATCTTTCTTACTCTACATCTCCATTTTTTTTTTAATTTTCTAATTTCTAGTCTTCAGCACTAACTGAATTGGACCCAAGTAACATATTTTTTCTGATGTCTGTTAAAAAGTTTTTTATAGCTTTTTTGTCATGTATGCACAAGTTCTCCCTCTGTAAACAGACTTTGTTGTGTTAAAATGTTGAAGTTACCCTTTATTTTTTACTCTAAAGGCATCATCAGGTTAAAACACTTTGCTTTATGATTAAGTACCAGCTAAATTCAAAAACTGACGACGAATGTGGACACACTGTTTAAGTATGAGCATGTCACCATGCTGATGTTGGCATTTAGCTCAGCGCCCCACTGTGCCTGTATGTGCTCTTTCACTACAGATATGATATCAGTTCTCTAAGCTTGGTGTGTGCGGATGTCATCAATGTTTAAGGCTCTTTTTTTCCTGAGACTTGATGCTACAACCAGAAATGTTTAATATACTTTTGTCTATCACACTTTATATATTTACATATTTGTGGCTCCCATTTGGTCACTGTACTGCACCACAGAGTGTTATAGAAAGTTGTAAATGTAATTTATAGATTCTGGCACTGCCTAATGCACTCTGTATAATACAGACCAGCAATATTCAATGACTGCATTTGAGAGAGCAACTGCTCAGAGTTAGACACTAGCTGTGCAAGAGAAAATTAGACTTCACATTGAGAAGATACTTACAGATTTACAGAAAGCATGTGTCAAAGTTACTACAGTATGAGAGTCTCAGTGTTCCTGTCTTTTTGATGAGCTGTATGCTCAGTTCGATTGGTCTTTGTTCTTCTGTTTGCACGAGGCAAACAAAGCTGAGAGATAACCCAAAGCACAGAGGGTGACAAAACATGGCACTTGAAAGTTAATACTCCAAAGTTAACTCACTTTCACTTACATTTAGGAAATCTTGAATAACAGAAACAATTATTACTGGTATCTATCCCTTAAAAAAAGACAGGATCTTGATTTTCTTTTTCTTTAAGCCGTCTTCATGCTAGATATTTGTGATTAAAGGTAACTGAAATGACCTGATTTCTGGCACAAAATGTATTTCCATGATTCCCCTTTTTGGCCCTTTAAGCTCTCCTCAAAATTTCCTGTGGTTGAATTTCCTGTTCCTTGTTCCAAATATGATGGTTTTTGGGGGGGTTTTGTCAGCTGGCTCACATTTTACACCTGACTGTCTTTCAAACACATTCCCCATTAGAGTATGTTTGGCTGACTTTAACAGTTCCTGACACATGTTTGGCCATTCACCAGACTAACATCCAGGTTGAGAGGAGGATGTGGTGAAATGACGTGTAATCAGGCAGTTGTGTGGCTGTAGTGGGCAGCAGGTGTGAGAAGGTTCCTCGCCTGCCTGAGCCTCTTTTTCACTCCTCATTATTAACCTTGCAGATACCTGGCTGTCTTACAAGGAGTGCAAAAATAATTGTGATTCAGAATTTGTCAAAGGCTCACACTATTTTGTCAGCTTTTATCTAACCTAAGTAACTGGAAAGCCACCAGACAGCTGAGAATAAAACATTAGATGTTTGTGAGCAATTTCAGATAATTGCAGTATAAAAGCTCAGTGACTAAGGCTAATCAAAAACCAGCCTCTTAAAAGCTAATTAGAGGATTTATATAAAACCACAGTCTTTGCAGTATGGTTTGGATAATTGTGTGGAGCGACCACACTGGAGTGCAGTGGAAGCAGCTGAGCTTAAATATTTCAGTCAGTGCACTGGAGTGTGGGTGTTTTTTAGAGATCTGTGGTGAAGGTCTGTCTTTGGACTGTTGGTATGGGTCTGGTTGGCTACTAATAGTAATAAAGTTTTCATGGACCAGTGGAAAAGATGTCTTTTAAAAATTCAGCTTTAATCTTTGTCTAATAAAATATACTTTCTCTTCACTCTTGGCCAAAAAACATTATTTCTTAGTTTCAGCTTTTAATGAAAATATTAAAGGAACCATTTCAAATTTTGAAAAACTCACTTTTCTTTTTTTTACCAGCAAAAATGTAAAAAATTGCTCTAGAGATGCAAAGTAGATTTCTTTGGTTTCCAGTTTTTATACTAAGATAAGCTAACCAGTTGCTAGCTGTAGCTCCATATTCAATGGACAGACACAAAAGTGGTGGGCCTCTTAATCTTCTCATTTAACTCTCACCAAGAAAGCAAGTGGGTGTTTTTTCCACTGTTTTCTATCATCGCAATCAGAATCAGCTTAATTGTCCAAGTATTCCTGTAAAAGAAGTTCTATTTTGTTTGTTTATATTTCATTCAAACAGTAAAATACAATATATGAGGAAGTATTTACAGTACATGTACCTGTCTTTTTTATCTTATAGTACCAATCTAACCAGCAGATGGTAGACCATAAATAAGCCACTTTACTCTCTCATTATTGAGGGCTACACATGGTATGCATCTATTGTATAAACAGTCTAAACAGCCTCCAACAGAAATACATTGTATATGAACCAAGTGCCCTTTCTCTTTGCTGATAAGAACTAACCCTAACTCTGAAAAAGCAGCCTTGTGGCAGCAGTATACAGTTAGATTAATGTTTATTGTTTAATATAATTTCTTGCTTGACATCTATGTCTGTGCCCTTTTGAGTAACTAGCATCTTGTGCTAAAATTCATTCTGTTCAACCTTTTACTAATCATATTTGTTTAAAAAATACTTTTTCTCACATGTTTTGAGAATACATTTAGGTGTTTGAATGTTTAAACCAGCCTATTTTATTTCTTTTTATCACAAATGTGGCACCTATATGAGTCAATTCATTTAGCCTTTTATCATGTTTTCCTGTTTATGTAGCAGATGCTGTTTTTTTTTTTTTTTTTCTGGCAGTATAAATTCCAGAATAAAGTAATAACGTTGGCATTCCTGTTCAGCCAGTCTGAAAGCATCATTTGCAAAATGGCTTCAGTAAACACCAGATCAATCTAAGCTCCCATGCCAGGAACCACATAATGGACAATTACAAATATATGTTAATATTTAAGACCTTTTATAAATGGGTCTCACATTATATGGACATCATTTTGGGACACTCAGTAAAGCTGGGGAGAAGTTACTGAAACTCCGCTTGCACTGCTCTCATGGCTTTCCAGATTTGTAACTTAATTAAATTTCTGGGAATGTTGGTAGTGGTAAAGTTTAATTCTGTTAATTTAGATTATTTCATTTCATTTTGACACAATCATGAATTTACAAGTGAAATGATAAATTATTAATTTTTTTTGATCACTTAGGGAGTGTCAAATAAGCCTTAAATACAACACTGACATTTTGTTGCCATAAAATTGTCAAGGTGAATTATTGATTTTCACATGACACATACAGCAGACCATAGTAGCATTAATTTGGAATTGTGTCTTGGTTACCAAACAAATGTAAGTCCAATAGCTACTCTTCTTTTACTTAAGTCATATGGCTCTTAAGCTTAGTGATAAAATGTTAACTAGTAAGCTGGTGACTTTGCTGCTTAGTGTTGAGTTGCTAGCTGCTAACTTCTGCTGCTCTTAGGTGCTGAACTGTTAGCATACAATAACTTTTACAGTAGCTTTTTCTTAAAATACAACGATTGAAGTGTTCAAAAAACAGTCAAGTTATAGGCCAATATTTACTAACTTCTTTGTCTTAACAAATAACTCTTAAGCTAAGTGATAAATGTTGACCAGTGAGCTGCTAACTATGTCTGCTGTTTGGTGCTGAGTTGTTAGCTGCTAACTTTTGTTTTTACTCTTTGGTGGTGAGGTGCTAGCACACAGTAGAGCTTTTTACATAAAAATTAAATAATTAGTGATCTAAATGGTTAAGTTGTGGGGCTTAAAAAAACAAAGAATTTATTAAATATGTCAAAAAAGTCTATGATGTTGAACTTGCTAATACCTGGTTCTGCTGAAAAACACTAGATGGGCATTGTCACCAGGTCACTCACTTTTAGGTTCGGTGTGTTAGGTAAGTTTGTTTCTTATTTTCTTATGCTATTTCTGAACTTAATAAACCAAACATTTTCTGGTTTATTTGGATTCTCATAAACAAAGTCCAATGAAATGTTTCTATATTTTTTTTCTCTCCAGTACCCACAAGGTATTGGAAACTCAAACAATGTTACTCAGTTATTTAATTATCTGCACAACCGCTGACATGTAGAAATGGGACTGGAGACCTCTTGCAATCAAAGAGTTGCAGCTTTCTCGCACAAGTGATACAATCTGTGATACCATCATCAACTAAAGAGGATCTCCTCTGATCATTAGTTGGCCTTGTTCATTCACAGCATCTTGTCTTGTTATTGACAGCAGTCTAATCAGTGGGTCTTGGGGTGCTTAAGCAGTCTGATGGATTGTAAGCTGATGCTTAAGACAGTTGAATAGCTTTTGCTCTTTTATGTGATGTACTCTACACAACTACACAAAATCCTCTTTTACAGGCTACTGTTCAATATCTTTACTGCACAAGTTATATGTTTTATAGCCTTCTCTCTCTGATGAACTGTAAAACCAGAAATCTGTCATTTGGCTGACTAAAATCCGAGGTTCTCTGTAAAGCTAGAAGTAGGAGCAGCTGCAGTGCAGAGGCTTTCACAGCAGTAAGATATATAGTGTGGATATCTTGCCTACCACAGATCCGCCACCAGACTATTTCTCAATTTCCAACCAGATAAAGGAGAAGATGGGTTTATAACATTACACTCCCTCTTTTTCTCCCCACTTCCTAATTGCACAATTAAGCACAGCACTGACAATATTATGTGATTATTTGTTTTGAGGGCTCTGTTACAGCTTATCTAATTGGTTCTGTTACTCAGGGGTAATATTTTACACTGACTGAAGGCAGCGAAAGCCATTGGGCCATTGGTAAATGGCCTCAGAGAATTAGCTGAACAAATTCATACTTACACAGAAGCTGTATCTCTGCAGGCTTTTCACTTACATGGCAGTAATGAAACACTCAAGCACAAACTGGCTGTCTCCACCTGCAGATGTTAATAATGTTTCTCCATCTAGTATGCACTAAGTGTGTGATATGAATATGTCAGAATTTTTGTCTGTATGCTGATTTTCAGTAGCAGGAATAAGCCAGAGTGAAAGGAATCACCTCCTACCTCACTTCCTTTGTTTTGTTGTTTTCTACTTTAATTTAAATCTCCTAATGGGAATCAAATTAAAAGCAAAATGCAAGCAGCCTGAAAGTGTTGTTTAAGCACTTGGTCCGTTTAGTTCACACGGCTCTGACCTCCTTTGGCCCTCATCTGTCCTCAGAACCGGCTGCTCTGTCAGCAGCAGCTCCTGTAGGCACCACAGGAAAAAAAGCATTTGTTCATAAAGATGGATGATTTGATTTTGTCATGAAACGAAAAAGCTCATAGCAACACGGGATGCGTCATTTAATCATTACAGATACTGTTAATAAGTCCACAACGTATAAAGAGTGGGAGATTTGTGAGATTTAAACAGCTGCCTGTAGAGATTATGCTCTACTAACTGAGTCAAAATAAACCCTGGTCAATTATTTTACAGTTTGGGTGGAAAAAAATAGAAATAGAATAGGAGGCTTTAACAGAGAAGACCTCCAAGTCAGAATTGCAATGGGTCATTTTTATTGATCCTTTTTTTTAATTTTAAAATTGTGGGAGCAGGCTTGGATAAATATGATGTTCTTCTGAAATGTCTATATCAGAAAAATAGAAAGCTATTAAAAAAAAAATGAAAACCTTGTTTTGGTAGTATGCATGCACTTTTAAGACGGCCCCCAAATATCAGCTCATCAGTTCCCCATTCTCTGTCAAGTCTCTAACTTAGATGCTTTTTGTATCTAAGCACACTTTCTGGTCACAGTTGAATGCTTTATTTTATATTTTTGCATCCCTAGTCTGTGCAGCCTCTTTTAAAGTGAAACTACACTGAATTAAAAATCCAAACAATGACCTTTTTTCGAATGTTTGATGTCAGCTACAGCATGTATAATACTGTTTTATTTCTTACATTTTTCTCTGTTCATTCCTTCCTGTACCCTTTCCCTCATGCAGCACTATGCTGAGATCCCGCACAGCCTTCCCATCATGCTGGAACTGGGCTCCTCTTCGGTCAGCTCTCAGTCTTTGACAGGAGACCACAATGCCTTGGGGCTACCTAGAGCCCCAGCAGGGCCGCATTGTCCAGTGGTCAGCCTGGGCATGGAGACGATGTGCGGGAGCAGCACCCCCAGGCACCACATCTCTCCCTCGTCCCAGGCAGACTGTGAGAACTGGCAGAAACACCGAGCAGGACTGGTCGGGGGGTCGAGCCAGCTTTCTGAGTCCCATTCCCTGCTGGAACCCCAAAGTCTCTCTACCAGCTGTGACACCCTCTACCTCCCACACATGTATGGCCATGCTCCCCCTCTTCACCCAAACCGTCTTGGTCTGTCTCTTGATGTTGCCTCAGCTTTTGAAGTTGGAGGCGGGGGGATGCTGGGGGTCGACGGAGATTTGGCAGTCAGTCCCAATGTGATCAAGAGACGTCGGGGCGGTCTGATCGAGCAGAGGGACATCGTCAAAGCCCACCAGGCTCATAAGATTCAAAGCACACCACAGGCACGACGCAAGGAGTGGGAGTGAGTATGATGCTGATATAAATACAGAACCCTGACTCTCTTGCTCTTCAACCTGATAAACTATCCTGAAGTTTAAGCTAAATATTGTCTATAATGTCAAAGTTTCTTCAGGGTTGTTTTTTTAAGGTCGGAAAATTATAGAGTTCAGAACAACACAGCTGTGTACAAAAGTATATTGACTTATTTGTAAATGTGATAACAGCATCCATTTTTTCGTACTAAAACAGTACCAAAGAAACATCACATTCTTAGATGTTTTTGGATCTCAGAGTACAATTAATTTGTTTGTCTGCTCTGCTCCAGATGTTTTATTTAATGCAAGTGTGACAAAATTCCATTTTCAGAAAGATGATTGCTATAAATCAAAGCTGGGACAAGCCTGTATTTTTCAACAACAGTAATTTTACTTTTATGTAATACATTTTCTTTACCAGCTTTCTTATTATACTCTTTTTGTACAATTAGAAGATTGGAAGCAGCTTTTCTGGTTCTGTCAAACATTAAAAATTTCCAGGTACCAATATCTTTTAATATCACTAATATATCTAGTTTCTTTAATACATACAAAAGTTTGAAGATAACAACTCTCCTTTTATGGGGTGAAACACTTTTTTTGGCTGCATGCCGTGAAAAGGTAGCAAGCTGAGATTCCAGAAAGTTATTGCTCTCAACCACGAAATAGTCAGGTTCATGATAAACCACCATAAAAGAGCGAGTTGAAATTTTTGCGCTTCACTTTTTGCACAAATTAAACAAATGAGGTGTAACGGGATAATTAGTAAGATTTGGATCTACTTTAAGGTGGATTTTTGTCAGCTGGAGTAGTTTTGCTAACCTAAGGCAAATGGCTTCATACTTACTACATGGAGATGAGAGAGATTTCAATATATTGGTTCAACTTCTTTATATTAACTTCTATTCATTTGAATTGAACCCCAAACATTTTTGCTTTAGGTGATAATATAACGGTCTCATTTCAGCGCTATAGTCTGATACTCATTCAGTCACTATCAGCATCTTTGTCTGTTTTTTATGTATGTGTTTTCCACTGTATGCTTATTCACATGCTCATACCATGTGCATGTGTATACATGCATGTGTGTGGCGGGGTGTGTGTGTGGGTGTGTGTATCTATTAGTTTCCTGCCCTGCAGCGCAGTGGAATTTCTAGCTGATTATAGTGGTGATGCCCCCCTCTGATGCCCCCCTCTGAAGCTGGGGCTTCACCTGTAGTGGCGTTGGCACCCTCTGTGCCCCCCTCCCTCCTTCCACACCACAGGTACAGGATGCCACATCCTAAGCCGAGCGTTGTCTGTGGCTAAAGAAGCAGAGGGGAGAGTGACGACAGAGACAGAGTGGGAGGGTAGATGGGAGGTGGAGTGGAGATGGATGACGTACAGTGGATGCAGAGGAAGAGATAAGGAAGGAAGACAAAAGGTTTGAGAGCCTCTTGCTTCGGTTTGAATTTGATATATAAGTGCATGTGACAGTGGTATTGACGTGGTTGATCACCAGGCCTGTAGAAATGTTCAGTCACGGACCAGATAACTACTCTCTGCCTTGCCTAATGTGATTATTACAATACTACATGACAGATCTCCATGCTGCCGAGGGGACAATGACCAGAATGAGTCAGGATGAGTTAAAACCATAAACATTCGCCTTTCCGTGCCACTTAGCGCAAAACCCACAGCCACCTGGCAAGAGGGTGGAAAATGAGATGTTGCACCTGTGCCAAAGTGTGCACCTGCTTTTGTTTTTCGAAGGGAAATTAGCCTAATTTTACACCAAGTGAGAGTTACATGGTACGAAAATGAAAGCTTTTGCGAACTTTTGCAAGGCAATGTTACTCAGTCCATTACTCGGTCTTTCTCTTGGCTTAATTTGCTCTTATAGCAAGATATATCAATAACTGATGGCCATTTGGATAGATCTTCATAGTCCACATTGAAACATTCTATGAAATCATAGCAACCGTTTACCTGTCATATAGAAACACAGTCACGCTAAAATTTGCCCTGGATGAATACTTTTATTCACAACAAGATGTCAAGAAAACAAACAACTGTATTCTATATGAGACGTCAGGGTGACAAGAAGATAATTCCTTACAGATACATATTTTTTGATGCTTTGATGACAGTGCCAACTTTGGACCAAATGTTTCCATGATCAGGTTTTATCAGCCTTCAGAGGTCCGACTTTTTTGGTTCGCTGTGAGAATAACAAAAGCAATGCAACCTCTACCCGCTGTCTTTGTCTTTAGTTCTGTTTTTTATGAGTTTCCAATGGGAATTTTCTGAGAGAGTCACATGTGACATACAAAGCTCAACTTCAAAGGCATGTTGAAACAGCAAACACTGCTTTGTGAATGAAGCAATTAAAGCCTCCAATTCTGGTGTCTTGTTCTGCTTTCAGCACGTGTGTGTGCCTGTGTGTGTGTGTGTGTTTGTGTGTGTCTGCGTGATTTGCTGCAACTCCTATTGGTGATTTATTGATAATGGGAGGT
>JAUZTA010000025.1:15668521-15691397 GCA_034780835.1 Ctenochaetus striatus
TGTAGAGCAGTTATAGATGGAGGCCATGGGTCATCGATACAGAGCTTCAAGTTGTGCGCTTAAATGTCCCTGAGGGCCTGTTGAGATCATCAGTATTTGGTGTTGTCCCACTATAGACTTATTGATAAGTCTTAAGGGCCTTCTATCTCGGCTCTGCCTGCTCCCAACACTGCAATTTGCAGCCAAATTGAAGTCTAATGTATGTCTCCATGGTTACTGGTTCCACTCCCACGTGGGAGGTGCTAAAATTGTTGTCATGGAGACAGGATTACTTAGTGTCCGAGTTAACACGGTGTGTCCATTACAGAAAGATACTTCTTCACTCAGAAAAGTGGGTATTGTTGTGAGGGACGAGTGTAAGGAAGTCAGATAAAGTGTGTGCAGGCTTTGATTTGATGAAGCGTTCAAGTTTGTGGAAAATTTAATTCTCCAAGTAACACGACCTTGTTCTCCCGATGCTCAGGTTTCCAGCTCGCAGAATAGATTGTCTTTTTTTTTTTTCTGAGGGATTGATTGCACAGTGCCTTGTTGTAGGTGGTGGAAGTGCATGTGCATGCACAAGAGTGAGAACCTCTGGCTCTGTGTGCACGCTGTGTTTTAAGAAACAAGCAGTTTGTTGCATGGGCATGTGGAAGATTTCACAGTATAACATTAACATTAACATGATGTACCGTCTTCTTTATTGATTCCTGTCTTTCTTTCTTTCAATCTTGAGGCCTTGCCATTTTCCTAAGGCTTACTTAACGGAAATGAAATTAAAACACAGCAGACATAAAACTGGAAATGTGCACTAGTTTCAATTTAGCCAGCCGAGGGTCAGGCTCTTGTCAGAGCTCATAGAGAAGACTGGAATACCATGGGGTCATCCGGGCCGGCATCTGTATTCAAAGAGGACACTCTGAACTTTAAGGATTTCTAGTCTCATCTTCAATGTCAGCTATGAAATCCCGGCGGTAGCTGCCCCCGCCGACCTTGAAAAAACTTGCATGACAGCATTTGCTCAATAAAACAATAAAAAAAAGGGAGATGCAGCATGTTGGAGGCTGATGATGATTCACCTTATAAACGCATGCATCTGATCGGCATGATCAACGGAAGAAAAACCGACTTTACACGCACACACACACACATCTTCATTGAGAATGCTTTCCAAGTGATACTCCAGACTGTGATATTTGAATAGTGTTGTCAGTGTGTGTACAGTTTTTCTTCCATTGTGAAGTCTTTGCTCTCCAAACTGCTCTTGAGTATTTTAAACATTCTGAGCTAACATTTTTTAAGCTCGGCACTTGAATCTCCTCATTCAGCTCTACTAGCATGTCCTAAAAGAATGCTAATGTGTGAGTGCTCTGAGGTGGTGGTGGTGGTGTTCAGAGCTGCATCCAAATGTGGTAGTTTTGCTCAAAGGGATATCTCTCTTCCTGTGTTTGCTAATGGAGCCCATCTCTGTGTTTCCTACCTGTGCTCATACTGTAGCTGAGACTGTCTAACATCTCAGTCTTACTTAAGATGTCTTCTTATCAATGTTGTGCTTACTGTTAATGTTTATGAATGTTGTTTAATTGTTTCTAATCCTGCAACCATCTTGTTTGTCAATGTGCCGCTTGGCTCCAATGGAGACACACACCAAAGCATCATGAGTCCAGTCAGTTTCTGACCGCCATGTTTATCCTTTATTAATCACCAACATACAAAGCGGGGATGTGCACAATGGAAATATTCTATTGCAAACAGAATGAATGATGCAGCAGTTAAATAAGAAATTAATATTTAATCTGCTTGTGTGGTTTTCTAAAAGAACAATTTTGCCCTGAAGCAACATAAAACAAACATAGAACAGCTGGTACATGGCAACAACAGCCTACATACATAGGGGTTTTTTGATGACTTTGGTCTTCATTTGAAAGGCCATGTTATTTAGGAGGATTGTTTGCTGTGTGTCTCCTGGCCTGTTTTGTCTCTGCTCACAAAAGCACTAATGTCTTGTTTTCAACCAATCGCTCATTGATAACACGGACCACACAAGAGTCCACGCTCCAGTAAGTAACACTGTCTGTTCAGCTCTCTCAATCTCTCACTAATGCCTGTCTGATTTTCTTAAATGGGCAAAATGTCCCAGACTCCATCTCGTATAGTATTCTGTTCATGCTCTGTCCTGTCCCTTCAAAGTCTCCAGCTTTATTTAATTATGCATTTTTTTTTCTATCTATTCCACTGAATTCATCCCGCATCAGCCTCTTTTTGTTATTAAGTCACAACACAACTTTTGGCTTGCTTAATGTATCACCGAACATTTTCATTAATTCACTAAATTGCTTCATTTTACAATGAAATAGCTTTTTCTTGTTGATAAAGCGCTCTAATGTCAGACCAAAGCACTTGCTCTGTACTGTGAAATGTACTTTTTTGGTACAAATAGTTCAATCACTAATTTACATTTAATTAAACAAACAGGAAAAACAGCAGAACTCCATCAAATGACAATTTACATTGAATCGAAGTAAACTTTTGCTGATACATGTCATGCAAACAAAAATGGTTTCAGAAGTGGATTTATAAATATCAAAAAAAGGTTAAATGACTGTCTCAAATTAAATGCAAACACTAGTAAATTGATTTAAACCTTTGTATGTTAAATGTGTGACTGTATTTACCGTCTGCCTTGATATGCTGACATGTTGTCTTTTGTTCCTCCTTGCAGGGGAAGCCGGAGGAGGCGGCCCTACCTGTACAGGAAAAGAGCCATCCACCGCAGCCGGCCTACCTACTCCTGCTCCCTGGAGGAGGCCCAGGGCAGCATCAGGGAGGGCCGCCCACCCCCACCACTCAACCCCTCTAACTCTTTCATGTCCAGGAGAGAGAGAAGAAAAAGGATGACCATGTCAGTGTGGGAGCAGAGGACCAGCCAACTGAGGAGACACCGCCAGATGTCCAGCCGAGAGATCCTGTTCAGCAGCCCCAGCGAGGAGAAGGACGGGCCTCCCGCTTCAGCCCAGACCCAGCATGGACGTCCCCTGTCACTGCACCGCAAGGCCATGGAGCACACGCCATCTGGTAGTCTGAAACACGTCACAGACCCCTTAGTCTCCCCAGTGAAGAACCAGGCTTCAAGTTCCTCCATGTCAGTGGACGTGCCTCTGGATGTTGCCCTCTCTGGTGAAATACCTGAACCACCAGTGTCGGTGCTGGTGCCAGAGTCACTGGATCCTACAAATGCCCCCCCTCCTGATGCTTCTGCATCCGTGGCCATATCAGAGCCTGTCACTGAGAGCATAAAACTGGGTGTTAATCAGGGTCACAACAGCACAAGAGAGCGTCGGAGCCCCAGGCTGAACGGCGAGCGCCAACACAGGGCAGTGAAGAAGTTCAGACCTCCTGATAACCTTGACACACTGACTCCTGAAGTGGGTGGTCATGGTGGGATCAGGGGCGGGAGGGCAGTGCGTCACTGTGACCATCAGAGCGGAGCCAGAAGTCAGGGGTCTTCACCCGGAAATGAAAGCCAGTTGGCAAGTCGTTCAGTCAGCAGAGAGAGGGAAAGAAATCCAGGCAGAGAAGAGGAAAAGGAGGCCGAGGCTAAAAAGGAGGACGAGGTGTCCAAACCTGATGAGGGGGGGTGAGTCAGACCAACAGCTGCTCAGCCAACATGTTTGTTTTGTAGACAAGTTTGTTTGGCATGATGTTTCAGATTTGGTTTACGGATAAAAATCAAAGCCAAATAGGAACTGAAGAGAAGAGGGGAACATTTGTCATTTTTATTCATCTATTATTGATTAGATAATGGTTTTGGTTCTTAGAGATGATGATGCTCTTTATTGCAAACTCAGATGATCAACTTCTATTGCTTTTTGGCTGCATTTTTATTATTACTCTCATTATTATTATTACAAATAGTAGTGCTTTGACTTGATTATATAGTTATTGCTTTAACTTCAATGTTTAAACTACATTTCCTTCCTTTCTGCATTTGTGAACATCTAGCTTTAATAAGACAAATCAACCATATCAATTAAACTCTAGACTGAGTCAAATACAAGAAATAACCTTCCATGGAGTTTGATCATTCATTATATTGAACAGCAAATTAGGTCTTTCTGCTGTTTTATTACAATAGAAATACATTATAATACAGCAAAGTAATAATGCTGTGGTTTATATACATGTCAGTACATGTGTAAAGTGTTTACATGACATTCTGAACTGATCAGATGTGACCTTGTCCTGTGAAGGAGCAGTATGGAAAAGTTTTATTTTTCACTATTTAAATTGATCTAAAATTACTGACACAATGTGATGAACTAAAAGTTTTAACATCTTGCGAAAGATGTAAGTGTATTGTATTAAAGAGATAATGAAGTTAGCATGCTAACGAGCTAGCCTAATCAGGTTCAGCCCTTCCTGTCTTGCAATACCACTTTGCACCGCAAGAGGCTGTAGTGAGTCGCTGTAGTGTCTAGTCTGCCAAAAGTACAACGACCCTGAGAAGGTTTTCTTATTGGGTTTGTTCTCCTGTCACCACGGGGGTGACCCTTCATGACTGGTCACCCTCATTCAGGCTTCCAGAGGTGAATGATGGCCAACCTCCCTCTCAGTCTGTTCCCATTTTGCACCACAATATGCAGATATTCCTGATCTTTATCTTAAAATAACACAGTGTTTAGACTTAAAAAAAAAAAGCTTCCCTCTCAGTTATCACTTATGACTCAGTAGCAGTGTGTAGCGATGTTGGGACTATTTAAATACAGCAAACAAGTTGCATCACTGTCTTATTTTCTGTGTCAAGAAGTGCAGGTCTGTGTCTCACACATATTCAGAGCAAACAGCGGAGAATACGAAGCATGCGTTTCTGCTGCATTCACACAAACTCTGGCATCGCTGCACCTTCCTGCATGGTTGTGCAGAGGTGTGGGCGGGTTTATTTGTGCTATAGAATGAAACTGCTGTGAAACAATCAGAAAATAACATTTCTGTTCTCTGATTCACTGCTTTGTTCTCTTAGCTCTCAACTTAGTCGAGCCAAGGAGGAGGGGTTTGCAACGTTGTGTTTTAAATGTTGTGTTTGCAAACAGAAATTGACGATACACAGACACTACACATTTGCCTTTAAGAGTTTTGTTCAGCCTCAAATTAATTCATTATTGATCAGGGTTATAGTTATAGTGCTATAGATTTACCACCTTAAAGCACCAACCATACTGTGAGTAAATCACTGGCCTCATGTCGGTCCTGTAAAGTCTGTGTCTCTGTTTTTAGACAGGGTGACAGGAGTGACGTAGGAGACACTGACCCACCAGACAACCAGAACCACAATGATGAACAGCATCCTCAGAAACAGGAAGAACCTCCTCAGCAGTCAGAGCCGTGTCCGCCTGCCATCCCCGAGAGCAACAAGGAGGAGAATGAAGCCGAGCAGGACCAGGATAAATCTCAGCTCAGCTCCAGCGTGATCATCGAGGTGTCCAACATTCAGCCATCTCTGGAGCTCTCCACGATCACAGGTACAGCTGGAGATTTGTGGTCTTCAGGTGCTCGTATGGTCACTTTTTTTTGTAATTTAGCTGTTAACATTACAACATTGTGACATTAATGCCTTTATTGCAGCTCCATGATGAGCTGTTTTTTTTTCCACTTCGCTCACTGTGATCTAAAAAGGGTGAACAAGCGGTTACTTAGGACAGGATTCATTTCAGTCGTCTGTGTAGATGATCCACAAATGCTCATCGATGTGAGCCCTTTTTACTGATGATTTTAAACTGAAAAAGCATGGCTATTCTAAAAATGTCACAGATTTTCTTACATACTCAAGCAAATTTAGTTTCGGAATAAACCTGAGATGAGAAACAGGCCATGCAGTCACAAAGTCATGCCTCAGGGTAAATTCTAGCTTTTTTGCAGTTCATTCTGAGTAGGACTGAGTCATGTCATTGTCATTGTCACTGATTTGGCTCCCGACGACGGAGCTCCATCTATTTCCAGTGAATATTTTCCAGATTAAAATTCCCTTTTTAAAACTAAGCCTGTGAATCTCAAGGTGGCTTTGTGAGGCCTTTCTCATCTTTTCATCCCAACCTACTCTCCTCCTCACACCTGTCCTCACACCTCCTTTTCTTCCTCTCCTCCTGACCTCCTCCAGTCAACAGTAAAGACCCTGAAACCTGTAAATCAGAGAAAGAGGAGGCAGAGGAGACAAAGCCTGTCAACACTGTGATTCCAGACAGCATGTTCATCTTCAAACCTGACAACCCGTAAGTTTCTATCACTTATGGCTCTCAAATTTCAATGTTCAGTTTTCAACCTTTGTGGTCAAGATCTGGTGCAGGCATCCATGTTCTTTTATCCACCTGCCATTAGATTTCAGGTCGTTTAAGCCTTTTTTATTTCATTAAGCCTTTTTTTAATAATTTTCACCAGGCAAGACTTATAACAATTCATAGGTTGGCCTTTAAAACCAGCGACTGAGATTAACTGATCATGTTTTGGTGTCTTTTGTATGAAATTCCGATCGTTAGCATCAGCAGACTGGAATGACAACAGACCAACGGTTGTGTTGGATGTGGGAACTTTTGCTCCGATGAAACAAGGAGGCCATGTAATGTAGTTTATGCATGCAGAGTCTTACTCCTGGCAGGTGTGGTACCTGACCTCTGCAGCACATCTTCACTGTGCCATCTGCTCTCCCTCAGGGTGCGTCGAGCGTGTCACTATGTGGTGAACCTCAGGTACTTTGAAATGTCCATCCTGCTGGTCATAGCTGCTAGCAGCATAGCGCTGGCTGCTGAGGACCCTGTAGCCACCTCCTCTGACTGGAATAAGGTTTGTGTGTTCACATTCATGTATCTAACAACTGTCTGACAGGGACTGATGTAACATTAATGAAACATGCATGTTTTCAACATCTTGTGAATCACTCTGATAAATCCAGTCACTCCTTATCTGTGCCTTGAATTTAATTGCTCCCTCCATCTACACCAAGCAGCAAAAGTACCATGAAGAAAATGAATGTCCTGAAATTGTTTTGCATGAGGCAGCCAGTGAAACTTGACAGGAGGCAGTTAGTCTGATTGAAGTCTGAGACACAGAGCCTGTTTGCTCATGGGGGGATTTAAGCCGATTATTTTGTGTTTGAGTTAATTGTTTTCATTCTAAACCACAAGACGAGAGTCTGAAAAGTAAAGTAGGCCAAAGTTGCATTAATACATCACAAAAATGATATAAGAACACCAACTTTTTTGTGAAAAGCACATTTTTTTTTAAACATTTTCTTTGATTTTCCTTCTGTGTCACACATGTTGCAGGTTCTTCGGTATTTTGATTATGTGTTTACTGGAGTCTTCACCTTTGAAATGATTATTAAGGTGAGTCACTGTGTAATGATGGTCATGATATGTCAGTGTGTGGCGAATGATGGTAAGAAATGGTGGTAAAACATGTAAATATATAACATGTCAATAAAGTTTTTGGAAGGCTGAACTTTTTTAAACACAGGAACTTAAGTAGAGATTAACACAGCAATGTTGGAAACTAAAGTAGTTTTAAACTAAAGTAGTTTTTAACAAGTTTGGTTTGTGACCCACTACAAAAACTCATGAAAAAGTTCCTCGATATCTTCAGTTATTTGCAGAAAAAGGGCAAAGGTTAAAGAAATGTCCAAAAAAAACATTCCAAATCCACCACCCTATATTTTCTCTTTGTAGAAAGAACCGGCTTTGTTGAAACTTGAAATAAACAGTTTAATTTGAGTCCATCCCTGGAAACTATCCTGCAGAAAGACATTTTTTCTCCTTTCCCACTTTCATCTCCTCAGATGATTGACCAGGGTCTGATCCTCCATGACGGCTCCTACTTCAGAGACTTGTGGAATATCCTAGACTTCATCGTCGTGGTGGGAGCGCTGGTGGCCTTCGCCCTCTCGTCAGTCACATGATTCATTTGAATTAATCACATTTATAAGTCATATGTCCAAACGTCACAGTATCTTAAAATCAGTTGTTGATTACATTTTTGGGCTGTAAGTGTAGTTTCACTTTATGCGGTCACCTCTTCCATTTTGTTTCTAACATTATACCTGTTGATATACATGTCCCTCTTCTGTGTTTGTCTGTGGATGATGCCCCTGTTGGATTGATCACCAGCAATGTGATGGGGTAAAAATCTAAAAAGTCTTCCTCTATTTGACCAAATACCATCTTTAAATGTGCTAAATTCAGAGTGTAGAGCAAAGTATGTCAGAATTTTTATATCTTGTTATGATGGATAAATAATGCTTCAAGATATGTTATGCAAAGCATGCTGTGTGTAAAAATGGGGTTAAATCTAAAACGATGTCATGATGCTCATACAGTTTATTTCTGCACAGGAATAACAAAGGACGGGACATTAAAACCATCAAATCTCTGAGAGTTCTGCGTGTCCTCAGACCACTGAAGACCATCAAGAGGCTTCCTAAACTGAAGGTCAGAGAAGCTACATCTTTCATTTCTTGGTTGTTTTTCCATACTCGTGTTGTTATAATTATAGTAGTGGTGGTAGAAGTAGGAGTATGAATACTGAACTGTTGCAGGGGTGGTGGTGCTTCACTATGCTACATATATTGCTAGGTAGCTTGTGAATTTTACTACGAGATCAATAAATTCCAAATAATTGTTTACTTCTTATAACTGCATGTTGCAGACCTGAGAACAGAATCAGATTATGGGTAAAATGATAAACCATTAGGTGACAAACTGAGCATCAGACTATGAAGAAATGTTGTCAGTGTTGGGATCCCTGAAGCTCAACCACAGCCTGCCTACAGAGAGAAAACAAAGAGGACACAATGAAGAATAAAAGCTCTTGCATACACTGGCTGATATCCCTTAAAAACTGTGAGGCGTTGAATACACTCTTTCGTGGAAAAAGAAGCTAAATGGAAACTGAGAAGGATAAAGAGTAAAGGAGAGTGATTTTCTGAGAATAAAGGAAAAGCCAGAGGATGGGGGAGGGGAGGGCTGAAAGTGATGGCGGGGGATTAGCTGGTTTGAAAAGCAGCTGGAGGATTGTCTGAGTGCTAACAGGTCGTCATCTTGGGATTGTAACCAAAACCCTGCACTTCTGAGTCCATTCACGAGGAGAGGGAGGAATAATCCGCAGGGAAAAATATTCACTTCAGAGGAGCCATCAATGGTTCTACATGTTTAATCATTTAAGCTACAAATTGCATATAATGTATTAATGTTACTGCTGAACACTGAACAAGGGTATTACGCGTCTACAGATTTATTACTGGGTTTCACCCAATGCCAGTAAACTTGCATGCTGGTTTGAAACCAGTTAGGTTTTAGTCACTGCTTGCATAACTGCATTACCGTGTAATGAAACCGCAACTGTGACTGAATTATTCAATAGTTCTGTGCATCGGAAGTCTCACGCTGTGCCCACCCCCTCCGTGATCTCGCCTCATGTTTTTCATGTCGTGTGTCTCTCTTGCAGGCGGTGTTTGACTGTGTGGTGACGTCTCTGAAGAACGTCTTTAACATCCTGATCGTCTATAAACTTTTCATGTTCATCTTTGCCGTCATTGCTGTGCAGCTCTTCAAGGGCAAGTTTTTCTACTGCACCGACAGCTCAAAGGACACGGAGAAGGACTGCCAGTGAGACTCTGCACTCTTTACTTTACTTTACTTTACTTTATTTACTTTACTTTACTTTACTTTACTTTACTTTACTTTACTTTACTTTACTTTATTTACTTTACTTTACTTTACTTTACTTTACTTTACTTTACTTTACTTTACTCCTTCTCTTGTTTCCTTCTGTCCTGCCTTCACTTTTTCCTTTTTCCCATTTTCTTTGTAAATTTGTTCTTACATTTTTTTCAAAAATCCCTTCAAAGCCATTATGTCTCTGAAATGCTTTTTATTTGTTGTGATTTTGATTCGAATTTTGATGTCAAATCTTGTCTCTTTAAGGGGTTACTACATTGACTACGGGAAGGACAAGAAGGAGATGAAGAGAAGAGAATGGAAGAGACATGAGTTTCATTATGACAACGTCGTCTGGGCTTTGCTCACCCTCTTCACTGTTTCCACCGGAGAAGGATGGCCTCAGTG
Source organism: Ctenochaetus striatus (assembly GCA_034780835.1). Lineage (NCBI taxonomy): Eukaryota > Metazoa > Chordata > Actinopteri > Acanthuriformes > Acanthuridae > Ctenochaetus > Ctenochaetus striatus. Next base: position 15,678,610 of record JAUZTA010000025.1, read on the forward strand.
AGTGTCTGACTGGAATCAGGCGATGAGCGTTAATTCTCTTGCTGGACAAGGGCGTTCTGCAGAAGCTCGCCTGCATTTCATTTTTTCATCCTTAGCAGACTCATCAGCTGTTATGAGCACTGTAACCTTTAAACATCCGGCTTGTTCTTTGGTAACGGCCCAATCTGACCTTTGATGAAAAAATATAACAGATGTGATTAACTTAACAAAGATTTTTGCTGTTCATTGTTTCACAAGGCTACGACAATATTTTACGGACAGTGCTTGTGGGATTTTACTGTTCCAATCCTGTTAAATTGATTGCTGGTTTGGAAATAAAATAAAAACAATTTCCTCCTCCAAATCACAAACTGGCATTTAATGTCCACCCCGCTGAACAATTACTTGCAGTTTCCACTAAAACAAATAACTACCACAGCACATAATATCATTTCAAAATGACAGAAAACACTGTGTTAGTTTTCAATAAGGAATAGGCTTGATTTTTTGAGTGATTTCAAGCTGTTTGATTTATTTTCAGTTGATGTTTCAATGAATTTGTTCCTAGCGCTCTGCCTCATGTTGTCCTGTCAGCCAGTGGAAGTTTTTCTCTGTATAAGCCTCTAATGGCATTAGTGTTAGCATTAGTTAGCATCGTGTCACTGCTCTTCCAGGGTCCTGCAGCACTCAGTGGATGTGACAGAAGAGGACAGAGGTCCGAGCCATGGAAACAGGATGGAGATGTCTATCTTCTACGTCATCTACTTTGTCGTCTTTCCTTTCTTCTTCGTCAACATCTTTGTGGCTCTCATCATCATCACCTTCCAGGAACAGGGAGATAAGATGATGGAGGAGTGCAGCCTGGAAAAGAATGAGGTGAGGGAAGAAAGAGCAAACACTTTATCTGTCTCCTCTTTGGTTTATGTCTGGCTTTGTTGTTTTTCACAATTACCTTTCTTCCCTGTCTCGCACCCTCTCTCTCTCTCTCTCTTTCTTTTCTCAATTCAAGGTATTGATTCATAGTCTGTGAAACCCATACATATTGTCTTTGTAAATCTATTCAAGTTATTTTGGGAGATGTTTTTCTTTCTTAACAATTTAAAAAAAAGGAAGAAGCAAAAACAAAGAACCCAACATTAATGTTGCCAGTTGGACTGTGTTGATTTTTTGTTGTATTTCAGAGGGCATGTATTGACTTTGCCATCAGTGCCAAACCCCTGACCCGTTACATGCCCCAGAACCGGCACACCTTCCAGTACCGTCTGTGGCATTTTGTGGTGTCACCTTCTTTTGAGTACACCGTCCTGGCCATGATCGCTCTCAACACCATAGTACTGATGATGAAGGTGAGGAAAATCTAAGACAAAAACATCACTTTTTTGTAAAAGTAGAGTGGGATGACGACAACAGGAACCGGCGTGGCAGACTCTTTCGTTAAACACATATGTCATCTCACTTCTAAAGATGACGTGCCATTTTCAACATATCCTTGTCTGCTAATAGGAAAAAAACACACCTTCTGTTGCTTCTCAGCAACATATTCTGTCATGAACGTGTGACTGTTAACACTTCGGTTTTAAAATAAACAAGGATGTCTCACTTTTAACTAGAAACACGGACGTGTAGAAGCTGATGTGTACCACCTCAAAACACTTCAACATTTTAATTTGGATTTCATATTTTTAATGTGTTTTTCCACCTCCTTAACCCCTTATATCTTTTCTAAACTGAAGATTTGCTAGTTGTTCAGAGAGACAGACAGTCAGACAGACTGACGCGAGGTGACTCAGCCTGTATTAAATATTGATCTATAATGTCCAGGGGCTGCTATTTAGCATGACCTCATTAACTGTGGCTGCCGCCCCCAGAGGAATGACTCCTTTTATAGTGCGACAGATGAGAGGTGCAGAGACTGAGGGACTATTTATGGGTCTGGAGGAATCTTCCATCAACCTGTAGATCTGCAGGGTGCAGCGCTGAAGTTCACACTAATCAGACTAGTATCACCAGATTACACTGAGGCAAACTTGTTCAGGAATATTGTCTTGCAGTTTAACCTTTGCTATCTTTTTATTTTCAGTATTATTCTGCCCCGCCCACGTATGATGCCGTTCTGAAGCATCTGAACACAGCTTTCACTGTTCTCTTCTCCGTTGAGTGCATCCTCAAGATCATGGCCTTTGGTTTTCTGGTGAGAGAAAAGAGCGACATAGAGCCTGAATGTAAATGTTTAACAATCCTTTTTTAGAAATGACTCGAAGCTTTTTTTCCTGTTTCTGCAGAACTACTTTCGAGACACGTGGAACATTTTTGACTTCATCACTGTTCTAGGCAGCATCACAGAGATCGTTGTAGACTTGCAGGTGATTCTATTCTGAATGTTTAACTCTCTCTTTACTTATTTAGGTGAACATTAGTATTGTATTCCTGTAAACACCACCACCAGTAAGCACCAGCCCCTTCCTCTGCCGTGTCCTTGCAGCAGTTTGTTGATACCTTCAACATGAGCTTCCTGAAGCTGTTCCGAGCGGCTCGTCTGATCAAGCTGCTGAGACAAGGTTACACCATCCGGATTCTCCTGTGGACCTTCGTCCAGTCCTTCAAGGCTCTGCCTTACGTCTGCCTGCTCATCGCCATGCTCTTCTTCATCTACGCCATCATTGGCATGCAGGTCAGAAGACAGACACTTGATTAGTCTGTTTCCCCTCGATGATGGAGCTTATCGTGCTGCATTTTTTATTCAGCGTTCACAGACTCAGAACTATAGAAGTTGATGGAGAAATAAACTTCTAACCTTCAACAGTGTTTATGTGATACTCTACCTGATTACATGTTTTGCATATGTGTGTGTATGTCTGTATGAATCAGGTGTTTGGGAACATTCAGCTGAATGACAAGACTCACATTAACCAGCACAACAACTTCAAGACCTTCTCCGGTGCTCTGATGTTGTTATTCAGGTAAGACACCGCAAGATCTGTTTTCTTGTTCTTCGGCTAGTTTTGGACTTAATGTTGTTTGTTTCAGATTAATAGAGATACACTCATGGAATCAACACTTTATCACTCAACAGTTTATTAAATCCAGTGTCTTAACTTCATCTCTCTGGAGTAGTTGCCAACTTTGTCCCTCTGTTAAATTGAGATTCAAGCTACACATGATTTACCACACTCTGTTCATTAAAAAACACATTTTTACAGGAGGGAGGCTTTGCTTTCTAGGAACCCAAGTGGCTACTCACTGTCAGAGATGATAGATGCTGCAGTGTTTCACTTATCTCCCTGGCAAATAGCTCTAGAGACAGGTTACAAATAAAGAGATGACTGTCTAGACCAAAGTGTTGAGTGTTGATATAATGCTTATTTGTTAATTTAAACTTGATTTATGAGTCCACTTGGCTCTGGTTACCTCAAATCTGTCAAATTAAACATGTCAGAATAACATTACGCTTGCAGAAAAAAAGGCCACAATATAAAACACTGATGCTATTATTAAATTCATTAAAAGATTAGTAAGTAAGTAAAGTTTGTTTGTATCCCACCTTTCACAAATACAAAAATCACAAAGTGCTTTACATAAATCCAAGAAAAATCCAAGAAAAAAGGAAGTTAAAATAGCAATGACCACAGAAATTAAAGGGCTGAACAAAATTAAAGTTACAGCAGCAACAAGTGAAGAGGGCAGAGACAACATGAATAAGTACAAAAGATCCAAAACACACATGATAAAGCCAGTGTCAGTCAATAAAAGTCAAAAAAGACTGAAATGGGGCAGCTCTTCAGGCAGGCTAATCAAAAAGCTATCAGAAAGTCTGCAGCTGCTGAGTGGAGAGAAGATTGTTAGATTTCTTGCCACATTAGCACTGTTGACTACAGAGTGCAATGTAAATATATGTGTTGGACTACAAAACTATATTTCTCACATTTATAGTTCTTACAAGCTGCTTCTGAAGCGAGTGTTGCTAGTCTTGATGCTTTAATTGCACCTTCCATGTGGCACACACAACTGTGAATAAACTGCGAGCTGGACTGCCAGAGTCTGAAGCCCCACGCCTGCTGGTGTTGTGAAATGTGTGTGTGCATGTGTGTGTGTGTGACCAGGAGTGCCACAGGGGAATCATGGCAGGAGATCATGTTGTCTTGTCTGGGGGGACAGAAGTGTGAGATGGACCCAGCAGTGCCACCATCAGAGCCGGAGGGGGGCTGTGGCTCCGACTTCGCCTATTTCTACTTTGTGTCATTCATCTTCTTCAGCTCCTTCCTGGTAAGAAAGAAAGCAGACTGTGACTGATTCCTCTGAACAACAACAGCAGTACATCTTTCAGTGGTTTAACCTGGTCTCTCTGTCAAGGGAAGAAACTTGACATTTGATATTTCTTTTAGTCACTGTCTCATTTCATCTTCAAAAGAGCAGCTGACCTTTATATTTTGAGCATTGAAGGGCGATCGGGAACCTTCCATCTCATGTAAACAGATACACCGCTCCTCCTTCCTCCCCTTCGTGTCTTCCGTCCAGATGCTGAATCTGTTCGTGGCCGTGATCATGGACAACTTTGAGTATCTGACGAGAGACTCGTCCATCTTGGGTCCACACCACCTGGATGAGTTTGTGCGGATCTGGGGGGAGTATGATCGTGCCGCCTGGTCAGTTTCTCTATGTCTTTATGCTGCACCTGCGTTTACAGTTTCCAGTAATGTTACACGATTTGTTCTACAGTCGTGCTGTCAAATTTAAAGAAACTATGTAAATCAGCTACATACTACTGTGCATTTAATACTGTGCGAGTAAGAATTGCTCTATTACTATTACATTTTTGATCCACACCCTCCTCACTGACACTCTATCTTATTTCAAATGCAAGGAGCAATTTTTTGGTGTATGACTAGAACCCGAAATAGCCACAGCAGAGATAATTAACAACCGCTACCTCGCCAAAACAATTTCAACAGCCTGCACTAACGTTTTGCCAGAGTATCTGCTCAACAAGGTTTAATAAATATTTGATTTAATGCTGCAAAAATGTTGTAAAACTGAAAAAAAAGAGCCTCCATCTACGGCTCATTCAGCATTCTTATGGACTCCAAGGCTGTAATGACACACAACTAAAGACATGTATGTTCTTTCCAGTGGTAGGATCCACTATAAGGAGATGTACAAAGTTGTACGCACTATCTCACCTCCATTGGGCTTTGGAAAGAACTGCCCGCACAGGGTGGCATGCAAGGTTTGGTTTCCCCCCATGTCAACAACCTCCCCTCACCTCCCACTCTGCCTCTTTCATGTGGGATGCTTCCTGACCTCCTCCTATCCCTCCTTTTTCCCTCCCTTCACCAGCTGTCACAGCCCTGCTTGACCTTTAGGGGTGTGTTACTCAGGTCAAAGAATGACGACACTCCAGTCTTTGGGTACTAAGGAACAGGACGTCCCTCATTCAGGGTTTTAAGTGAACACGTGTCATTTTGATTTTAGCAGATTGTAAAATGATTAAATCTTGGGGGAAACCTGTTTCTTTCTACCTTTTGGATCTGGTTTAAAGATGTTTTTAACTCTCCAACACAAACATGTTCATACAACACTGCACAACGTATGTATTTGATATTTGTACCAGATCCAGCGAGGCTGTCATTCCTTTGCTCATCCTGTCCGAGGTTTTTTCTCCTTTCCCAGATTTCTATGCCCCGATGGCAGCATAGAAAGAATAAAAACCTGTTTAAGTTCTCCTACTTTGCTCTCTCCTTCTGCGTGATGCCTTGGAATAATCCTTTCTCTTGTATCTCCAACATTCTTTTTCCTTTCTTTTACCCTTCACTCCCTCCTGCTCTCTTCTCCTCCTCCGTCCATCCCTTGGGAACGTACTCCTTGAATCCACTGTTGTTCACTTTCTCCTCCACCTCAAACACCATCCCTCTTCCTCTCCCTCCCTCCTTTTCCCCTCTTTCTCTCCCATTCCCATCTTCATGGCTATCCGGCGCCCCTAGTGGTCGTATCCATTACACTGACATGTATGAGATGTTGACCAACATGTCGCCACCTCTAGGCCTGGGCAAGAAATGCCCCTCCAAGTTGGCATACAAGGTAGACTGAACTCCAGAGGCAAACAGGCACTGCCTTCGTATTTTAATCAAGTCAACAAGCTCTGTAAAGGCTCATTTGTGTGCCCTACATTAGATGTAGGTGTTTTGTTTTTTTGTTTTGATAATTTGATGCAGTATCGCTTGTTTAAGCAGTTTTTTTTTTTTTAGTTCCAGTATTTTGTATTGGCAGATGGTTAGCGCTACAGTAATGATTTGCCTGTTTTGCTTTGCATCTTGGCAGAAGAAATGAGACATCATTATCTGTTTGCTGTTACCTGATGACAGAGTCTTGGTGGAGTTTTTTGTCTGAAGACAGTCAGAGAGCTTTAATCAGAAAGTTGTCAAACATCTACATGGCAAATCTTGTCGGCTGTCAAATGTTTTCATGTCTTTCCTACTTACTTCTCTATTTCTTCCATATACCTGTCTGCATGTGCCTCCTGCTACAGCCCAGTGTTACATCTGTGTGTAATGTGTCATGTACTGTATGTGTTTTTTGTGTGTAAGTGTGTGTGAGTACATTTGTGAGCCTGCAGGCATGCTCGGTCTCAGATAAAATATTGTGTGAGTTTTTTTTCTTATAAAACTACATTTGAAAGCAGCACTTTTAGACCTCCCTTTACAGAAGGACAGGAGAGGAAAGAGGAAGGAAGGGGGAATACAATTTTTTTCTTAAATATGTTTGTATTATTTTGTGACTTTATCATGTTTTTTTTTCAAGATTGCAAATTTGTAATTCCAGGATTAAAAAACATTGTGATTGTGATTATGATCTATTAGCCTTGACTTGCAATAACAAGTCGTCACAAGTCGTTACTTTATCTTGTGTCTTAAAATAAGACTTGCTGAATAATTAGCTAATTTCCTCTCCATCCTTCTATATCCATCAGAGTAGTCTAGTTTATTTCATCAACAAAGCAACAAAGCTTTAAAAAATGACAGTTAAAGTGAAAACTTACTGTTTATTTTATTCTGATGCCCAGTAAGGCCATGGTTGCTCATCAGTTTATACAAGACATTTCATCAGCCAGTTAAGAATTTAATCATCTAATCATCTTTATATCAGATTCATAAGTGGGCAAACCACTTATATTTTTTTGGTGAAACTCGTTCAAATGTTGTTTATAATAGAGTAATACGAAGGCATTCCTGCCTACGTCCGACCTTGATAATAGCAAATGTGACTGTTCATTGTAAAAGCCAGTAGGCAAAATGAATTGTCGACTTGGGACCAGCAGCATTTGAAAAAATAAGTAAGAATGCCACAAAACTATAAGTGGTTATCTTGAGATAATGAGGATATCGGGTCATAATGACCACAAGATAAGAGAACATGAAAACGTTATGATCCACCACAGCCGCTCTGGGCCTCCACTTTTGCGTAGTGATGTGTTGTGTAGCTGTTGGTTGGTGCTCTGGGTTGTGACTTACGATGACACTTTCTCTGCTGCCATCAGAGACTAGTCCTGATGAACATGCCTGTGGACGAGGACATGTCCGTTCACTTCACCTCCACCCTCATGGCCCTCATCCGCACCGCCCTGGAGATAAAGATAGCCAGAGGTTAGTGCATGTGTGTGTGCGTGTGTCTGCTCTGGTGTCTGTCAATACAGCAGATGTTGTAGTTATTAAAGTGTCAGAGTCAGTGGTTGTTGCAGAGGTCGTCCCGAAGATTAAATTCCAATCACTCCTTATATTAATACCATTTTGGAACTTAGTAAACAACTAAATTACTTGTTATTGTATTTGGCGGTGTAGTTCATGTGCACAGATTGGTTAGAAGAGGTCTTCAACAACTTTGGATGCCCTCAAAAAAAGAAGCTAAGCAACTAAAAATACTGTGCTGTCTCTGTTTTTTATTGGTAGCTGTCATATATAAAGAAGATGCTGCCACTTTCACCCCTGAGAGCTTCTGTATTGTTTTGTATAGTGAAGATTTGTGTCAGTGGTGTATAACTTTTTGTGCACCTTCCTGCACCTCTAATATTTATGCCCTTGTACTGTTCTCTTTTATGTTTGTGTGTGTGTGTTCAATCTCCAGGAGGGGAGGACAGAAATCAGATGGACTTGGACCTGCAGAAGGAGATTAGTGTCATCTGGCCTCATCTCTCTCAGAAGACATTGGACCTGCTGGTTCCCATCCACAAAGGTGACCTCAGCACACCTGTAACTTAACATACTCTGATACTTACAACAAAGTAAAGAATTGACATACATATTTTTATATCATAGACGTAGTGATAAATGTTGTGGTGAATGCTATTTCATTCGATAATGTGCTTCTAAAGGGTCATGTGATGGTTTCTGCTTTCTCCTTTTTTAGCCAGTGACATGACCATAGGGAAGATTTATGCCGCCATGATGATCATGGATTATTACAAGCAGAGCAAGGCCAAGAAGCTCCGGCAGCAACTGGAGGAACAGGTAATTATCTGTTTTTCATTTTCACACTTAAATTTTTTGTTGTATGTTTTAAAACAACTGAATTAGAGTTTGAGTTCAATTTAATACAATGAGGCAACAAGCAGCTTGTTTTAATTTTGGTAGCATAAAGTGCACTTTTTTTATCATTTCAGATTAAAATGTTCATGGTTTTGAGTTATATTTTAATTATTTATTGTATGAACAAAACAGAGTAACTATATTTTTATACATAATTAGATGTGAACTGTATAAGCTATTGCCCACCTACAGTAAGTCATTGTGTTTAGGCTTCTTTTGTCCATGTTTTATTTAAATGAGTGTTTCTGAAGTTTTTAGATTTGTTTTCTAAGACATTAGGGTTGGAAACATTTCAAAATGTTTCAAAAAGATGTTTCAACTATTGACAGTGTTTAGATGAACATTAAACCCTCCTTAATTGTATCTTTCTAACAGTCCAGAGATTTGAATAAACCTGTTTAACAGTCATTTTTGCCAGTTTTTAATGTCTCATATCCACCTGTGTGTTTCTTTCCCCATAGAAACATGCTCCTATGTTCCAGCGTATGGATGCCTCCTCTTTGCCTCAAGAAATCCTATGCAATGCCAAATCCCTTTCATTCCTCAGGCATAGTGCCGGATCTGCTCTGTAAATATTCAACTTTTATTTGTCTCTAATAGCTTTTTGTGTATATATCAGTTTAAGGTTGTTTATGCTGGTAGGAATATAAAAAATTGTGTTATCTATAGTTGAAACTGGCCTTCCTTTCCTTTAACATTTTCAATGATGATGAACTTTTATTTGAGGACATGTAAAGCAGTCGCCCCGTCTGTGTCTGCCTGCTCCTCCTCAGCACCAGAGGAGGTTTTGTGGCACTCAGCCCGATCTCTCCGCAAGATATGTTCCTGCAGCCGCTGTCTTGCTCCAGGGAGGAGAAAGAAGAGGAGGAGGAAGAAGATGACGTCTACTGTTCACCTTACCACCCCTACCACCACCCACAACACCGCCACCACCATTTACACACACTGGTATCCACCTACGCGAAGTGCTGAGAAAATTTGAATACATACACATCTGCATTATCAGTGTTTTGTCAGAGCACAGTTGGTGAACTTTAGGTCAACAAAACTCATCAGCAGTCAGCTGTGTTTTCGGTAAAGTGGAATAAATATGACTTCCAACTCTTCTTTGTTTTTTGCTGCAAGGGTATAATCAAATAATTTAATCTAAGTGAAAACAAAGACTCAGCCTCAGTGTAATGTCCTCAATTTGATTCTTGACACTTTGGAGGAGAAATATATGAGAAACAAGCAGCTCTGTTCTTTTCTGTGGTATCTGTGTAGGTGCAAGATGTAGTGGAGTATAACCAAGTGATGCAGCAGGCCAGACAGGACCCAACAGATATGAAATCACCTGAGCGGACAGCATCTATCAGAGCGTCCTCCATGCCCAGACTGGCTGTTGATCCACAGGTAATAAAGAGTAATAGCCTTTATCGAAACCTATTTTCAACCCTTAACAAATCTTGTATTAGAAAGCACTTTAAAAATCAATAAACAATTACATTTCTCATAAGGCACATTAAGGGATACTTGTATTTATCTACCTTCAAGCAGTGATTGTAGTAACTGTCTACAGAGTTTGGTCAGCACTTACTCTGATCCACAGTATTTATGCTTGTACATGTGAGAGAAACAGAAAGAGTGTTTGCTGATCAGGTGTTGTTCTTGGTCGTTTAATTTCTCCTCTGGTTGTTCAATGTGCGTGTGCAGCCTGGGATGTCAGCAGACAGCAAGCTGATGAAGCGCTCCTTCTCCACCATTGGAGACCAGTGTGTGAACGGCCTCTGGCAGGAACAACACTCTCTGGAGAAAGTCAGTCCCGACGGCACATACAGGCCCCGTCAGAGGAGCTACAGAGGTCATTATCACTTCACTGAAACACCGCCTGAAATCTTATACATATTCAGAGCAAAGTTTTATTCTGAAAATTCAAGTTTGGTTTTAAAAATGCCAGTAAAATTACAAAAAATAAAAGTTAACACATGTACATTATCTGCTGAAAACCTTAAGTTGTTGTGCATGAATTCAGCTAGAAGTGACTACAATAATAATCAAGTATTTTAATATGATTTATTAATGTAACTCCTGCAAATTCTTTCCATTTTATTGCTGAACCTGCAATCAGTATGGTAAAAAAAAATTTCATCCAAATGAATTTTCTTTACTCTGACTTAAAACTGGGTTTTTTAATTTACTTCAGCTTTTTTTTAATAACTAAAATCTAAATTCCTTTTAGGTCCTAGAATCAACCACAGAGAAACAAGCAGCCATGAGCGAGGGCGATCAAAGGAACGGCGCCACCTACTGTCCCCTGACGTGTCCCGCTGTAACTCTGAGGAGCGCAGCCGGGATCCATCGTGTGAAAGGAGAAGGTCCCCTTCACCAAACGAAGCACATACACACACCTTACAGAGACAGGTAGGAGTACAGCAGGATAAGTTCTACACTAAAGAACCAAGATAACAAAAGTCATGCTGGTTTGTAGCTTATCTGCATTAGAGGGTCTATAACAGCACTTTCCTCACTATCACACTTGTGTTATTAGCAGGTGAACACATCAGGCAGTCCTGCCCACTCGGCTTCAGACTCCAGTACTCCCCGCAATCGGCGCCAGCTGCCACAGACACCCTCTCGCCCGCGGCCCTACATCTCCTACTCCCCTCTGGTCTGCCGGTCCCACACCTCTCCCACGCCAGTGAGCTTCTCTGAGGGACAGACACAGTCTCAGGAGGTCCCCGGAGTCTCCACGGAGATCTCTTGGAGATCTGCCAAGGAGGGTGGACCCCTCGCCACAGGTCAGGGGTCATCTGGAGGTCAAGTGTCAGGACCGAGCCACCCGTCTCCTCACCGCTACATCTCAGAGCCCTACCTCCCGTTCCATGAGGACGCTGCCGGTGGAGAGGCAGGTGAGAGGCCGGACACCCTCACTTTTGAGACTGCTGTGGCAACAAGCCTGGGCCGGGCCAACGCCATCAGCTCCGCCCCTCAGCTCAGACACTCCTGGCAGGTTCCTAACGGGCATTTCCGGAAGCACGTGGGCCAGACGAGTCCCGCAGGAGCCAAGGAGCTGCTTAGTGACACAGATGAGGATGACCGCTGCTAGAAAAAAGGAGATGAAGAGGACGGACAGAGACTCTGGGCACCTCAGAGAAACTCAACGCGACGCCACAAGGCTTCAGCTCCTCTGTGGCTCCGAGAACTTGTATTCTCAGCACCAGTAGCATAACAGGCAGGACTGAACTGCACTGCTATTTATCTGGATACATGGGGGTCCGTCTGCAACATGATGTTAAGTGTGTGCGTTTGTTGTAACTGGAGGGAGGCTACGCGTGTGATGAATGTGTGTGTGGTTACATGTGCGTGTGCTCTCAATAGAGAAAATTTGCCAAATCAAGACAACAGAGACTGGCTGTACTATAAGTAGATCACTGCAGGCAAACCCAAGTGTTGCCAAGCCTTCCCACACAAGTTAGTGTTTTGATTGTTATTTGAACAAAATCCGTTGTGACATCAATCCGCGGTGTCCAAACCTCTCGTTGAGTCCAAGAAACTGATCTAAGTGCTTTTTGTGTAGGTGAACATAGAGGTAGCATGTAAAAATGTAATACAATGAATGTATTTTAGCTTTTGGTTGTTATGTTCAGGTCATTTCAGAGGGTTGCTGTTAGTCTTTACCGTGCATAGATGTAAGAGTAGCAGTGAAAGCAGGGGTTGATTCAGATTTTTCAGATTCTGCTCAGTTGTAACTGGCAACCAGCCTTTTCACACAGTTCCTGTTTACAACAAGAGTGTCAGCATGGTTCATGGGCATTACACAGTCACTAATCAATTAATAGACAATACAGCAAATCAAGTTCAAGACCTTTAAGTAATAATCTCAAAGATTTTCAATCAAATTAAGTCTGTTAAGTCGCTATCGCAGAATAAGGTAACAAAATGGTGACTGAATCTATAGCCGACTAATGAAACTCTTGGCATTTGCAGTGTTACAACTGTGTGTCTTGGCATCCCTGAGGGATATTACAAGTGGCATAAAGTTAGTGATGCAGTGAATGGTACACCACAGAGGGTGGACGGAGCTAAAGCGACAGATACACTCTTTAGCTCACTTGTGTATGAAGCAGTCTATTGTCGATGCTAGAGTTCATAGTGAGTGATTTTTCTGGCCAAACAAGAAAGAAAAAATCAAAAACTGCAGACTTAAAAAACAGGTGCAAATCCAAAGACGTCACACAGGCGACACTGTTTGGA